>CM033734.1:38555058-39155058 GCA_019671005.1 Hibiscus mutabilis | reverse complement strand
CTAGTTCTAATCTAATAAGTTGATAGACTCTAACTACAATAAAGAGTCCTACTAAGGATAAAATCTAATCTATTAGGGAGATAAACTTTAAGTAGGATAATTACTACATTATTTACAAAAACTAAAATTTCTCTCGGATAACTCACACATTAGGCTTACTTAGCCTAAGTGAAGAAGTGACCTTGTACAACAATTCATATATATAATAATCATGGAATATAATAAAATCTAAATAAATGATGGCATCAATAGATACATATCATGTCTTGTACATATCTTACTTGAATTCATAGTTATGTTTTGAGCATATCTTATTTGAGTTCATAATAATGTCTTGTTCAAGAAATATTTTCTTTTCATTCTTGTCATACCATTTCATGTATTTTCATTAACTTTCCCTTGGATCACAATCATACATAAGGTACACGAATTCCACCAACATTGCCAAATCTATGAATGCTCAATCCCTTCTCCTCGCCAATGACCAACACATACATCCCTCTGCCTCGCCACATAAGGGTCATAACCTAAGGACCGTAGTCTACCCGTACATGAGCTCAATGATTTCTATGGCATGCCAATTGTACCAAAGTGCTTGTATCCAAGGAATGTTCATTTCATGATCTTAACATATTAGACCTTTAAGCTCTCTTGCATCACATAGTTCTTGTAATATATAGCTTGTCATAACAGAGACTTAGCTCACTTGTAACACATAATAACTTGTTTATCATAAATCATGTTTTCATGGAATTGTTATTCTTGCTTATCATGTCATGCTTATTTTACCTACTTATCATGCATGTCATGTAATGCCATTTCATACTCATGAAACATAAATAAGTTTACCAAGCTTACCATACCATAAATGCCACCATGTTTGCTCTATGTGAGCTCCATGAATCATGTCACCATGTTATCCCGAATTATAACACTCGTATAAATCCAAGCTTAAAGAATCATTTTTCCTTATTCTTCAAATTTGTGATTTCCATCACTTCCATTTCCTCTACCTAAAATTAAGAAAAAAATATCATTTCGTACATAGGCAGTTTGTACCATGTTTAAAGAAATATTACTATAAAATATTCTATAACTCATATTTCGATTCCATTTGTTTTAAACGAAAGTAGACTGGATAAGCTTTCTAGCCATATAAATTTTAGATTTTGAGTCTTCTCTTGTGATTTTTAGTGAATTTTCAAAGTGTCTGTTTAAGCAGTTTTACAAACTGCTACTTTGTTTCTTGACTTTTACTTACTCAAAAATACATATCTTTTAATATACAACTCGAAATCGATCACTGTTTGTTGTAAATAAAACTAGATTCATACATGGTTCTATACATATGAATTTCATTTTCTAATTCGATCTATAGAGTTTTTGGTGATTTACTGAACTTGTTGCCTGTTGATCACAATTGTGTACAACACTCTTAGACAGAGGAGCAAGGTGGCTTAGACGGTGGTAAATGGGGGCTTACCGTAGGGATGAGGAGAGCTTGGCTTGGCTCTTGGTGGAGGTTCTTAGCTTAGGCAGGGGTTATAGGGAGCCTCATTCATTTGGGGGTGCATGACTTCTTATAAGGGGCTGGATGAAGTAAGGGCGGATGTCAATAGATGACATGTGTCTTAATGAGTTGTTGCAACTTAGTGTCAGTGTAGATCACGTGCACCGCCATGTGGTCTAGGGTAGCATTCACATGTCGAGTTCAAAAAGGGTCGTGATTGGTCATTCGCATGGTCATGATATGCTAGCACATTCGTAAGTGGTCTCTTGATTGGGTGTTCGCGTGGTTGTAGTTTGCTGATACTAACAATTAACTCTCAGGCAAGGGAAGGTTATAAACTGACCTTCGCGAGCATGAAAATATGAATAAGATTCCTAAAAATGTTGGTTTGCCTACGCTATGAATTCTCGACCCCCAATGATGAGAAAAGTATAAAGTTTAAATTATGGAATTGAAATTATAAGAAGCGAATTATTGCTTCATGTTTTGTTAGTCTTTTGTGGCGGTGTGACAGTTTTTCAGCAGTGAGTAGTTGTATCATTGTCACTGTGATTAGATGGTGCAAGACAGTCTATAAGCGATTTTGCTAACATGGAATGGCTTTAGAGTATTGTTTTGTTGCATTTGGAGGGTATGGTTGCCTTGACTTTAGATAATATGAGTATTTTCTTGGAAACGACAGTCATCAAGGGTTTGCATATTCGGATTGCTTGCTTGGTTTATAGCTTAGCATATTTTGTGTATGCTTGTTCGCTAGTGTGAACATTTTTTCCCTTTTAAACATTAATTAGCCTTGATCTCTATATACTTATTCACACATTTATTAGTCTTGTTTGTAAATATTTTGGTTCTTAGTTGTTATGAGTAGCGTAAATCGATGTTCGCTTTCATTGAACGACAAACAGTATCATGAATTTGCCCTCTATGTTAGCTTCTTAATGAAGATCGAAACTAATACACATATACTTATGATATGTGCATGCTTGCCCCTTATGCTGCTGACGTTTTTTGTGTATCTCTAATTATATATGTATATATTGCATCGCTAACTTTGAGCGATCAGAGAGTTCGCTAACTATAAGCGACTTCGCCAATCTTGGAGCGATTTCGCTAAATTAGAGCAAGTATATATTTTTTCGCATCGCTAACTTGGAGCAATAAGAGAGTTAGCTAACTATGAGCGACCTTTCTATTCTTTGATTTTCTATTGTGATGGCATATGTTTACTTTTTGGGGTGAGAGATCACTAGCGAATATTTGTAGTCTTGATCGTTATATATTTATTCACGCATTCATTATTATTTGTCACACGCTTATTTGGAAGCGGTGGATACTTAGCCTTTTCTTTGAATTTATGGTAAGTGTAATTTGGAAATGCAGGAAATTAATGCAATACATTTGCTAGTTTTAGCACTTTATTCTTATTGTGTGTAAATAGTTTGGCTCTTCTTTGAGTAGTACGCTTATTTTGAAAGCGGCGATCGTTAAGCTGATTCCTTTATTTTGGGAATCGGACACTTACTATGCACACTTACTATGAAAGTGGCTAGCGAACCTTTATCTTTGCGATTGCTTTACTATACACACTTACTATAGAAGTGGCTCGCGAACCTTTACAGTTTTACTATGCGCACTTACTGTGGAAGTGGCACGCAAACCTTTATCTTTATGGTTGCTTTACTATGCACACTTACTATGGAAGTGGCTAGCGAACCTTTATCTTTGCGGTCGTTTTACTATGCGCACTTACTATGGAAGTGGCTAACGAACCTTTATCTTTGCGGTCGCTTTACTATGCACACTTAATGTGGAAGTGGCTAGCAACTCTTTGTTTTTGCTTGGAGCAGCAAGAAAGTTTCATTTTTCACCGTTGTGCTACTTGGAGCCAAGGAGAGTTTTCATTTTTCATCGCTATGCTACTTGGAGCCGTAGATATTTTACTTTTTTCATCGCTACTTGGAGCGGTAGGAGATTTCATTTTTCATCGCTACTTGGAGCAGTAGGAGATTTCTTGGCCTGTCATCAATGAATTAGTAGTTCTGAGAATTTGCACAGCATACAAGTAATTTTGAAGTTTCATCAAATTAGATCATAACGCAAGTATAAGATTGCATTATAAAGGATGTTGATGCAGAATTTGAGCAATATAATTCTCATAAACTCAAATATAAAAAACGAAAGGGGGTAGAACAACATGAAAAGCAGTATAGCTCGCATATTGCAACTTTATACGAAACAAGAAATTATACGAAACGAGGGCAGTAATGAAGATCACAGATGTGCTGATATAGTTAAAGATATTTGAAACTCTTCCTATGAAGATGCGATTTTAAATAGCTTTTTATGTAATTTTCATGTTTCTTCAGTTCACTAGTTTACTCTCTCTAATAATAGGGATCATAACTAGGATTCTCTCTCCACTAAATTAATAGATCTATTTGTAGCTTTAACGGCTTCAAGTATAAGCACTCTACAAGGTAAATTAGATGAACTAAAATATTATATCAAGGAATCATATCATCTACAGTCTTACTTCTATAGTGACTGAATGTTTTTAAGTTCATCGTAGCTCTTTAATGATGCTCTAAATTTCTCAAATTCCAACTTTGCATTTAATAAGCTCATTTCTTTAACAATCAAAAGCAAAAAAAAGGGATGATCATTTAAATTCAGGCTAAAATAAATAATAATAATAATAATTTTGTATCAGCTCAAGGAGTACTTTGATAGTTGAAGGGACTTGATGCGGGGTAGCCAAGTAGTTTTCCTTGACTGCATCAAGTTTTGCGGTGAGTGTGGGCAAGTAAGAGTCAAATCCATGTACAAGGCTGCCGAGCACCATGATCATTTCATTCTCTATCCAATCCAGGAGCTGGTGACTACACACAAAGATGATAAAAATCGTCGAGGCAAGCACTAAAATGGTGAAGAAGGTCAGATGTTGAGAGTGGGATAATAACCACCTCTTGATCTGGTTTAGGCGAGTAGCTATGAATCCATTATTCTCACTTAAGGAAGCATCCCATTCTTTCGTTATAGTAAATTTACTGTCTGATAGACTCGTTGCCCTTGAGATAAAGTAAGGAGAAAGCTCCCTAATTGCAGTCCCAAGACCCCATACAACAGCTTCCCTCTACACTTGTGGCAATATGCTGTTAATGGGAACCCTTGACCCATGTGATGATGAAAACAGTGGGGGTCCTAAACTCACTGCAAGATTTGTCCAGACCTCTATTCAATTGTATCGTATCATAAGGAGCACTTTTCAAGTTTATTCGTCCACATTGCATTGCTTTTATTGTAAAAAGGCAATATGAGGCCCCAAATAAAGATCAAATCAAAAGTGTGTAGACTAGATCCAAGACCAATGGAAAATGCAACACCTAGTGCAATCCACCATAATCCAAATCGAACATACTGAGACATTTTCTCGACATGCTTTTTATGAGGGCTTTCAACGTTCACAAGCAAAATTCCAAGAGCTACTATTAGAGTGCTTAAAAGCATAAGATGATCGCTCTTTGCAAAAAGGTAAAATATTGATTGCTTGAAATATTCAAAGATAGCCAGAATGAAAAGCCTTAACATTTTGAAAGGCTATGTAGTCAATGTCAAGTTTTCTAATTCCTGTTTGTCTCTTATGGTAATCTCTGTCATGACTGCAACAGATGTAGGATCATGGCCATGCCAGACGTAGTCCTTCACCTTCACTCCCTCTGCTGCCGCGCCTTTCTTGATAGCTTGTATGTCAACAACAAGAAAAGCACCCTCAATTATAATTGAACCACCTATGACCACTTTGACATGCCTCGGAGAAGAACAATGGTGGCATCTTCTTACAGTTCTTCCTCATGCTGCGAGTTGACCTCGCCTACAAGTTGGTTCCCCTTAGCTGAAGATAGCCAGAGACCACATATTCCCGAATCGATGAATCTATATTGGTTATGTTGTGAATCCCGGAAGAAAGTAACTCATCTATGTATGAATTCCCATAAAATGCAAGGGATTTCAATCGTGTGAACCTCCCGAAAATCTCTTGATATTTTCCACCAAAACTATTATTATGCAAATCCAGTAGGGCCAGATTCTTTAGGTGCAAAAGAGATTCTGGAATCACTTTAGAAAAACGATTGTTTCCCAATAGTAATCCTTCCAGTGTCAAAATCGATCCCAAATCTGAGGGAATCGACCCTATAAAGTTGTTTGCAAACTACAATTCTCCTTAAAACATGATGACGGGACTAATTCTATCACGTCATTTTTAGAAAATGAAAACTCAATTAGCCTTGCAAACCTGTCCAAATTCTACCACTAAAATTGTTAGAGCTCAAGTCTACTAGAACACGCTGACCATTTACATCAACAATAATGCTTTTCCTAATTGGGCTTAGAATTTGTAACAGAATCGTCCCTATGGAACCAAATTCTACAATCGCAAACAAATATTTTCCATGAAAATATTATGAAGAGAAATACCAGGACAAGTGTTAAATTGATGCAAATGGAGGATAGTTCAAACATGGGTAAGCCTTAAATTACCCTCACAAGGGAGAAATGTTGTGATTCATGCAATTGAAGCTCTTCATTGTCTCTCAAATCCTTCCTTCAAAATCTTGGAGTACCCTCTTGTTCAGACTCAAATCTTGCTTCCATGCTAAGCGAGCTTCATTCAGGACCTTTCTCTGTTAGTCCTGAAAAACAAGTTTTGCTGAGGATTGATGGGGATCTGAAGGTCGCGTGTTCGATCCATGCTTAACGCACTATTGTTGATCATATTTGTGTACAACGCTTTTAGACGGAGGAGCAAGGTGGCTCGGACGGTGGTAAAGGGGAGCTCACTGTGGAGATGAGGAGAGCTTGGCTCTTGTTGGAGGTTCTTAGCTAAGGTAGGGGTTATGGGGAGCCTCCCTTTATTTGGGGTTCATGGCTCTTATAAGAGGTTGGATGAAGTAAGGGCACGTGTCAATCGAGGACATGTGTCTTAGTGAGTTGTCGTGAGTCAGTGTCGGTGTAGATCATGTGCATCATCACGTGATCTGGGGTAGCGTTTGCATGTCAAGTTTACAAATGGTCATGATTGGTCGTTTGCATGGTCGTGATCTACTAGCACGTTCACAAGTGGTCTTTTGATTAGGTGTTCGCGTGGTTGTAGTTCGTTGATACTATCACTGCCACTGCAAAAATTCTAGATAGATTTCTCTAAATTCAAACTTAAACTCATTAAATCATCCGAACAAATCAAATAATACACGAACCTCTAATCCTTACAATAGGTACATGGATTTACGGTGCAAAAGTTCACTTACCCATCTCCAAACTTGCTGAAATGGAAATTCCATCACCAAAGTTTGATAAAACATGGTCATGGATTGAAAACTAGTGTCTAAATTGAAAAGAATGTGAACTTAGAATATTTTTAAAGCCCGAAGGGGCCTTCAATGGAGTTAGGAGAGAGGTCGAAGAAGACAAGGTGGTCTTCTCTTGTCTTGACGTGAGTAATTACCCAAATTCATTCTTTTAGAAAGAGTTGTCCACATGATTAATTAACATAAATGAAAAATGGCTAAATTGTGAAGTTTTGACACCTAGGTGTGTGCTTCACCACTTTTGAGAATGGTTTAATTAGGCTTTAAGTCCTCAAAGAACCTTTCCTTCCTATGAAGAAAGGTCAAGGTCAAATCAAACCATTGGTCCTTGATTTTTTTAATTTTGTACTTTATATCCTTAGCTTTGACTTTTTACAATTTAGTCACTAATCATACTTTCCAATCTTAGAATTTAGTCATTGGTCCAATTACACACCTAATCATTATAGTCTCCATGCCTTATTCGTATAACTTACTATTTTATTATTTTCACATTTTAGCCAATGGGCATTAACTTTGGAATTTCACAAATTAGGACTTAATCTTTATTCTTATAATTTAGGCCTGAAGCTTTCTAATTATTCAGATTAGACCTTCTTAACACTTTCACAAGAATTCAATTAATTGTCGAAATCAAATTTTTGATCATCGGGAATTAAATTTTGAATAGGCCGGTTTTTTGGGTGTTACAAGAGCCATTAAAACCTTGAGATTCACTGCTTGCTATTCCTTGTTGCACTGCATGGGAAATATCCATGAAAAATATCCATCAAATTGTTAGAAGGAGTAATAGTGTGAAAAAATTCTTTCATGGAATACCACATCCCTGGAGACCACAATAGCATGAGTTTTCAAAACATAAAGTTTGTACCCTTTCTTTCTAGAAGCATAACCAATAAAGATGCCAGACAAGGCTTGTAACTACCTCGACCCAGCCTAGATGCCCGACCGAACCAGAATAACTACATTAGGTTTGCCGAAGCAAAGCGGGGAAAGATTACCAAAACAGGTTCATTTTTTTCTTTTTATATTGTCTAGATGCATATTATTAATCCTAAGTGTACATACTTGCAGCGGGTGAAATTACAAAGAAACCAGACCTCGAAAAGGCAACCAATTGCATAATATACATTTTAGGGACTAAAATGCAAATGTGATAAAATAAAGGACCAAAACTGAAATTAAAGTTACAATCCTCAATTAGTCCAATTACATGCTTACATGTCAAATTTCAGGTCAAAACGATCATCCAATCTCATACAATTGCATTTACAAAATTCATGGACCAAAATGTAAGAAACAGAAAGTTCCAAACATTCCAATAACTGAAATAACTACAACCCATATCGGTACGCATGTAGGTGTTTCGATACGCCTCTATAATTTCCAAAACTCATATTCTAGTAGCTAAAATTCATTCTGATATGCCCCCGCGTATCGGAACGCCCTTCATAAAATCCATGTACCGTATCGAAACACCCTCTCGAGTACTGAAACACTGGCCAAATTTGCCTAGGCTCGTACTGAAACGCTTGCCCTCGTACCGGTACGCTAAGCCTAAAATGACTTACTCATACCGAAATAGGGACACCCGTACCGGTACGCCTGGACCTGTAATGTCCCAATTTGCTGTCTAAACATTCTTTAATGATAACCAAAACGCTCTAACATGCTTCAAACACTTATACAACATCACTAGGATACTTTCATAACCAAAACTTCATAGAATCAACAACATCACATGGCATTCATACTTCCCAAGATATTCTATAGGCATGCTTCCAAACAACCAAAACTCACATTAGGCACTTTCAAGGCAAACTCATCATGCTCACACATCTAAAGCATCAAAACAAACTTACTTGAGTCGTCAAGTCATGGCAACCACCAAAGGTTAACTAGATGTATTCCTATGCAACCACCTAATCTCAACTATAAGAAAAGATCATCAACCAACATATCAGCATCAAATCAGCCTTACAATCCAGCACATAACATGCTTAAAACCATGGGAAAATAGAATTACAAATCCCCAAAATATGGCGAGCACATTGCCTTATTAACCGGAAACATAAACCGAGTTCATACTCAAAGTAATCCTTGTCTTGGATCGCTATAAGCTTTGCCCTTGCAGCCCCCAAACTTCAATGCACTGCATCATTAGGAAAAAGAGAGCGGAAGCACATATGCTTAGTGAGGATGCAATTAAAACAATGATGCGATATAACCCTTGAAAACTAAACACTTGTTTTCAATCCATGCTTACAACCTAAGCAATTCCAATGACTCCAAATCAAACATGCATATCGACCATATGCAAAAACCTTTACAAACCACATGCTTGAATCCCAAAGCATTAAATTACAAAACCATGCTTAAAATCCAAAGCATTAAATTCAAAACATGCTTAAAATCCAAAGCATTAAAGTAGGTTCAAGTCATGAACTTCCACATATATTGGCATTTATAGTGACCCCGGATTGACGACCTCTATCCTTGAATAGTCAACCACTATCCTCGTTTAGCCGACTGCTAATCCTTAGTTAACCGACCGTTAACCTTACAATTTGGATACACGGATCTTTCATGGTAGTCGACCACTACCATAACCCAGACCATGCCAACCGCATGATATGACACCCTTGCCAACCACAAGATATAACACCCTTGCCAACTGCAAGTTTAGCATCAACAAGGGGAACCGACCGCTCAACCCAAGTGACGACATTATAGTCTGAGTAGCTGACTATTTACCTCAAGGACTCTTAACCACGATCGATTTTTATCATATTACAGTGCACTTCATCCATGGCATGCCAACTATATCTGAATGTTTTCACATCATGTCACATAGTCAATATATCATTTACAAAACCATTTACTCACTGTTTTACAATGTATTGTACAAAATCATCACATATGCAAATCACATTGCTAAAGCAATAACACCATTCCCGACCGGAATGTAAACCAATGCTCACTAGCATTTTATATACTTTTAAACCCCTGTATATGTACTTAAAATCATGCATTTCCGGTAAGTAAATCAAACCATGTTTAACACCAAAACATGAAATAAACATGCTCATAACCAAACCAATATTCAAGAGCAAAATAAGGGAAACTTACTTTCGAGCTTAGGTAAGTGTTTCACGCTTGCCCTAATCTCCCAACAACCATTATTAAACCTTTGAAAGGCATTTAAACCAGTTTTTACTCACCGATACACCTTGCTTTGCTCGCCAACTTGAATCAAGCTCTTGACAAGCAACAAACAACATCAAGCTTCATTGCCTTGATTATCCCTTTTTTAGTCACATAAAACCAGAAGGCAAATGCATCATTATGCATTCAAACCATTGCCAACAAGCAATTGCCCGCCACAATATAATGATTCAACCCATTAAACACCATCAATTAACATCCAAAAACCTTTTCCCAACATCCTTTTACTTCCAGCAATGGTTAAACTCAACTATCACCCCAAAAAGACTTGATTAACAATCTTAAACATTAGAGATTCAACTTGTTTCGGGATTACAATGTTAAAACAAAGTTATTAATTCAATTAAACATCAAAATTATGATCTAATCTGATCAAAATCCCAGCAAAATAGAACAAGTACGAAGATCTACAAATTTCATCAATTAAAACACAATTAAACCAATTTTCCTCAATTAAACTATCAAAACACATTATAAAACAATTGTAAAGAGTCAACAACTTAGGAATTTCAGTAAAGAACCTTTCATTAGAGGAGGAGAATGAACCTTACCTCTAATGGATGTTTTCTCCCTTAATTGGATGATTTACATGAGAAAACAAAGTTGAAACAATAAGGTTTGGTAAACTAACAACAAAGAATCATTTACAAACAAAAGATTTAAGAAAATAAAGGTTTACCTAAAGATTTAGAAGAAGAAATTGATGTTTAGCTGGAGAGATTTTGATAGAAAATATTTTGAGAAAGTTAGTTACGTGATTTTTGTTTTAAAGCTTTTAATTACAAATTAACTCTCCCCAACATATTTATATTTTCTAAAACACTTTAAAAATAGTCAATTAAGGGATAAAGTCTGATATTAGACTTTTAGGGCAATTAGCTCCTTAAAGATTCAAAGTTTTGACTCTTTACAAAACAGCCACCAAAAGCAGTTTTCATTTTGGTCACTAGTCCAAAATGTTGGATTTCCAAAACTTGTTTCCCAAAATTGACTTTACCATAATCATTAATATATTTAATAATGATTTTAGAATATTTCTCCATTATTTTATCACCTTCAAAAATATTTAATCTGATTTAATCTTGAAACTAAATCGAATCTCTAATATCGGTCCACCGAACCTTCGAACCTTCGAAATTTACCTGGAGGAAACAAATGAGGAAATTGTTCCAACATGTCCGCCTTGCTTTTCCACGTGGCTTCCTCGACATCACGGTGTCGCCTCAAGACCTTAATAAGGTCAATCGTCTTGCCACGAAGAACTTTGCTGTTGGAATCAAGGATGTCCACCGGTTCCTCATCATAGGATAAATCCGACCTCAACTCAATATGATCTACCGGAATAACATGCGAGGGATCCGACCGATACCTCCGCAACATGGATACATGGAACACATCATGTATTTTCTCTAACTCGGGAGGCAACCTCAACCGATAAGCCATAGGACCAACAAGCTCAACAACTTCGTAAGGTCCAATAAACCTCGGACTAAGCTTATCCTTACGTCCGAATTGCATCACCATTTTCCACGGTGACACTTTTAAGAATACACTATAGCCCACTGTATATTCAATTTCCATACGCTTTAAATTTGCGTAAGATTTCTTCCGATCCTCAGCCGCTTTCAAGCAATCACATATAAGGTTTACCTTCTCATCCGTGTCTTTCAACACATTCGGTAAGGAAATATGCTTTTCCCCTACCTTAGGTAAACATAAAGGCATACGACACCTCTGGCCATACAATGCCTCATATGGTGCCATCTGTATACTCGCTTGGTAACTGTTGTTATACGAAAACTCAACCAAAGGTAAGTGGTTCTCGCAGGTTCCTTGAAACTCAATAATGCAACACCTCAGCATATCCTCCAAAACCTGGACAACCCGCTCAGACTGTCCATCCAACTGAGGATGATACGCGGTGCTAAAATTTAACCTCGTACCCAAAGCTCGATGCAAACTTGCCCAAAACCTTGCTATAAACCTCGGATCTCTATCCGAAACAATATACATAGGTACCTCGTGTAAACGAACAATCTTAGAAATCTACAAAACTACCAACTTGTCCAAGGTGTACGTAGTATGCACTGGCAGAAAATGTGCACACTTTGTAAAATGATCTACAATCACTCAAATGGAATCCTTTTTAGTCAGTGTCAAAGGTAACCCTGACATAAAATCCATGGTGATTCTCTCTCACTTCCATTATGGAATTCTCAACGGTTGCAACAACCCGGATGGAAACTGATGTTCAGCCTTGACCCCTTGACATACCATGCACTTAGAAACAAACACAACGACATCCTTGTTCAAGCCAACCCAGTAGTACACTTCTTTCAATCCACGATACGTCTTATCACTACCGGGATGCATAGCAAAAGGACTAAAATGTGCCTCCGTCAAAATAGTGTGCCTCAACTCCAGATAATCCGGCACCATTATTCGACCCTTGAAACAAAAAATCCATCATCATCAAAATGAAAATTCGTCAGATTACCCTCCTATATAACCTTAACATGCTCAACCAAGGAATCATCAAACGGTTACTTAGCTTTAATCATTTGTGACAATGTAGGATTAACTTGCATCTCAGCCAACAATCCACCTTCTCGTGTCACACTCAACCTCGCAAACATAGCCCTAAGCTCAACCGCAACTTTACGACTCAATGCATCCGCAACCACATTAGCTTTTCCAAGATGATACTCAATCGTCAAGTTGTAATCCTTAAGCAACTTCAACCATTTACGTTCCCTAAGATTCAAATCTTTTTGAGACATCAAATACTTCAAACTCTTATGGTTCGTAAAAACAACACACTTCTCACCATAAAGGTAATGTCTCTAGATTTTTAGGGTGAACACCATAGCCCTAAGCTCCAAATCATGAGTCAGATGATTGGCTCATGAACCTTCAATTGTCTCGATGCATAGGCCACAACCTTACCAACTTGCATCAGCACACAACCCAAACCATCGTAAAATGCATCACTATAAACCACAAACTTCTTCCCAGATTCATGTTGAATCAACATAGGAGCATGTGTTAAAACTTCCTTTAACTTATCAAAACTACGTTGTTGCTTCTCCGTCCAAACATAAGGAACATTCTTCTGCAACAACTTCATCAACGGTGCTGCAATACTAGAAAACCCATCTACAAAGCGACGGTAATAACTAGCCAACCCCAGAAAACTGCGAACCTCCGAAACAGATTTAGGTTGCTTCCAATTGAGAATAGCCTCAATTTTCTGTGGATCAACACGAATACCCTCCACAAAAACCACATGACCAAGGAACATCACTTCCTTAAGGCAAAACTCACTCTTGCTCAGCTTAGCATACAACTAGTTATCTTTCAACACTTGCAACATAATCCGCAAATGCCGATCATGATCTTCCTCAGTATAAGAGTGCACGAGAATATCATCTATAAACACCACCACGAATTGATCAAGATATTCATGGAACACCCTATTCATCATATCCATGAATGCAGTCGTGGTATTTGTCAAACCAAAAGACATGACCAAAAACTCATAATGCCCGTACCTCGTATGAAATGCGGTTTTATGCACATCCTCATCCTTAACTTTCAACTGGTAATACCCTGATCTCAAATCAATCTTAGAGAATATAGCTGCCCCGCGAACTAATCAAACAGATCATCAATCCTCGGCAAAAGTACTTGTTCTTCACATTTAGCTTATTAAATTACCGGTAATCAATGCACATACGCATCATACCATCCTTCCTTTTTACAAAGAGAACCGGAGCACCCCAAGGCAATATACTTGGTCGAATGAACCCATGATCCAACAACTCCTTCAATTCCTTCGGTGCCATCCTATAAGGAGTAATGGACACCGGCGCCATAACTGCGTACGTCTCGATACCGAATTCTACCTCCCTATTCGACGGTAAACCTGGTAATACTTCAGGAAAAACCTCCAAAAATCATTAACATTTCGAATGTCCTGCACCCGAACACCCTTAACTTCAGGATTCATCATGATGGCCAAATAGGCTTGGCAACCTCCTTGCATTATCATTTCTGCTTGAGTAGCCGATACAATATTAGACAAGAATTTCACATTCTCGCCAACCGCCACAACCTCATAAACATTCCTAACCCCAAAGAAATATTTTTTGACTCACAAACAACAACCGCCTTGTGCTCCCTCGTCCAATCCATACCCAAAACACCGTCAAAACCATGGAATGACAACTCCATCAAAATTGTGGCAACTCATAACCTTGAACAACCCAAGGAAATCTCCTAAACAACTTCCTAACTGAAATCGTCTCACCAAGGAACTAGTTATTCACCAAGGACACATATATGCATGATTCCTTATATGCCATCCTAGATGTCTATGTATATGAATGCAAAGCCTCTAATGTCATGCTCAAAGATGTATGCATGTACTGGCACATTTAAATATATATATATATATATGTTAGTTTTTTTGCACTGTACATGATCAACAACCACACCTACTTATAACATTCCCGGTACCAAAATTCCTTCCAACACGATGAAACGTTCTAGCAACCCTCAATTCTTGAGCAAAATACTTTCTCGGTACCACAATACACAAGAACCCCACCACTCTAACCACTATCCAAAAGTAGGTATTTAGAGAATACCCAACATGTCTACATCTCGAATGTCGCTAATACATTTGACGCTTCCACAAACAGCCATATTGGCCAACAGTCTAAAACCCAACTAGCACTAACCACGCTAGAGCCTTAGGAAAAACTCTCATACGAACAAAATTCACCTCTTACTCGGCAACTAACATGCCAACTTCTATGATCACAACAAGAGAATTCATCAAAGATACATGTTCACTCAAGATATAAGAATAAGTAGACCCTGAATCAACCAAAGATAACAATGCCAAGGATTGAAAGGTGAAGATACCTGCGATCACATGTCTCATTGCAACCCTCATGTTGAGCATAGATCTACACCGGTCTACCATTCTTCGATAGCACAACAATAACATGTACCGATGTCTTTCTCACAGCGCGAGGACAAACATGCTTCATGTGATCAGAAGATCCACATCTCCATCAACTCATGGTATTTCCCCAACACGCACCCGTGTGGCGTCTACCACAACGTTCACACTTAGCCATAATACGAACTCCCTGGTTACCCCATCCAACACCGTCACCACGTTTGTAACCTGACTTATGCTTTTTATCACGAGACTTTCCATTTTGCTTTCCAAAATAGCCAAAATCAGTCGCTCTCTTACTTGAACCCACGTTTTCCGCTTGCATTGGTGCACCCAAGGAAAAACCTTGTTTAACCACCACAACAGGTGCCGGTGCTTGCACTTGCACTCCAGCCATCGCTGCCCAAAAAGTTGCTATCGTTGCTTAGATTAACGGGTTTATATCACCAAAAACTGACACTAGGGAAACCTGGGGTACACCACCTGCCCTAACATCAATAGGAGGAACCAACGGAGGAGGAAGAGGTAAAACATTAGGGGGATTCCTTTCCTCAATGTTATTTTGCCCAACTCCGGCATTACCAGCCATTGAGCGAGTCTCATGTCGAACCACGCTAACAAAAGCATCAAAACACATTAAAGTTAGACTAGCATTAGGCAAAGGATCCATGACAACCTTATAAAACTTTTTAAAATCTCGGTAATAGGCAATATGTTCCCAATTAATACCCCCACATGATATTAAACAATCACTAAAACATATACACAATCACCGTACAATTCAAACATCACCAATTAATCAAACAAAAACATCCCAACCTTTCATAACCTGGCTTTGATACCAACAAATGTTACCCCATCAACCTAGCCTAGATGCCCGATCGAGCCGAAAGAACTACATTAGGTTTGTCGAAGCAAACCGGGGAAAGATTAAGAAAACTGGTCCATTTTTTCTTTTTATCTTTTCTATATGCGTATTATTAATCCTATGTATACATACTTGCAGCGGGTGAAATTACAAAGAAATCGGACCTCGGAAAGGCAACCAATTGCATTATATACATTTTAGGGACTAAAATGCAAATATGATAAAATAAAAGATCAAAACTGAAATTAAAGTTACCAATCCTCAATTACTAAAATTACATGCTTACATGTCAAATTTCAGGTCAAAACGATCATCCAATCTCATACAATTGCATTTACAAAATTTAGGTACCAAAATGAAAGAAACAGAAACTTCCAAATATTCTAATAACAAAAATAACTACAGCCTGTATCGGTATGCGTGTTGGTGTTTCGGTACACCTCTATAATTTCCAAAACTCAGTTTCTAGTAGCTAAAATCCGTTCCGATACGCCCCCGCGTATCAAAACGCCCTTCCTGTACCGTATTGTAACACCCTCTCGAGTACCGAAACGCTGGCCAAATTTTCCTAGGCTCGTACCAAAACGTTTGCCCGCATACCGGTACGCTAAGCGTAAAATGGCTTACTCGTACCGAACAGGGACACCCGTACCTGTACGCTTGGACTTGTAATGTCCCAAATTGCTGTCTAAACATTCTTTAATGATAACCAAAACTCTCTAACATGCTTCAAACACTTATACAACATTACTAGGATACTTTCCTAACCAAAACATCACAAAATCAACAACATCACATGTCATTCATACATTCCAAGATATTCTATAGGCATGCTTACGACCTAAGCAATGATACGATATAACCCTTGAAAACTAAACACTTGTTTTCAATCCATGCTTACGACCTAAGCAATTCCAATGATTCCAAATCAAACATGCATATCGACCATATGCAAAAACCTTTACAAGCCACATGCTTGAATCCCAAAGCATTAAATTCAAAACCATGCTTAAAATCCAAAGCATTAAATTCAAATCCATGCTTAAAATCCAAAGCATTAAAGTAGGTTCAACACATGAACTTCCACATATATTGGCATTTATAGTGACCCCGGATAGATCACCTCTATCCTTGAATAGTCGACCACTATCCTCGTTTAGCTGACCGCTAATCTTTAGTTAATCGACCGTTAACCTTACAATCCGGATACACAGATCTCTCATGGTAGTTGACCACTACCATAACCCACACCATGCCAACCACATGATATAACACCCTTGCCTACCACAAGCTTAACATCAACAAAGGGAATTGACCGCTCAACCCAAGTGACCACATTATAGTCCAAGTAGCTGACCACTTACCTCAAGGACTCTTAACCGCGGTCGATTTTTATCATATTATAGTGCACTTCATCCTATGGCATGCCAAATACATCCGAATGTTTTCACATCTAGTCACAAAGCCAATATATCATTTACAAAACCATTTACTAATTGTTTTACAATGCATTGCACAAAATCACCACATGTGCAAATCACATTACTAAAGCAATAACATTATTCCCGACCGGAATGTAAACCAATGCTCACTAGCATTTCATATACTTTAAAACCCTTGCTTACGTACTTAAAATCATTCATTTCTAGTAAGTAAATCAAACCATGTTTAACACCAAAACATGAAATCAACAAGCTCATATCCAAACCGATATTCAAGAGCAAAATAAGGGAAACTTACTTCCGAGGTTAGGTATGTGTTTCAAGCTTACCTAAACTCCCAACAACCTTTATTAAAACTTTGAAAGACATTTAAACCAGTTTTCACTCACTGATACACCTCGCTTTTCTCGCCAACTCGAATGGAGCTCCCGACAAGCAACAAAAAACATCAAGCTTCGTTGCCTTGATTATCCCGTGTTTTAATCACATAAAACTAGAGGGAAAATGTATCATTATGTATTCAAACCATTGCCAACAAGCAATTATCCGCAACTCTTAAGTTGCCCACTCAAAAACCATCTGAAACATATCAAAAACATCCTCAAACACTTTCGAAACTCAACCCAGCCATAATATAACGATTCAACCCATTAAACACCATCAATTAACATCCAAAACCCTTTCCCAATGCCCTTTTACTTCCAGCAATGATTAAACTCAACTATCACCCCAAAAACCCTTGATTAACAACCTTAAACATTAGAGATTCAACTTGTTTCGTGATTACAATGTTAAAACCAAGTTATTAACGCAATTAAACATCAAAATCATGATCTAATCTGATCAAAATCCCAACAAAATAGAACAAGTACGAAGATTCACAAATTTCATCAATCAAAACATAATTAAACTAATTTTCCTCAATTAAACTATCAAAACACATTATAAAACAATTGTAAAGAGTCAACAACTTAGGAATTTCAGTAAAGAACCTTTCATTAGAGGAGGAGAACGAACCTTACCTCTAATGGATGCTCTCTCCCTTAATTGGATGATTTACATGAGAAAATAAAGTTAAAACAATAAGGTTTTGGTAAACTAACAACAACGAATCATTTACAAACAAAAGATTTAAGAAAAAAAAGGTTTACCTGAAGATAGATGAAGAAATTGGTGTTGGGCTGGAGAGATTTTGAGAGAAAATATTTTGAGAAAGTTAGTTACGTGTTTTTTGTTTTAAAGCTTATAATTACAAATTAACTCTCCCCAACCTATTTATATTTTCTAAAACACTTTAAAAATAGCCAATTAAGGGATAAAGTCTGATATATACTTTTAAGGAAATTAGCTCCTTAAAGATTCAAAGTTTTGACTCTTTACAAAAAAGCCACCAAAAATAGTTTTCAAAGTTTTCATTTTTGTCACTAGTCCAAAATGTCCGATTTCCAAAACTCGCTTTCCAAAATTGACTTTACCATAATCATTAATATATTTAATAATGATTTTAGAATATTTCTCCACAATTTTATCACCTTTAAAAATATTTAATTTGATTTAATCAAGAAACTGACTCGAATCTCTAATACCGATCTGCCAAACCTTTGAACTAACCCATAAAACATCTAACCCCAAAACTGGGGTGTTCCAAACATACTGAATCTTTACATAGTTTTTAAGATTCCGATGACACTACTTTTGTAGTGTTGAAGTCCCCACCTCTGGTTGCGCCATCAAAGTTAATGTCGAACCATAAAGCTTCTACTAGAGAAGACTGAGAAGAAGGGTGAGCTGGTTGAAGAGTTAGAGGAAACTGTAGTTCATGACCCTGCACCAGCTTCACATCAGCAACCTCTACGAGCCGAAAAACGGATCAAGCAAATGGCTCAAAGGAAAATACTAATTCGTGGTGACGACCTTTCTGGTTAGTTTCAATTTCATGTTGTTTTTATTTTTATTTGTTACGTATTTTATGCATTGAGGACAATGCTTCTCTTGAGTTTGGGGGGTTTGTTTTTGTTTGCCTCATGTTCATTTGCATTCATTTTATTGTCTCATGTTAGTTTGTATATATTACTTGCCGTGATAATTACCTGATAAATCTATTGAACCCTTGATATTCTATGATGAGTTTTGCCACTAAAATTAGATGAGAAAACCTTAGATTTTAGGATGAGCATGGAGTTTACTCGAAATTTTTCTATGAGGCTGCCTATATAGACACTGTTGTGACTTGTTGATTGAGGGAGACCTAGTAAACTATAGGTTATTAAAATTTGGAGAAATGTGCTAGAGGTGCCTAACTGACTCTAGCTATCACGCACTGAGAATCGCTAGAGGTGCCCATCGACTCTAGCT
Organism: Hibiscus mutabilis; assembly: GCA_019671005.1. Taxonomy (NCBI): domain Eukaryota; kingdom Viridiplantae; phylum Streptophyta; class Magnoliopsida; order Malvales; family Malvaceae; genus Hibiscus; species Hibiscus mutabilis. Next base: position 39,135,323 of record CM033734.1, on the reverse strand, counting down.
GATTTAATTTAAAAGAAATTGCTAGAGGTGCCTAAAAATTGGCTCTAGTAGAATTAATTGCTTCGGCATCTTAAAAATAAAACCTAAGGTTTTCCTAGAATCCTGTTGGTTAACTTGAACACAACTCCACACACACATTTTCACTAGCATTGTAGTTTAATTTTGAGCAATTCTCTATGTTGTCCAACGACCAAAAGATAATCAATTCTTCATGCCACAATCCTGAGGATTTTAGTTAGTTAAGAAGCGTGTTTTTGGTAGTAAATGCCTTAGCATGTAATTGTTAGTGTTTAGCATTGCTTAGGGACAAGAGATAATTCAAGTTTGGGGGTGTGTTAAGTGTGTAAAAGTACTATAATTTCTACCCTTTTTACTCATATTATTGTTAGACTTAGGCTCATTTTAGTTGAATACTTAGTTATTCATGCATAGTTTCATAGTTTCTTCGTCTATTGAGATTAGTGTTACATTTTGATGGCTTTATGGAGAAATCGCTGCTGGTTTGCCTTATGTAATGCCTTGAATTTGGGCCTAGTGGTTAGATAGATCGATTAGACGGTTCAGGAGAACTAGATTAGGCAATTCGAGCTAGTTTTGGGAATTAAATCTTAATAAATTGTTTTTGGCTACAATAAAATATGGAAAATGCTAGAAAATATTTAATTAATATTTTAAGGGTTTTCGTAAACTCAATTTGAAGGAATTAAATCTGATTTTGGGACATCTGGTCTGGTGACTAAAATGTAAAGTTTTCAAAACTGTTTTGGTGACTAAATCGTAAAGGGTCAAAACTTAGAATCTTTAAGGAGCTAATTAAACAAACTTTTCCATCAGATTTTTCCTTAATTTATGATATTTTAAAGGGTTTTTATATGGTTTTAATATTAAAATAAAATAGAATTGATAAAAAGGATTTTAATTACCCAATTTCATTTTCTTACGTAACTACTTTTACTCTGAAATTTTCTCTCAACTTTCTCCGTATCCAAACTATCAATTTCATTCCAAAATTTTCAGGAATCAATTTCTTTTTATTTCCTACTTGATTTCTTTTATTTCTACAACACAATCTACTTGGTTTCTTGAAGCTTTCTTCCAAACTTTGCCAATTAAGGGAGAAACCAACAATTAGAAGTGATTTTTGTTTCTCTCCTCTAATTAAAGGTTCATTAATGAAATTTCCAAGTTCTTGATCCTTTACAACTGATTTTTGTTATGTGTTTATTATTTAATCAAGATTTTATGGATATTAAATTGAGTTTTGATGAAAAATTGGAAGAATATTGCTACGTATCTTTTTTACCTTGATTCTAATTGTTTTAGAACACTTGAGATATGTGTTTTAATGTTAAAAGAAGAGATCAATTAAAGGAATCCCGAAACTATGTGAATTGCTAATTTTCTAGGTTGTAAATAGTTAGATTCTGAAGTGATCTTGGTGTTGTTAGGTTGCTGGAGGTATAACGACGTTATAAATATGTTTTTGGATGTTAATTGATGTTGTTAAGATGCTAAAATCAATAGGGTTAGGCTGGGCTTTGTTTAAATGAGGTTTGGTGATGATTTCGGTTGCTTTAGAGAGGCGTTTGATGGTTTTTAGTGAGGCGAAGTTATGTTTGATGGTTGTTGGTAATTAGAGGTGCATGGAAGTGCTTTAATCCTTTTTTTTTGATTGGGTAAAGCAGGGGAGTTAGATTCTTTAGCTTTTGGAGAGGTTGCGGTAGTTTCAGGAGCTTGATTCTCGCAAAGGCAAGAGAGCTTTGGGTTGTTGGTGAGTGGAAACGCATTTTACTGCTTTTAAAAGGTTTGAAGATGGTTGTTGGGAGTTTAGAATAAGTTTGAAACACTTATCTAAGCTCAGAAGTAAGTATTGGTTGAACTTTCTCTCGCTTTTTGTTTTGCAAAATATAATATCATGCACATGTTTAAAGATTTGATTACTTACTGTTATATGCATGTTTTAAAAATGTAAGATGTTGCAAATGATTATACAAGTTGATAATTGAGCATGGAAAATGATCTATGAAAGAATTTTGAGAATGCTAGAATACATGGTTTAATGTATTGAAAAATGGTTTGAATTGATGCATATGTAAAACAATAAGGTAATGTGGTTTTTATTGACTATATTGGCAAGTGGCTGAGATAAAATGTTATCGGATATAGTTGGATAGCTATAGGGTTTAAAGTACACTATAATAAGTCACCTCATGTGAGTTGAAGGGGTTAATTGTGTTTACTCCACCATGAGAACCGTAGCGGTCGAGGGGTTAATTATGTTGTTTCCTCCCGCTGGTTGATTTGTACGTTATAACCATTGAGGGCTACTCTGGTTCGAGGACGTATGTGAAGTGGTTGAAGGAACCACTTGGGAAATCCGTGTATCTGATGTGTTTTTGGAAAAAGAGAAAGGAAATTGGTTTTGAGTTACTTGAATGCCAATATATGATATAATGTATCATGAGAAGTGGATTATGTTTTGTATAATGTGGTTTATACATGTGATGCTCTTTAAGCTTTCTATTTAGAGATTTTGGAATATGAAGCTTAATTTGAGGTTTATGATAGAAATCCATGATACATGTGTTGCAAATGATTTAAATATTTATATTTGAAGAGATTGTAAAGGCATGAGATGGTTTTGGCATGTGACTTACACATTCGATTTTAATTAAAATAGTTTTAAATGCGTTGATGATTGTTTTTGAGACTGACTCACTAATCTTATAGCTTACGCTCTCCTTTCTCATCAATACAGAGAAATAGGCTCTTTCGGACATCAAGTAAGGAAGGGAAGATCTAAGGATCGAAGTATTTTCAAATATGGTTTTACAAATACATAGTAGTAATAGGAGGCAATGTGACCAAGTTGTAATTGAGAGGTTTATTTTTAGATACTCTCTGTTTGTACAAGTTATGTTTGATGTTTTGAACTTGTATGATGCTTAATGTTTGGTATTGATGGGTTGAGAAACAATTTGTATGCTTGGGTTGAGATCATGTCTATAGGACAATTGGTTGGATTTGATATGTTGCATATGACCCTTTACCATGCTCTTATGCTGGTGGAAAAACTGTTTGGGATATTATATGGTGCTTAGATGTTGATTGGAGTATGTTAGATTGAGCCAAAGTGTCATATGTTCGACCAAGAGGTCATTACAGGTCTGTCTGTACTGGTACGGGTCCTCAGGGATCGGTACGCGGGGACCTCTCTTAGTTTAATTTGGGCAAAAATGTCTTGGCGTACCAATACGCCTAGTGACCGTATTGGTACGCGATGCTAAAATCTTGGCTTGGTGTCGGTACACGAAAAATTGTACCGGTACACCTTTTGGCTACTAAAACTCTCGTTTTCAAATATTGCACACCCGTACTGATACGCTTGAGGAACATATCAGTATGAATTTGAATTTTGAACTTGTATCGATACGGGGTGATAGTGTACCAATAGGCAATTTGTTAATTCTATTAAAATGCTTTCTAAAGTTGATTCTTTGCAGTGTAGTCCCTGTTTCTTGATCATGCAATTAAATGAGTTTGGATGGCTATTTTAAGTTGAAATTTAACGTGTATGCATGAAACCTAACTAATTAAGGATCAGCAACTTTGATTTCAAGGAAGTCCTCTTAGTTAGCAAAAATTTCAATTTGGTACCTGAAATGTTATTTCGTACAATTAGATGTCAAACCGACTCCCGATTGAGATGTAAATTTCAATGTTGTTAGCATGATCACCTTAGGACTTAATAAAGCAGTTAGATTAGATAAAATTAAAAAATGGTTCATTTCCTAAGTAATTCTTCTGGGTTTGTCTTGGTAATCCCAATGTAGCTCGCTCGGTTCAGTCTTGGACTAGACCAAGTCAAGGGGGTTACATTTATTGGTATCAGTGCCAGGCTATGATTTTTGGGAGGTGGGTTATGGTAGTTTGATTTATTGTTGATGTATAATCCTACTGTTTGTTATGCGCAGTGTTTGATTTTGTGAGATTATGTTCGAAATATGATATGTTGGGGGTGTATAGCTTGGGGACATATTGCCTTATTACTACTAGTGTTAAATGATTTTTTTTAAATATGAGCGACTTGGATTCTTGCTGTAAGCTAGTCTAATTATATTGTTTTATTGCATTATCATGTTTTAGACTCATATTTTTGTGAATAGGACCGAGGCGAGAGACGAGATCTTATATGGGGAGTGTTGTGGATGGACAAAATAACGAGTTGCCTCCTCCTCCATTGATTCCTCATGTTGGTGTTAGAGTTGAGGGTGGTGTGCTCAAGCACCATAAGGACCTATTTTTAGTGATATGGAACCATTGATCTAAGCGATTACTGGAGATTTTAAGCCAGCCATAGCTGGAGTGCAAGTACCTGCATCGGTGCCTGTAGTAGCTGTTAATAATTGGCTTCCATTAGAATATTTGCGTAGCTTCAGAGGTTCTAAGTTTAGGGGTTTGGCTTCAGAAGCAGCTGAGGAGTGGTTTGCTAGCACGAAGAGGATTCTTGGGAAGATAGAGTGTACGAATGTTCGTAAGCTAGGGAGCATAGTGTTTTTGCTTTAGGGAGATGCCTACAGTTGGTGGACGACTTCTACCATGGGTATGGCACCTGTTGATGTGTCATGGGAGTTCTTTTGTGTTGCTTTTTGAAAGAAGTAATTGGGTTCCCGATATCAGGATAAAAAAAATAGTTCATGGCATAGAGCAGGGGAACATGTCTATGGTTGAGTATGAGATCTAGTTTGCTCGGTTGAGCCGGTATGCTCCTGAGTTGGTTCATGATGAGCTATAGTGATAAGATCAATTTCGTTATGTGCTGGTTAAGGAGGTAAAGACCTACATGTTGGCTACAGATTATACGAAGTTTGATGTTCTGGTTTCCCAAGCCAAGGACATATAATAGAATCTAGGGTTGTCTTCTCGATCAAGGAGTTCTTCTTCTAGGAAGAGACATGCTGAGTCAGATGTTGGAAAAGATCGATACAAGAAGCATAGAGATAGGAGGTATTGTATGGATCAGAGACGTGGAAGGAGTAATGCTAGGCATGGTCAACAAAGTTAGAATACCTACGCTGAAGTACTCGAGTGCAGGCAATATGGTAGGCGACATACAATAGAGTGTTGGGTACCTTTGGTACATGTTGGAGCTGTGGATCACGGGATCACATTAGGCGTGATTGTCTTTAATTGGTTAGGGAAAGACAAGCTACTGCACCTGTTGTTGTGCCACAAAGAGGTTATGGGCGAAGTCGAGGACATTTTCAGCGTAAGAAGGATTGTCAGAGGACAGTTGCTCATACTATAGTGGTTCAACCTGAAGATGGTAGACCGGCAAGGGTTTTCGCGCATCGTGTAGGAACGAATGATACCGATGTGATTATAGGTACATTTACTTTGCAGTCTATACCATTGCTTTCTTTGATAGATTCTGGTTCTACACATTCATACATCTTGCGCGAACATGCATGTTTTCTTGATATACCTGTAGAGGTGTTAAATGTTGGTATGCAGGTAACTAGTTCTTTTAGTGAGACAGTAGTTGCTAGAAGGTTGTTTAGGAGACATCCTTTGATGGTTCAAGGTCATGTGTTTGAGGCTGATATGATAGAGTTGTTGTTTTATGATTTCAATGTAATCTTAGGGATAGATTGGTTGTCTGAGTATAGGGTTGTGGTTGATTTTGAGACCAAGCGAGTTTTGTTGAAACTTGCTGAGGATTTTGAAGTGGTGGTTATGGCCGAGAATGTCAAATTTTTGTCTAATGTTGTTTCAGGTTTGGAAGCGCGAAAGTTGTTAGAATCTGAGGGTTTGGCATACCTAGCTTATGTTATGAACCCTAATATGAAGAAAGTGCGTGCCTAGGATATCTGCACTCTTTGCAATTTTCCAAGAGTGTTTACAAAAGAGTTGACAGGATTACCACCGGATAGAGAGATAGAGTTTTGCATTGAGACGTACATAGATACAGCTTTAGTGTCAATTGCACCATATCATATGGCACCAAAGAAGTTGAAGGAGTTGAAGACACAGCTACAGACGTTGTTAGACCGTGGTTTCATTCGGCCTAATGTGTCACCATGGAGAGCATCGGTGTTGTTTGTGAAAAATGGCACGATGAGAATGTGCAATGATTATTGACAAATGAACAAGTTGACGATTAATAATAAGTATCCTTTGCCGAGGATTGATGATTTGTTTGATCAGTTCTGGGTTGCTACGGTGTTTTCCAAGATTGATATGAGGTCTGAGTATTATCAGTTGAATGTGAAGGATAAAGACGTGCCAAAATAGCTTTTTGCACGCGTTACGAATTCTTAGTGATGCCATTTGGGTTGACAAATGTGCCAAGGAGCTTTCATGGATATGATGAATTAGTTGTTCTATGAATTATTGGATCAATTCGTGGTAGTGTTCAAAAATGACATTCTCGTGTACTCTTGTACCGACAAAGATCACGATCGACACCTACGGATTGTGTTGCAAGTTTTGTTGGACAATAAGCTTTATGCCAAGCTGAGTAAGTGTGAGTTTTGGATCAAGCAGGTGGTTTTCTTGGTCATGTTGTTTCGGCTGAGGTTATTCATGTGGATCCGTAGAAGATTGAAGCTATAGTGAATTAGAAGCAACTAAGTCGGTGTCAGAGGTTCGTAGTTTGTTGGGGTTAGTAGGGTATTATTGTCGCTTCATGGATGGTTTCTCGAGGATTGCTGCACCTTTGATGAAGTTGTTGCAAATTATGTAAGTTTTGAATGGACGCAGAGTAGACAAAAATCTTTTGATAAGTTGAAGGAAGCTTAGATGTAAGCTCTAATCCTGATACAACCTGAGTCAGGAGAGAGTTTGTAGTTTATAGCGATGCATCCTACGTTAGTTTGGGTGTATGTTGATTCAAGAAGGAAGAGTTGTGGCTTATGCATCTAGGCATTTGTAGGTGCACAATAGTAACTATCCTACGCATGATATTGAGCTTGCTATGGTGGCATTTGCGTTGAAAATTTTGAGGCATTACCTTTATGTTGAGAAATGTAATGTGTATACGGATCACAAGAGTTTGAAATATTTGATGTCGCAGAAGGAGTTGAATCTTAGGCAATGAAGATGGTTAAAGTTGCTTAAGGATTATGATCTGAGATAGAGTATCATCCTGGTAAGGCTAATGTTGTAGCCGACGCCTTTTGTAGGAAAAATGCAGTAGAGTTAAGGGCGATGTTTCTTAGGTTGAGTGTGACGCGAGATAGAGGTTTGTTGGCTGAGCTACAAATGAAACCATTGCCATTGCACTTGATCAAGGATAAGTAATTGTATGATGATTCTTTGGTATCACATATTAAGGATATAATGGACGACAATCAGATGGATTTTTGTTTTAGTGATGAAGGAGTTTTGTGTTTCAAGAGTCGAGTGGTTGTGCCGAAAGATGAGGAGTTAAGGCATACTATCTTAACTGAGGCACATTCAAGTCCTTTTGCTATGCATCCGGGAAGTACCAAGATGTATCAGGATTTGAAAAAGGAGTATTTCTGGGTTGGATTGAAGAAGGATGTAGCAGATTTTGTTGCTCGTTGTATGGTGTGTCAGCGTGTTAAGGCGGAGTACAAGTTTCCTTCGGGGTTGTTGCATATGTTGAAGATTCCAAAATGGAAGTGGGAGAGAATTACCATGGATTTTGTGTCCAGTTTGCCTTTGATACCATCAAAGAATAATTCTGTGTGGGTGATTGTGGATAGGTTTACGAAGTGTGCACATTTTATGGTTGTGCATACGACGTATATTTTGGATAAATTGGCAGAGTTTTATATTGCTAAAGTTGTGAGGTTGCACGGGGTACCTAAGTCTATAGTATCAGATAGAGATCTGTGATTCATAGTGAGGTTTTGGGAGTGTTTACATAAGGCTTTGGGTATGCGGTTGAACTTCAATACTTCGTATCATCCTTAAACAGATGGTTAGTCTAAATGCGTTATCTAAGTGTTGGAGGATATGTTACGGTGTTGAATCATTAATTTCCAAAGAAAATGGTAGAAGTAGTTACCTTTGGAGGAGTTTTCCTATAATAATACTTATCAGGCTAGTATTCAAATGGCACCGTATAAAAGCGTTGTAAGGTAGAAGGTGTCGCACGCCACTTTGTTGGGTAGAGGCTGGAGAAAAGTATGTTTCATTGCCTGATGTGTTGAAGGATACCAATGAGAAGATGAAGCTTATTAGTGATTGGTTGAGGGCAGCTTCAGATCGGCAAAAGTCATATGCTGACTTGAAGCGTAGAGAGATTGAGTTTGATGTTGGTGATCGAGTGCTTCTAAAGGTTTCACCTTGGAAGAAGGTGATGAGGTTTAGGCAGAAGGGCAAGTTGAGTCCAAGGTTTATTGGGCCTTATAAGGTGTTGGAGCGTGTTGGTCTTGTTTCTTATAGGTTGAGGTTGCCTACGGAGTTGGAAAAGAAACATGATGTTTTCCATGTATCAATGCTTCGGAGGTATAGACCAGATCCTTCGCATGTAATGTATGTGGAAGAGATTGAGTTGAATCCGAATTTGACCTATGATGAGGAACCAATGACAATTTTGGATTCAAACAGTAAGGTTCTTCGTGAAGGCCGAGAAGGAGGGTGAGCCGGTTGAAGAGGTAGAGAAAACTGTAGTTCATGACCCTACACCAGCTTCGCGTCAGCAACCACCAAGAGCCAACAAACGGAACAAGCAAATGGTTTGAAGGGAAATATTAATTCGAGGTGACGACCTTTCTAATTAGTTTTATTTTCATTTTGTTTCTATTTTTATTTGTTACGTATTACATGCAATGAGGACAATGCTCTCGAGTTTTGGGGGTTGTTTTTGTTTGCCTCATGTTCATTTACATTCATTTTGTTATCTCATGTTAGATTGCATATGTTACTTGCCATGAAAATTACCTGATAAAATTGTTGAAACCTGTTGTGATATTCTATGATGAGTTTTGCCACTATGCTTTGATGAGAAAACCTTAGATTTAGGACGAGCATGAAGTTTACTTGAAATTTTACTATGAGGCTACTTAGATTGACATTGTTGTGACTTGTTGATTGAGGGAGACCTAGTAAACTATAGGTTATTAAAATTTGGAGAAATATGCTAGAGGTGCCTAACAGGCTCTAGCCAAAAAAATAAAATAAAATTTAAATAAAGACAATTTCTTACTAGAGGTGCCCATCTGACTCTAGTTATCACGCATTAAGAATCACTAGAGTTGCCCATCCGGCTCTAGTTGATTTAATTTAAATGAAATTTCTAGAGGCCCTAAAAATTGGTTCTAACGGAATTAATTGCTTCAACATGCTTAAAAATAAAACCTAAGGTTTACCTACAATCTTGTTAGTTATCTTGAACACAACTCCACACACACATTTTCACTAGCATTGTAGTTTAATTTTGAGTAATTCTCTATGTTGTCCAATGATCGAAAGATAATCAATTCTTCATGCCACAATTCTGAGGATTGAAGTCGGATAAGAAGCGTGTTTTGGTGGTAAATGCCTTGATAGGTAATTGTTAGTGTTTAACATTGCTTGAGGACAAGCAATAGTTCGAGTTTTGGGGTGTGTTAGGTGTGTAAAATTACTATAATTTCTACCCTTTTTACTCATATTATTGTTAGACTTAGGCTCATTTTAGTTGCATACCTAGTCATTCATGCATAGTTTCAGAGTTTCTTCATCTATCGAGATTAGTTTTACATTTTGATGGTTTTTGTGGAGAAACCACTGCTGGTTTGCCTTATGTAATGCCCTGAATTTGGGCCTAGTTGTTAGATGGATCGATTGGACGGTTCATGAGAACTGGATTAGGCAATTCGAGCTAGTTTCTGGAATTAAATCATAATAAATTATTTGGCTAGAATAAAATATGAAAAAATGCTAGAAAATATTTAATTAATATTCTAAGGGTTTTGGTAAACTTAATTTGAATGAATTAAATCTTATTTTGGGACATTACGGTCCGGTGACTAAAATGTAAAGTTTTCAAAACTGTTTTGGTAACTAAATCGTAAAAGGGTCAAAACTTAGAATCTTTAAGGAGCTAATTAACCAAACTTTTCAATCATATTTTCCCTTAATTTAGGCCATTTTAAAGGGTTTTCAATGGTTTTAATATTAAAATAAAATAGAATTGATAAAAAGGATTTTAATTATCCAATTTCATTTTCTTACGTAACTACTTTTGCTCTCAGCTTTCTCAGCAGTCAAACTATCAATTCCATTCCAAAATTTTAAGGAATCAATCTCTTTTGATTTCCTACTTGATTTCTTTGATTTCTACAACAAAATATACTTAGTTTCTTGATACTTTCATCCAAACTTTGCCAATTAAGGGAGAAATCAGCGATTAGAGGTGATTTTCGTTTTTCTCCTCTAATTAAAGGTTATTTAACAAAATTCCCAAGTTCTTAATCCTTTACAACTGTTTTTATTACGTTTTTATGATTTAATCAAGATTTTATGGATTAAATAGAGTTTTGGTGAGAAATCGGAAGAATATTGTTATGGATCTATTTTGCCTTGATTCTAATTGTTTTATAACACTTGAGATATGTGTTTTCATGTTAAAAGAAGATATTAATTAAAGAAATCCCAAAACTATATGAATTGCTAATTTTCTAGGTTGTAAATGTTAGATTTTGAAGTGATATTGGTGTTGTTAGGTTGCTGGAGGTATAAGGACATTATAAAGATGTTTTTGGATGTTAATTGATGTTGTTAAGATGTTAAAATCAATAGGTTTAGGCTGGGCTTTGTTTAGATGAAGTTTGGTGATGATTTCGGTTGTTTTAGAGAGGCGTTTGATGGTTTTAGTGAGGCAAAGTTGTGTTTGATGGTTGCTAGAAATCAGAGGTGCATGAAAGTGCTTTAATCCTCTCTTTTTGATTGGTAAAGCATGGGAGTTAGATTCTTTAGCTTTTGAAGAGGTTACGAAAGTTTAAAATGCTTGATTCTCTCAATGGCAAGAGAGCTTTGGGTTGTTGGTGAGTGAAAAATCGTTTTAATGCTTTTAAATTTTTTGAAGATGGTTGTTGGGAGTTTAGAATAAGTTTGAAACACTTATCTAAGCTTAGAAGTAAGTATTGGTTGAGCTCTCTCTCATTTTCGGTTTTGCAAAATACAATCTCATGCACATGTTTAAAGATTTGTTTACTTACTGTTATATGCATGTTTTAGAAATGAAAGATGTTGCAAATGATTATACATGTTGATATTTGAGCATGGCAAATGATCTGTGAAAGAATTTTGAGTATGCTAGAATACATGATTTAATGTATTGAAAAATGGTTTGAATTGATGCATATGTAAAACAAGAAGGTAATGTTGTTTTTATTGAGTATATTGGCAAGCGGCTGAGATAAAATGTTATCGGATATAGTTGGCTAGCCATAGGGTTTAAAGTGTACTATAACAAGTCGCCCCATGTGTGTCGATGGGTTAATTGTGTCGTTTTCTCCACCATGAGAACAACAGCGGTCGAGGGGTTAATTGTGTATTTTTCTCCTACTGGTGGATTTATACGTTATAACCATTGAGAGCTACTCTAGTTCGAGGATGTATGTGAAGTGGTCGAAGGAACCACTTGGGAAATCCTTGTATCCGATGTGTTTTTGGAAAAAGAGAAAGAAAATTGGTTTTGAGTCACTTGAGTGCCAATATATGATATAATGTATCATGAGAAGTGGATTATGCTTTGTATAATGTGGTTTATACATGTGATGCTCTTTAAGCTTGCTATTTAGAGATTTTGGTATATGAAGCTTAAATTGAAGTTTATGATAGAAATCCATGATACATGTGTTGCAAATGATTTAAATGTGTATATTTGAAGAAATTGCAAAGGCATGAGATGGTTTTGGCATGAGACTTATACATTCGATTTAAATTAAAATGGTTTTAAATGCATTGATGAGTGTTCTTGAGACTCCCTCACTATGCTTCCAAGGATCGAAGTATTTTCAAGTATGGTTTTACAAATACATAGTAGTAATAAGAGGCAATGTGACCAAGTTGTAATTGGGAGGTTTATTTTGGATACTCCTTGTTTGTACAAGTTGTGTTTGGTGTTTTGAACTTGTATGATGCTCAATGTTTGGTTTTTAGGGGTTGGGAAACAATTTGCATGCTTGGGTCGAGATCATGCTTATAGGAAAATTGCTTGGATTGGATATGTTGCATATGACCCTTTACCATGCTCTTATGTTGGTGGAAATACTATTTGGGATGTTATATAGTGTTTGGATGTTGACTGGAGTATGTTAGATTGAGCCAAAGCGTTATATGTTCGACCAAGAGGTCATTACAGGTCTGGCCATACTGGTATGGGTCCTCAGGGATCAGTATGCGAGGACCTATCTCAGTTCAATCTGGGCAAAATGCCTTGGTGTACCGATACACCAAGTGATCGTATCGGTACGCGATGCTAAAATTTTGGCTTGGTGTCGGTACACGGGAAACCATACTAGTATGCCTTTTGGCTACTAGAATTCTCATTTTCAAATATTGCATGCCCGTAGAGATACGCTTAAGGATCGTATTGGTACATTTTTGAATTTTGAACCCATATTGATACGGGGTGATAGTGTACCAATTCGCAGTTCGTTAATTATAGTAAAATGCTTTCTGAAGTTTGATTCTTTGTTGTTTAGTCATGTTTCTGGATCAAGCAATTAAATGAGTTTGGATGATTATTTTAAGTTGAAATTTAACGTGTATGCATGAAAGTTGACTAATTAAGGATAGGTAACTTTAATTTCTAGGAAATCATCTTAATTAGCAAAAATAGCAATTTGGTCCTTAAAATGTTATTTCGTACAATTGGATGTCAAACCGATGCCCGATTGAGTTGTAAATTTCACCATTGTTAGCATGATCACCTTATGAATTAATAAATCATTTAGAATAAATAAAATAAAAATGGTTCATTTTCTAAGTAATTCTTTTAGGTTTGTCTCGACAAACCTGATATAGCTCGCTCGGTTCAGTCTTGCGACTAGACCAGGTCAAGTGGGTTACACCTTATTTTGTACAGGATGACTTGCTGAGGGATGTCGTGGCAAGTTAGGATAAGGATGAAGGACTTGCCAAACCACTTGCCATGGTATGCCGTGGCAAGTCGCGATAAAAAACCATTATCTGTAGATTTAATTTAAACGCAAAGGATAATTATCCCAAATTCAAATCTCCAATCAGCTACGGATCTAATTACACGAATTCTACAAATATTTGGACTATCTTTCCTCACCTATTTAAAGAGATCGCAACACACAAACAAGGGGGTCAATTTGGGGAGATCATATCGCAAGAGAATTCATGTGCAACCTCTTCTTTTTTCATCTTGTATCGTGTGATCCCATGTCTGGGTTTTATCCCTTTGTATTTTCTTTCTACCCAACCATGAACTAGTTTAATTTGGCTTGAGTTATTGGGTTTTGTTGGTGTGTAGAGACGAGTGAATGGTTTTTGGTTTTTAATTAAATAAATTTCATTGTTTGTCAATTCTTGGTTCTTGATTTTCACTTTAAGGGAATTGGGAAAGAAACTTGAGTGAATCCATTTATCTAGGCTCGGGATAGTAAGATTCATGAAATGATTAGACACGGTTTCCATTTAAATGATCGTTGATGGGAACTAATCTGCCTTAGGAATAAGGTCTTAATTTCAACAGATAAGAAGAGTAAAAGATCGATGTTGCTCACCCAAGGTTAACGCAGGGATGTATCACCAAGGCTTGCACAAACACCAGTTCTTCGGTTGGGGACAACACGAAGACATGGAAAGGAGGAAACCCAGTTGCCACAGCATTCTAGGAAATCCAGTTGCCACATCATTCTACTAAATCCAGATGTCATGGCAATTGACTTGCCTCAGCAATTATAAGCCATGACAATTCATTCGGCAATTGCACCACTGCTCACGATAACCTGACCTAATCTCTTATATCGATTACTCTTTTCTATTTACTTTACTTTGCTTAGTTTATTTTACTTGTTATTTATCACCATCTATCACTTTCAATATTATTCTCTTTCGATGCAAGAAGATAGAAGTCAGAGTTTCACCAATCTCGGTGGATATGATCTTAAACTATACTATTACTTGAGACGTGTTCACTTGCACCGTTTGCGTTGCACTTAAATCGTGCAACAAGTCAGGTTATTTTTGTTAGCCTCATGTTTATTTGCATTCATTTTGTTGTCTCATGTTAGTTTGCATATATTACTTGCCATGACAATTACTTGATAAAACTGCTAAAACCTGTTGTGATATCCTATGATGAGTTTTTCCACTACGCTTAGATGAGAAAACCTTAGAGTTCACTTGAAATTTTACTATGAGGTTGCTTATATTGACATTGTTGTTCTTGTTGATTGATGGAGACTTAGTAAACCATAGGTTATTAAATTTTGGAGAAATATGCTAGAGGTGCTTAAAAATTGGCTCTAGCGGAATTAGTTACCTCCACATGCTTAAAAATAAAACCTAAGGTTTTCCTGGAATCCTGTTGGTTAACTTGAACACAACTCCACGCATACATTTTCACTAGCATTGTAGTTTAATTTTTAGTAATTTTTTGTGCTATCCAACGACCAAAATCAATTTTTTGTGCCATGGTTCTGAGGATTGAAGTCAGGCAAGAAGCATGTTTTTGGTGGTAAATGCCTTGTTTTGTTAGACTTAAGTTCATTTTAGTTGCATTCTTAGTCATTCATGCATAGTTTTGTAGTTTCTTCATCTATCGAGATTAGTGTTACGTTTTGATGGTTTTTTTTGGAGAAATTGCTGTTGGTTTGCCTTATTTTGTGCAGAACGACTTCCCGAGCCACTTACCGAGGGATGCCATGGCAAGTTAGGATAAGGATGAAGGACTTCCCGAGGATGTCGCCGTATGTCGTGATAAAAAAGATATTATTTACAGATTTAATTCAAATGCAAAGGATAATTATTCCATATTGAAAATTCAAATTTCTAATCAGTTAGGGATTAGATTATGCTGATTATACACGCATTTGGACTCTCTTTCCTCACCTATTTAAGAAGATCGCAACAAACAAACAAGGGGTCGATTTGGGAAGATTAGATCACAAGAGAATTCACGTATAACCTCTTCTTTTTCATCTTGTAATGTTTGATCCCATGTCTAGGTTTTATTCGTTTGTATTTTCTTTCTACCCAGCCATGAACTAGTTTAATTTGGCTTCGGTTATCAGGATTTGTTGGTGTGTAGAGACAAATGAATGGTTTTTGGTTTTTATTCAATAAATTTTATTGTTTGTCCATTCTTGGTTCTTGATTTCCACTTTAAGGGAACTGGGAAAGGAACTTGAGTGAATCCATTTATCTTGGCTCGGGAGAGCTAGATTCATGAAACGAGTGGACACGGTTTCCATTTAAATTACCATTGGTGGAACTAATCCACCTTAGGACTAAGGTTTAGATTTCAGCAACTAAGAAGAGTTCAAGATCAAAGTTGCTCACCCAAGGTTAGCGCAAGGATGTATCACCAAGGCTTGCGCAAACATCAATTCTTTAGTTAGGGATAACACAAAGACATTGAAGAACACTCTGTGAAACATTGAAGGAGAAAACCCAGATGCCACAGCATTCTACTAAACCTAGTTGCCATGGTAATTGACATGCCTCAACAATTATAAGCAACGACAATTCATTCGACAATTGCACCACTACTCACGATAACCCGACCTAATTTCTCATATCGATTACTCTTATCTATTTACTTTACATTACTTAGTTTATTTTACTTGTTATTTATCACCACCTATCACTTGCAATATTATTCTCTTTCATTGTAAGAAGTAAGAAGTCAGAGTTTTACCAATCCTTATGGAGACGATCTTAATCTATACTATTAACTGCGACGTGTTCACTTGCACCGTTTGTGTTGCACTTAAATCGTGCAACACATTAGTGATTACTTATTTGTTTGAACTTTTTGCCGATGATTTACTCTTTAGCTTGATTTTGAACTTGTTTTATCTTAGATTTTAAGTTCAATATATCCTTATTATCTTTCTTTATATTTCAATTATTGGATATGAGCTTTGTTTGCATGAGAATGTTTAGCATAATCACTAATGTCAAGAGATGCAGTGACAATTCAGATTAACAAGCCATTACAACGAGAATTGGATGAGGATACAATGTGAGTTGATCCACTTGTTTGAGGATGTGTGGTTTTGACGAACAATGAGAGTTGTGGTTGATCTACATATTTGAGGCACCGACTGAGAGTTGAATGAAGGCAAGTAAGCAAGCTTTTTATTTAAATTTTCAAATAAATCATCATATGTTGTTACCTTGTTGCACATGGTAATCTGCCAAGTTAAGCCGAGGGGATCCAGATCATTATTTGATATTTCTTCTATCTTTGTTGATTTGTTTCTTTTTACTTTCACAAATGATCTTATAATCAACTCTTTTATTCTTCTTTAACAGTCACAATTGCACTTACATTCCTTCGATTTTTAGAATTACTTGTAGCTAAATAAGAATACAACTAAATACCATCCTCATAGAATCAATTTTTGTCAGGATCTATCTGTTAACTATACTTGCATTGGCAGTGTACGCTTGCACAATTCGTGTGATGTTAATTCACCGATCAAGTTTTTACGCTGTTGTTGGGGATGGCGTTATTTAGTGTTTATGTTTTTGTTTTCAATTCCATTTTCTTTCTTTAGCTTGTAGTTGTTACCAATCTCTTTTTGTTGTTTTCTTTTCTTTTTATTAGCATATTTTGTGTTGTATGACCAGAAATTCTGCCACACCACTTCTCATACCTAATCCAGAAGTTGAATGGACTGTTAGACGAAGACTTCGAGAACAAAGTGAAATGGCAAGACACTTCAACAATGAGGGTATCTTGTTGGTGGCCCTACAAGATCCTGAAAACCCACCACTGCATCCACCAGTTCAAAACAAAACGATCCGAGAGGTTGTAGTTCCTCTATTGAATAATGTACAACCAAGAGTTGTTCGGACCCCTATTCAAGTTGGAAATTTTAAGTTAAAACCAGTTACGTTCCAAATGCTCAATTCAAATGGGCAGTATGTGAGGTTGCCAAACAAAGACGTTAGACATCATATTCAGTCATTTCTTTTATTTTGTGCTTCTTTTAGTCAACAAGATGTTCCTAATAATGCCTTACGTATACAATTATTTTCATATTCTTTGCAGGGAAGAGCTCGTATATGGTTTCGTGGACTTTCTAACAGATCTATCACATCCTGGAATAACCTAGCAACACAGCTTTTCTTACGCTTTAATCCACCGACAATGAACTCATGCCTGCGGAATAATATCACTGCTTACTATCAGTTGGATGATGAAACTCTCCATACTATATGTCAAAGATACAAGTTGCTGTTGAGATGATTTCCCAACCATGGTCTTCAATAAGAAACTCAAATTGAGATCTTCTAAAATGGGTTAAATGCTTCCATAAGACATCCTGTCAATAGACCATCTAATGGGCCTCTATTTGATTGGACTTATACCTATTGGAGTGTTGGAGCAATTTGCACAAAATGATTCTTAATATCCTATTTCGAGAGCTGCTTCATGCAATTCTGCACCAGGAGTTTTTGAGATGGATGAAATTTCTCCTCTAAAGGCTCAAATTTCTTCTTTAGAGAATAAGATCAATAATATGGAAGGCACAAGTGAAGTTGCTCATATTCAACTAGCTCAACAACTACTACTCTTGTGTTCTCTTGCGAGATTTGTGGTTAGAATCATAATTATGAAGATTGCCCACATCATGCAAAAAATGGAAGTTATGTAAGCAACACGAGGGCAATACCATGGGTAATTCCTACAATGCATCTAATAGGCAATTTTGGGGAAACTTTAATTCTACACAAAACTTATGAGTATTTCGCTCTGGGAATAATACTTTTCAAGGAAACTCTAGTGTGCGACAAAGGAGTTTCAGTTATCTGCAACAACAATATACTCTACATGCTCTATTGCAATCACAACAGAACAAGAAAACACAGGGCACTATTCTTCTTTACAAACTAAACAATCATAGTACGACACACAATCACAGTATGCGAGAATATCTCTCTCAGACTGAAGCTATGGACAAGGTCACTCTTCTTCAATCCATAGTTTAGAAGCTTAATTGGGACAATTAGCTATTGATATGAACTCTCAACAACCAACCACACTTCCTAGTAATACTGACAGCCCGGTAACCAAGGGAAAAGAACAATACAAGGCTATTACTCTCCATAGTGGCAAGTAAACAACTGATTCGACGCAACACTTACCTATTTCTATTCTAGAGCAAGAAGAATCCTTGAAAACTGAACATATGTTGAAAGATGGAATAGAGGATGGCATGGAGGATGACACTCCTTCAATTATTACTTTTCTACCACCAGTTTTGCAATCTAAGCTTTTGGTGCAATTTCATCCATCAAAATAGTCAATAGATACTCCATCTCCACCTTATCCGCAGAGAATCAAGAATACTGAGTATGATAATCAATTTCAATTCTTTTAAGATACTTTGAAATAACTCACTGTTCAAATTTCCTTGATGGATGCTCTTACACGAAATTCAAATTATGCAAAGTTTATGAAGGAAATTCTAACTAAGAAGAAAAAGCTTAATGCCATAGATACCATTGCACTCACAGAGGAGTATATATTGCCCTTATCTCTAATTCTTTACAAGCAAAAATTGAAGACCCTGACAGCTTCATCATTACCTATTCTATAGGAAATCACTACTTCAGTAAAGCTCTTTGTGATCTCGGAGCCAATATTAATCTGATGCCATTATCAACTTTTTAGAAGTTAGGCATTGGATAAATAAAACCTACTGAGGTCACATTGCAACTAGCGGACAAATCTTTGACTCATCTGAATGGACAAATTAAGGATGTGCTTGTTCGTGTGGATAAGTTTGTATTTCTAACAAATTTTATTATTCTTGATAGTGAGGCAGACAAGGAAGTCCCTAATATTCTTGGTCGTTCATTCTTAGCAACCAATAAGGCTATTGTTGATGTCTCAAAAGGAGAACTCACAATGCGAGTTGATAATAATCAAGTTACTTTTGGGATGTTTTAATGTAGATCTTGGGAGAAATGCAGAGGAATGTCATCATCTTGATGTTCTAGACAATATCATCCAAGAAGACTTAAATCATCGTAGTATACTCATTGCTGAGGATGTTGCGTTAACAACTGTTGAAGAGGATCTCCCAAATTGTGACAGCGTTATTGAAGTGCTTACTGTTGTTGTTCAACACAAATGGCAGGTTGAATCCTTAGATTTTGCACATCTCTTACTTTCAAACCATCTATTGAAGAAGCTCCTACTGTGAAACTAAACCATTTTTGTCACTAGGCATAATATCATTGGAATGGACCTTGCCTCTGAAACTACCTAGTATGCAGAAAGAACTCTCTGGGTGTCACTAGGCATAAGGAGGCAAGATTACTTCGTGATGCAACTAAATATCATTGGAATGAACCTTATTTGTTCAAGGTTTGTAATGATAATATCTTCAGATGTTGCATTCCTGAGAAATAAATGATACCAATTTTACAGCATTGTGGAGAGCACTTTGGTGGCATGAGAATTGAGGCAAAATTCCTTCAGTTGAGATTTTATTGGCCTTCATTATTTAAGGATGCTTAAGAGTTTTCCCAAAAATGTGATAGTTGTCAGCGCACAAGATCAATATCAATAAGACATGAGATGCCACAACAACCAATTATGGAAATTGAACTATTTGATGCTTGGGGCTTGGATTTCATGGGTCCCTTTATGAATTCTTTTGGTAATCTCTATATTTTAGTTGTTGTGGACTACAATTCCAAATTCATAGAAGTTGTGGTTATGCTGAAGAAGGATATCAAGACAGTTTTAAAGCTCTTCCACAAGCATATACTCACCAGTTTTGGGACATCAAGGGCATTAATTAGTGACCAAAGAAAGCATTTTCATTGCAGTCAGGTGGTTGTTACGTTAAAAAGATATGGAGTGAATCATAGACTCACTACAACTTATCATCCCCAGTCTGATGCACAAGCCAAGATCTCTAACCGATTTATATAAAATCTCTTGGAAAAAGTGGTGAATACCACTGGGAAAAACTGGTCTTCACGCGTGGATAATGCCTTGTGGGCTATTCGTAATGTATACAAAACTCCACTTGGGATGTCATCGTATCAGTTGGTATTTGGAAAATCCTGTCACTGACTTGTTGAATTAGAACAAAGGCTATGTGGGCCTTAAAGCAAGTGAATTCAAATTATGAGGTTGCGAGGAAGAAACGATTATTGGATAACACTGAGATGGAAGAAACTCACCGCAATGCTTTTGAAAATTCCTCTATTTACAAAGACAAAAGCAAATGTTGGCATGCCAAGATCATATTAGAGCGACAATTTGAAGTTGCACAATTGGTTTTGCTATTTAATTCACGACTAAGGCTGCACCCAGGCAAATTGCGGTCACGTTGGTTAGGACCTTTTAAAGTTGTGGAAGTTTTTCCACATGGTGCACTCACAACCAAGGATCACAAAAAATGGCTCCCATTCAAAGTCAACGGTCAAAGATTCAAGCTTTATTTTGGTGACGTTGATTCTAAAAGTGTTAAGACCATTAAATTGGTCAAAATTTTTTGATGGTTTTCTTTAATTTCTTTGATAGATGTAGATTTAGTTTAATTTCTTTCTTTGTTGTAATTTTTTAAGCTTTTTCTAAAAATCAAAGGACAAACATAAGAAGAAGCGCAAGGAGGAGAAGAGGGGCAAGAAGAAGAAACATTGATCCACCTCCTCCACTGAAGATTAATGATGGTTACCGGCTCTTTTCAGTCGTATACCCAAGTGCAGGTTGTTGTCAAGTAATATTTCTCGGGAGTCCGAGGTCGAATCCACAGGGAAGTTTTGTTTAGAAATTACAAGATAAAATAAAATAAAATAAAAAAGTGCAAAGAGAATAATTGATTAGAAAATAAACAACAATATAAATAAAAGAAGATGAGGTTTTAAGAATCCACTCTTGGTATTATACAAAGATTAATTTTTATTCTTCTTATTACTCAATTGAAGTCCATATGATTAAATGAAATCCAATTAGAAGGTTCTGCAATGAAATTCCAAAGTCCAAATTCCATTGTCCATAATCAAAGTCCAAAGTGCAATAAACAATGACCAAAAAATGCAAAGGTATAGAATATGGTGTTATATGGATTGGTACAATCAAAATTAATAAACAAGTCCAAGTGTTCATTATGCCAATTTGTTTTGTCTACAATAAATCAAGTTAATTATAACAAGCATTTATTGTGTCAAATTACTTGTCTATAATGAATAAAGGTTCTTAATTTACTAATATGAATATTAGCCAACTGAATTTAACATCATATACTACTTTAACATGTATTAGTAAACGTTGAGAATTTTAAACTAACCTTTAGTATATACCAAGAGCTTTATCCTTTCACCTCAGCAACTCGACTTAGAAAGACACCATAACTTTAAAGAAAATAAAATTTGTTTTACAAAAACCAACGAAAAATATAAAGATGAAAGAAAAATATAAAGATGAAAGAAAGAAAAGTGATCTTGAATTTTTAACAACAAGGTTACAACCAAGCTCCCACGATGATTTACAAGGCAAAACTAAAGCCTATTTATAGGAAATTTGTGATGCTAAATTACAAATTATGGTGGCTGGAAATTCATCCACTTGAAAGAAAACTTGCATTATTTGATGATGACTTTGAATACAAGTGGTTATCATAGTGTCCCACTTGTATGATTCCGGTTTTCAGCATTTTGTCATCATTTCCAGATCTTATTTGGATTTCCAATTGCTTTGAAAATGTAGTAGACTCAATAAGCTTTCCAACGGTATCTCACGGGCCAATTTTTGAGTTCTAGAGCTCATGTTATAGTCAAAACCGTGCAACATATTCAGTGCATAATTTTAGTACGAGTTTATTGAGTCTATTTTCCCAATTCCTTTCACCTTAGATCATCTTTCGATTCAACTTCATTTGTGTCATAATTTCAATCACCAAATTCAACATATCTAAGCCTGCAATTAACACAAAAATACAATTTATTAAAAATAACTGAAAACATAACAAAAGTACTAAAACTGCAACATATTTAAAATACAAACCACAAAATATGAAATAACTAAAAACCTTCAAATTTCAATAAAACACTTAATAAACAATGCAAATGTTCGTACTATAGATACTAAAATGAGACTATATTAAGGACTCATCACACCCCCACACTTACATTTTTGCTTGCCCTCAAGGAAATAAATCACCAATGCAAATGTAGATGCAACCTAATATACTTTAGTGTCAACTGATGAGGAGAACACAAAGTTGTGATTGTAGAGTAAAATATCACTATTAAGAACTTAAATGTTTAAACATGGTCAAATAGAATGCTATTCATGACATAGGTGGTCTCTAGAAAATTCTCATAGTCAAAAAGTATAGGATGTGTGCAAATCATCTGTGTGCAATCTCATTAGCACATTGGAAGAGTAATAAACAATAAGTGAATGGCTATCATGAATTAATTCATTATTCACCTTTATATATAATTAGTTCCAATATAATAGAGTCACCAAGTCTTTTTAATTGGCTTATATTGGGCTTAGGTCAAGGTATGATATTTCAATGAGATTGATAACAATTGGCTTATCCTAAACTCAATTTACTTACGGATCAAAGTGAGAAAGAAGTATTAATTCCCATCTTCCCCAAGTGATCATCCAACTCCATAGTTTTCCAAAATATTCCTTATTTCTCCATTACAAAAGGATAAAACATAAAGCATAAAGCAGAAGTATTTTTTCTCTTTTTTTTCAAGACACTAGTATTATTTTTTATTCTTTCTTTTAATTTTTTCAATAAAGAGAAAATTTTTGTAGAAAAATAGACTTCCATGCTTTAATCCTTCTTATGTCTTTCTCCTATTAAAATTTATCTACCTACCCCATTAATACTTATGCTCATAAAGATATGTTCGGTAAGTATCGAGCATCTAAAGCAAACAAAGGTAAATTTGGAGCTTTAAGCTCTGTAGGTAAAGATAAACAAAGAAATGTTTGGTGAGTCAAGAAAAGGCTATAGGCTCAAAATCAGGTGTTCAAGGAAAATATTATATGGTTGGCTAAAAAGACTCAATCGATCCAAAAAAAACAAAGACTTAGATCGTCCCCTATCATGCATTTGGAACTCTTATTATTAAAAAAATGAAATAATGAATTTTTTATGATTGGGTTCATCATTCACTTACGATATATTACAAATCTATGTACGTCCCATGAGACATATGATGTGTAACAAAGAAATCACAAATTATGGAGATATCAAGGAAGATTCCAAGTGAAGCATCCAATGTCCTTATTCTTTCTAACTGTTAAACATCAGAGACTCTTTCTATAGACAAGTCATAGCATAATTTTGACACATATTTAATCTTTCAAGTCTTTAATAGTGATGTTTTACTTTATATTCACAAAATTATTTTCAACTCACAGAAATCATCTAATTACATGCAACACTATATGAAAAAAAAAGCAAACACTCAAGCATCAAACCAATCACTTTTTTTCTTTTTTATAAATTATTAAATTGTCAAAGTGCGTCTCAAGATTTACTTTACTCAGCCACTTTTTCAACTTTAACTTCTCTTAAAAATTTAGACATCTAATAAAACATGTATTATAACTGCTACTTTATAACAAGGTAAACAAATTATAATCAATAAGGTGTGTCTCAGTATAAATACTTACTTAACCACTTTTTTCCTAGTTATGTCAAAAAGATCAAAGTGCGTCTTACGATTAACCGACAAGATTAACTATAATCTGTCACTTTTTTTTCAATTTGACTTAACCTAATGATTTAACAAACGTCAAGTTTTTTTTATTATATCCCCTATCCTCCATCTAATTAGGACATTGTCCTCAATGTCAAAATTAAAAGTAGAATTTATAGGATTTTACCTGTTATGCTGCTACGGATTGCTAGAAGTGACACATAAAAAAATAAAACAAACAAAAAAAATTAAAATAAGATAATATCACTGTGATAAAGAAAAATCCACATCTCGCTTGTCTTCGTCCCTTTTCCTTTTCCCACGTGTGCTCTCAATTAAATCAGGAAGACACCTGAAATCTTGAAGCTTTTTGAGTAGTTCTTCAATTATTGTAGTAGAGATTAAGATTCTTCTTGCCTCTGAAAACATAAATCCGTTTTCCACATCATTATTAGGAAAAGAAAGTAAACTATCAAAATAACCATTAAATTAAGCAAACCGATGGGTTTTTTTATTGCTAGTCAGGGATGACCAGGAAGCTACGCGGGCAATTTCTTCTAGTGTACCGATACCTCCAAGAAGAGAAATGAATGCATCAGAAGAATGAATCATGATTGCTATTCGTTCTGGTATAGTATTGACTTGCACTTTTCTTCCTAGTGTAGGTCCACACAAATAAGATAATGTCTTTAGAACAATTCCCAGAACTGAGCTTCCGTTCACATATGCTGTTGTAGCAACTACTCCCATTAAACCCCTACATCCACCGCCATAGATAACTTCATATTTTTGTCTGGCCATAACTTCTCCCAATTCTTTGGCTGCTTTTGCAAATGATTCATCTTTTCCTGGATACGCTCCACAAAAAACATGGAACTTTTGAAGACGTCTGGTTGAAATATTTTCCATTTTTTAATTTTTAAAAAGAAAGGAAGAACAATAAAAATATATAATAAGTGGTGGAAATTTGTCAGTATAAAACGTTAAACCAAAAAATTAAAATGTCAAAAAATATAAAACAAATTTCAAAAGATAAATAGTAAACGATTGTCATCAATGACTCTTTCAGCAAAGAGTGGTAGATAAGTTGTCGGTAGAAAAAGTTAAACCGAAAAATCAAAATGTCAAAAAGTAGAAACCAAATTTCAAAAGATAAATAGTATATAGGCTATCATTAATGAATCTTGTAGCAAAGAGTCAAAAAGTCAACGGTAGAAAATGATTATGATTGCAACAATCGTTCCTACAACACACAGTTATTCAAGATCACTGAAATCCAAACAGTAATTTAACATAACGAAGAAGAAGGAGAAGAAATTATTGCAAATCAAAGCTTGAGAAATATTTACAGTAGTTGCGATTGTGGCTCACAGCTTCCTCTGGTTTTACGTCCAGAAACGGCTTGAACGCCTTTTATGAGTCCATGATAGGCTTTTTATCCAGTTTTCTTAAAAACTGGCAAACAGGGTCTTTTATCGTCAGATTTTCCAGACGTTGCCATTCATCTTGAAATATCAACCATAAATCAAGAATTTATCTTTGCACATCTCCATTAGGATGCATCTCACGAGAACTTTGGATATCATCCAAATTCTCTTTACTCAGTCCATCCTCAACAAATCTAATTTTGTCATCTCGATTTATGGAAGGCATCCCAATAGAACAAAATATTCCCGAAAAAGTCCATTTTACACATTTCGACAATTTGATCTGAGACGTTTGGATCTTCTTTTCATTGCATATGTACTTCTTCTAGTACCAGGTAAATTTAAAAAGGGAAGATATTCTTCATACCTTACTTTTTCTTCGATTAGCATACAAACATCGGTAGGCATGCCTTTGTGCATAAGCATTATCAATCTTTCGAACCTGACTTTGTAAAGTTTTAGAATCATGTTTGGTGGAATAGAATAAAGACGTTTCTGCACTTTTGAGAGAACAACATCCATTTTGAAAGTTAAAGAAAATGAAAGAGAAAACCAGAGAGTGAAATTGAAAGAAAACTGAGAAATGAATATACAATATCAGTTTTATGGGTAGCTGATGAACCCAAAGACTTCACGGTGTACCGTTATCCACCACTTAACCGGAATTAAAATACTAATAATAGTTTAATATAATAGTAAATATAATAATAATATATAAAAAATATAATTATATATAATTACAACAAAATATTTTTAACAAGGATCTAAAAGATAAAGAACCTCACCTTGATTGGCTTGATTTTCAATGAAAGGTTTAAGTATGTGTCCATTCACTTTGAACACGTTTCGAGTTTTAGGATTTTCAATGTCAATTGCTCCATAAGGATAAACATGCTTCACAACAAAAGGTCCACTCCATCTTGATCTCAATTTTCCAGGAAACAAGTGAAGTCTAGAATTATAAAGGAGAACATTTTGCCCAACATCAAATGTTTTTCTTGAAATTCTTTTATCGTGAAAGGCTTTGTTTCTTTCTTTATAAATCTTTGAATTTTAATATGCATCATTTCTAAGTTCCTCAAGTTCACTAATTTGTAATTTTTGCAATTGAGCGGCATCATCAAAATTAGAGTTAAACATTTTAATAGCCCAATATGCCTTATGTTCCAATTCCACAGGTAAATGACAAGGTTTTCCATAAACTAGTCTATACGGGGACATGCCCAATGATGTTTTAAAAGCAGTTCGATAAGCCCATAAAGCATCATTAAGTCTTAAAGACCAATCTTTACGATTTGGGTTAATTTTTTTTCCAAAATCTGTTTAATTTCCTTATTTGCAAGTTCAACTTGTCCATTTGTCTGAGGGTGATAAGGGGTTGCAACTTTATGTGTAATGGAATATTTATTCATTAAAGATTCAAAAACCTTGTTGCAAAAATGTGTTCCACCATCACTTATAATAGATCGAGGAATTCCAAATCGACTTAAAATATTTTCCTTTAAAAATTGATCACTATTCTGTGATCATTATTGCGACGTGGAATTGACTCTATCCATTTTGAAACATAATCAATTGCGACCAAAATATACAATAAACCAAAAGAAGGTGGAAATGGACCCTAAAATCAATTCCCCAACAGTCAAAAATTTCAATCACTAAAATTGGGTTTAATGGCATCATGTTTATTTTAGAAATAGTTCCCAAATTTTAACAACTTTCACAAGACTTGCAAAAATTATGAGCATCTTTGAATAAGGTTGGCCAATAAAATCCACATTGTAAAATTTTTGTTGCAGTTTTCTTTGATGAAAAATGTCCACCACATGCCCCGAAATGACAAAAGGTAAGGACACTACTTACCTCATTTTCCAGTATGCATCTTCTAAATGTTTGGTCAGGACCATACTTGAACAAGTAAGGATCATCCCAATAAAACTTCTTTACTTCATTCAGGAACTTTCTCTTATCTTGAAGATCCCATTGAAAAGGAATTTTACCTGTGGCAAGATAATTAGCAATGTCAGAAAACCATGGTGTTACAGAAATACTTAAAAGTTGTTCATCGGGAAAAGTATCGTTAATTGGAGTGGACTCAAAAGATGTATCACAAACTAGTCTTGATAAATGATCTGCCACCACATTTTCTACTCCTTTCTTATCACGAATGGTGATATTGAATTCTTGAAGTAAAAGAATCCACCTGATCAACCATGGTTTGGCATCCTTTTTGGAAAGAAGATATTTTAAAGCTGCATGATCACTAAAAATAACAATTGATGATCCAACAAGATAAGATCTAAATTTATCCAATGCAAATACTATTGCAAGTAATTCAATTTCAGTAGTGGAATAATTCATTTGAGCACTATTTAAAGTTTTACTTGCATAATATATTACATATGGTTTCTTATATTTCCTTTGTCCTAAAACAGCACCAACAGCATATTCACTAGTATCACACATGATTTCAAATGGTAAAGTCCAATCAGGAGGTCTCATTATAGGAGCAGAAATTAACATGTTTTTAAGTTTTTTAAAACATGTTCACAATCTTCATTCCATTCAAACGCACTATCCTTTTAATAAGAGATTACATAATGGTTTAGATATTGCACTAAAATTCTTTATGAATCTCCTATAAAATCCTGCATGTCCTAAAAATGACCTTACACCCTTTACAGTCTTAGGTGTTGGCAAGTTGGAAATTAAATCAATTTTTGACTTGTCTACTTCAATTCCTTTTCTAGAAACAACATGACCCAAGAAAATACCATTAGTAACCATAAAATGGCATTTTTCCCAATTAAGAACAAGATTTTTTTCTTCACATCTAACCAATACCTTTTCTAAATTTGACAAGCAGTCGTCAAAGGAATCACCAAAACAGAAAAGTCATCCATAAATACCTCAAGAATACATTCAACCATATCACTGAAAATGCTTAACATGCATATTTGAAATGTGGCTGGAGCATTGCATAATCCGAATGGCTCCTTCTGTATGCAAATGTACCAAAGGGACATGTGAATGTAGTTTTCTCTTGATCCTTAAGTGCAATTGCATTTTGATTATACCAGAGTATCCATCTAAAAATCAATAATATTCATGCCCTGCAACTCTTTCTAAGATTTAATCCATGAAGGGTAAAGGAAAATGATCTTTCCTAGTTACTACGTTAAGTTTTCTATAATCAATGCACACACGCCAACTAGAAATAGTCCTAGATGGAATTAATTTGTTATTTTCGTTTTTAACCACAATAACTCCAGATTTCTTAGGTACTACTTGAGTAGGACTTACCCACTTACTATCAGAAATAAGATAAATGATTCCATTATCCAATAGTTTAATGACTTCATTTCTCACTACTTCTTTCATATTAGGATTAACCCTTCGTTGCATTTGTCTACAAGATTTACCATTTTCTTCTAAATAAATATTACGAGTGCAAATCAATGGGCTAATTCCTTTTATGTCAACTATGGTCCATCCTAATGCATTCTTATGTAGTTTCAAAATTTATAACAACTTACCTTCTTGGAGTGCATCAATTGTTGTAGAGATTATAACTGGAAAAGTTTCATTCTTACCCAAAAATGAATATTTTAGGTGAGATAGCAATGGCTTCAGATCCAACTTTGGTGGTTCTTCATTTGATGATGCCAAAGTAGTTGGTAGTGATGGAAGTTTCTCATATTTTTGTATCCAACAATGATTATCATTTTCCTGCAAAAAAATTTTTTAGGGACATCATCAAATTTAGAATCAGCAAAATAATTTTCTAAAGGATCAAAAAGTTTAGAAATGCTGATTTGTTCATGAACAAGTTCATCAATAAAATCCACTTCATGTACTTTAGAATTCTCTCCAGGTTGCTTACAAACATTGAACACATTTAATTCTAAAGTCATGTTCCCAAAAGAAATGATTAAAAAATCATTCCTACAATTAATCAAGGCATTAGAAGTAGCAAGAAATGGGTGACCTAAAATAACAGGAATTAGTGCATTTGCATTTGAAATGGTACTTGTGTCTAAAACAATAAAATCAACTGATAGTAAAATTTATCAATTTGAACCAACACATCTTCTACCACCCCTCGAGGAATTTTAATAGAACGATCAGCAAGTTGGAATGTAATAGGTGTTGCTTTAAGTTCACCCAAACCTAACTGTTGATATACTGAAAAAGGTAAAAGATTAACACTAGCACCAAGATCAAGCAAAGCACGCTCTATTCTAGTGTTACCAATAATGCATGAAATTGTCGGGCATCTAGGGTCTTTGTATTTGGGTGGGGTAAGATGCTAACTGATCGAGCTTACAGTTTCGGTTAAAAAGGATTTCTTTTGCACATTATGTCTTCTTTTGATAGTACACATATCTTTCAAAAACTTTGCATATGATGGAACTTGTTTGATTGCATCCAACAAAGGAATATTGATCTTAACTTGTTTGAAAAGTTCTAAGAATTAAACATTTTTGTTTAAATTCTTTGTTGGTTGTAATCTATGTGGAAAATGAGCAGAAATTCCACATTTTTTTTTCTATGTCAATGTTTTCAGATTTACCATTATTCTCACCTTTACATTCTAAAGGAGATGATGATTCTTGAATTTTTGATGGAATAGTTTTATCAACCTTCTTACCACTTCGGAGGGTTGTGATAGATTTAACATCTTCTTGTTGAGTTCCACTAGAACAAGAAGCAAGAGATTGATTAGAAGGATTTGGAAGAGGTTGAGCAGGAAACTTACCTTTTTCTTGAGTGCGCAACGAAGTTGTCAATGTTGAAAGTGTTGTCTTGATTTCATTGATAGCTTGTGATGTTTGAATATTAATTTTTTTGTTCCTGCATGAAAACTTGCAAAGTCTCGTCAAAACTTTTTACTTGTATATAAATTAGATTAACTGTATGGAGGCTTTTGGTTTTGGGGTACATGAGGATGGTTATTATTTTGCCAACCAAAGATTGGATGAATTTTCCATTGAGGGTTATAAGTTTCAGAAAACGGAGAAGGAAAAGGCTTTGAGGATGTATTTATGACATTGGCATTCTCATGCAGTATTTCTTTAAAAACTGGAATGTTCGAACATTCAAGAGTAGAGTGTCCCATAATATCACAAATATCACAACTCTCTTGATTTTTCACTAAATTGATTTATTTTATTTTCCTAATTTCTATGGAATCGAGTCTTATAGACAAAATAGCAAACTTAGCACTTAAATCATCATCTTGGGTAAGGTGATATTTTCCTTTATTATGCACAAGATTATGTTTAGCAGATCCTTCTATAGAATTATCTGTGTGCCAAGACTGAGAATTTTCAGCTAAATGATCTAAGTAATCAAAAGCTTCTTCAGGTTGTTTACTCATGAAATCACCATTGCACATTGTTTCAACAAATTGTTTAGTTTCTGGAGTCAAACCATCATAGGAAAAACTTATGATACGCCATTCTTCAAAACCATGATGTGGGCAAGAATTTAATAAATCTTTAAAATGTTCCCAACACTGAAAAAATGTTTCATTTGGCTTCTGATTGAAAATTTGAATTTGTTCCTTTAAAAAGCATTAGTTTTATGTGTTGGAAAAAAAACTTTTTTAAAAATTGAGTTAAAAGTGACCTAGGTTTCAATGTATTAAGCCAAAATTTTGCCTTATCTTTTGAAGAAAAAGGAAATAATTTTAACTTAATAATTTCATTAGAACATTGTTGGTCATTAAAAGTGACACATACATCTTCAAAATCTTTAAGGAAAGTATAAGCACTTTCACATTCCATTCCATGAAAAGTAGGAAGTAAATATATCATACCTGGTTGAAATAGAAAGTTGTTTGCATTTAGGGGAAGCATAAAACATGAAGGTAGTGAAGTTCGAGGGGGTTGCAAGTAATCACGCGTCGAGCGCACTTGCATATTCGCATTTTCATTGAGAATAAGTTGATCTTCAGTCATGGTAGGTGAATTTGGTGGTGTGTCAAACAAATTTCCTAAAAGAGTTTCAAAATTATTTCTAACCAAACAACGAGAATTAAAATCACGCTGTCAAACCGACATGAAAAACTAATATACACATAAATAGGCGATAAAACCGTCCATTAAATATAATATATATAGGCGGTAAAACCTTCCATTAAATACAATATATATATATAAACTTGAATTCTAAATTTTACCTTCCCCTGTAACGACGACAAAAACTTGACCGGCTCTTTTCAGTCGTATACCCAAGTGCAGGTTGTTGTCAAGTAATACTTCTCGGGAGTCCGAGGTCGAATCCACAGGGAAGTTTTGTTTAGAAATTACAAAATAAAATAAAATAAAATAAAAATCTGCATAGCGAATAATTGATTAGAAAATAAACAACAATATAAATAAAAGAAGCTGAGGTTTTGAGAATCCACTCTTGGTATTATACTAAGATTAATTTTTATTCTTCTTATTACTCAATTGAAGTCCATATGATGAAATGAAATCCAATTGGAAGGTCCTGCAATAAAAGTCCAAAGTCCATTGTCCAATGTCTACAATCAAAGTCCAAAGTGCAATAAACATTGTCCAAAAAATGCAAAGGTATAGCATATGGTGTTGTATGGATTGGTGCAATCAAAATTAATAACCAAGTCCAAGTGTTCATTATGCCAATTTGTTTTGTCTACAATAAATTAGGCTAATTATAACAAGCATTTATTGTGCCAAATTACTTGTCTATAATGAAGCAAGGTTCTTTATTTACTAACATGAATATTAGCCAACTGAATTTAACATCATATACTAATTTAACATGTTTTAGTATACGTTGAGAATTTTAAACTAGCCTTTAGTATATGCCAAGAGCTTCATCCTTTCACCTCAGCAACTTGACTTAGAAAGACACCATAACTTTAAAGAAAATAAATTTTGGTTTACAAAAACCAAACATAAGAAAGAAAAATATAAAGATGAAAGAAAGAAAAGTGATCTTGAATTTTAAAAACAAGGTTACAACCAAGCTTCCAAGATGATTTACAAGGCAAAACTAAAGCCTATTTATAGGAAATTTGTGATGCTAAATTACAAAGGATGGTGGCTGGAAATTCATCCACTAGAAAGAAATATTGCATTATTTGGTGACGACTTTGCATTATTTGATGATGACTTTGAATACAAGTGGTTATCATAGTGTCCCACTTGTATGATTCCGGTTTTCAGCATTTTGTCATCATTTCCAGATCTGATTTGGATTTCCAATTACTTTGAAAATGTAGTAGACTCAATAAGCTTTTCAAACGGTATCTCATGGGCCAATTTTTGAGTTTTGGAGCTCATGTTATAGTCAAAACCGTGCAACATATTCATTGCAGAATTTTAGTACGAGTTTATTGAATCTATTATCCCAAATCCAGAATTTGCCCAATTCCTTTCACCTTGGATCATCTTTGGATTCAACTTCATTTGTGTCATAATTGCAATCACCAAATTCAACATATCTAAGCCTGCAATTAACACAAAAATACAATTTATTAAAAATAACTAAAAACATAACAAAAATAGTCAAACTGCAACGTATTTAAAATACAAACCACAAAATATGAAATAACTAAAAACCTTCAAATTTCAATAAAATACTTAATAAACAATGCAAATGTTCGTACTATAGATACTAAAATGAGACTATATTAAGGACTCTTCAGATGGACTGAGTTAGTGTTTAGATTTTTGTAGGCATGCATTCCATGTAGTGTAAATTTTATATTGTTAAAAAAAATAGTGTCATTACATCTGCATTATCATTGTAATTGCATTTAGTTTTATTGTCATCACTTTCATTTTTGTCTCTGCATTATGCATTTTGTCATTGCATTCTGTTTTTTGCATTGGGGACAATGCAATCTTTAAGTTTGGGGGTATACACTTGGGATTTGAAATGCAACCCCATTTCAAAAAAATAGCAAAGTTAAGGTTCTTTTTGTGTTAAAAATCTTTTGCTTACATTCGATGTTTAAATCTTGAATCATTCTAATTTTTATGAGTTGGTTGGATATATATATTGAACGATTGCATTTTAACTCTACATGAATAAATTTATTAGTTTGAGTAAAAGATATCTAGCATCATCTTTTTGATTTTGAATGAATTCTGCCTTGTTTAGCTTTTGTTGTATATGCTAATAGTACTTATTATGTGTAACTATTTAGTATTCCAATGTGAGTGCAATAAGATAATAGCTTAAGGGGGAACACTCTAATGCATGCGTTAGAAAAATGAATCTGGCCAAAGGCTGTCGCTACATGAGTGTGTGTCGAGGCAATGAAGTACTTCCTGGGGTTCATTGCACAACATTTTACTTCTCAGGATCTAGGGTGCATTCATTGTTCGATATCTCTCGTTATTTATAAAAATAATATTTAAATAAATATATATTATATATTATTGTGGTTAAGTGTTGTATTAAATAAATGTTGCTAGGTAGAAAGAAGCAAAAATGATAGGAATGATGCTATGTATTATTGAAATGCTTGTTCATTCTTTTGTGTTTGAGTTGTTAATGCAATCCTCTATCATATTGATGTAGTTGATTCATTTGTGGTTGGAATGATTCAAGTAGCTAGAATATTCTAAAACTTTTATATTACCTTTTTGCTTCCAATTTTACTCGAGGACAAGCAAAAACTCAAGTTTGTGGATGTGATAGCTCTCTAAAGAGCAAGCATTTCCTCCTCTTTTATGGATTAATTTGTCTCCACATTAGTTTTTCATGCATTCATTTTTTGCATTACATGCTTATTATTTGCATTTTATTTAACTCAAGTCATATTTGATCTTCGTATGCAACTTTTTGCCTTTTTGTTGCTTTGTCGTTGTATTATTAATGTCCTTGCAAAGGAAGTTTCATCACTGCAGCCAGGTTCGACACTACAATAGCCAGTTGTCTAGAGCGCTAAGGATAATGACGAATATGCTAGCTGTATAATTTGTTACAACATATTTGGTATGATAGTCTTTCACACAATTCAATTGAAGGACGTGTGCCTTATCCCAGTGGCCTATAAAAGGATATTTTTGGAGAAGAGAGTGGGGGACTCATGCGATTATCATTCTCTATCTTCATCTCCAACAACTCTTAATTTAAACCTAGGCTTTATCCAATGTGATAAGGATAAGGGATAATTCTTGAAAAATCTAATCTTTTATCTCTGACTTGCCCTAGCAATGTTCAACAATTGGCTCGCCAATTCGTCCCTGCACAAAAAGAACAAAACATCAACGATTTCTCCACAAAAATAGCAATACACAAGGCCAAGCCCAATAAATGGAAAGACTACGAATTTATGCATGAATGACTATAAATGCAACTAAATGGGCCTATGTCTAAACAATAATCTAAGTAAAAAAGGGATAAAATATAGTACTTGTTCACACTTAACACCCCCGAGACTCAAACTATTGATTCTCCTCAAGCAATGCAAATAACTAACGGCAATTACCTTCCAAGGTATTTACCAAGTAACATGCTTCAAACCTGACTTCAATCCTCAAAACCTTGGCAATAAACAATCAATTACCTTTCGACCTTCAGAAAGCACATAAAGTTACTCAAAAATAAACCATAATATTGGTGCAAGTATGTGAGAAGTTGTGTACAAGTCAATCAATAGGATTCCAATCAAACTTCAGCTTTTATTACATTGCCGAGACAATTTATTTAGCTAGAGCCAATTAGGCAACTCTAGCAAATTCTTTCTTCTTTTGGATAGAGCCAGATGGACTCCTCTAACATTTTTTTAATATTTTTTAAGCTAGAGCCATATGGTCACCTCTAGCAATTTTTTCAACATTTTTTTTGGCTAGAGCCAGATAGGCACCTCTAGCACAATTTTTTAATCAACCTAATGTTTATTGGGTCTCCCTAGATCGACAAGTCACAATAGTGTAAATACTAAAGCATCATAGCAAATTTCCAAGTTAATTCTATGCCAATCCTAAAGTCTAAGGTTCTTTTAACTAAATGTCGTGGCCATTAACTTGTCACATGATATCATAACAGGTTTTAGCATTTTAACATGAAATTGTCATGGCAAGTAATATATGCAAACTACAACGAGACAGACAAAATAAAGAAAAGACAAACCCCCCAAACTCAAGAGAAACATTGTCCTCAATGCATGTAAAAACAAACAAAAAAGAAAAAAGAAATGCAAATGAGTTAATCAGAGAGGTTGTTACCTCGAATTTGTAAATTCCTTTGGGCTGTTTGCTTTAGGCGTTTGTTGCATCGCCTTGGTTGTCGTAGAGTGGGAGCATGGTCCCGTTCTTCGATTTCTTCTACTTCTCAATCCTCTGCCAAAATTCTATGCTTGTCAAGGGAAGGACCAATTTTCTAAAAATCTCCAGGAATCCAACCAATGTTTCCTTCACGCTTTTCAAACATCTCCATCAGCAATGGATCAAAATCTAACAGCGTTGATTCTTCACGAAATGTCAACAATGGATAAGATGATTTTTTAAAAGAATTCAAAGGTTCAACCATAACATGTTCATATTCCATTAACTCAGTATTGCCATCATGTTGATCCTATATGTGGTCATGTAATTGCCATGGAAAAGGTGGTTAAGAGTAATCTATAGAATCCTACTTCAGCATCAGTGTAACATTATAGGCATCAGGTTCCTCAGAATTTGTTGTAGCATTACTCTTCTCAGCCTCAATGAGTGTTGTCGTGGCTTTAGTATGTTCAGGCTCTTCAATCTTTACCGTGCAATTCTTTGTTTAGGCTCATCTAGTGTTGGGCATTCTTTATCATTGGCATGCTCTCGACTTGGAGGTTTTAATTGTTCCACACACATCGGGGAGCTCCCTTTGCGTTGCTCCCTGTCCTCTTGCATTGAGATTTCATTATCCCTAGGAATTGACTGTTAAAAGCATGTTATTCAAGGCATATGTGAATCTCTTCAATTGATATATTGAATCTCTCATGAGTGCATCCATCCTAGCTATCCTCTCATCCCTGGAATTTTAGTGCTCTTAAGGGTTACCATATTGCCACGGCAGCTGATTAAGTTCTATGAAAGTATCACCTCTAGCTATGAAAGCTTGAAATGTATCCTCCAAGGAATTTGAATGCTCTTGATGGGGACTACATTGCTAAGGCATGTCTGTTGCCACGGCAAAATTGTCACGGTAAAAAAATTTTGAGCTTCTTGATCATACCATGAAAGATTTTGTTGTTGGTTCCAATTACGGTCCTCTATGTAGCCATATGCATATGGATTGTATGGGTAATTTCCAAATGAATGATGTTCTCTAAAACAAGCACAAGAGATTTCCACGGTATAGAATCTTTGGGTTGTTCTCGGTCTTTAAGGATGTAGTTACTTTGGTCAATTTTGACAGTTGTGCTGAGATTGACATAAAAGTATCTTCTTCACAAGAATCGTCTACTTTTCTCCTTTGGAAAGCTCTAGTGGGTTGGTATAGGTAATCATCAATGGGTATAAGAAACTCTTGAATAGATCGATTCCTATCTTCTCAAATCATCTCTCAAAAAGTTTGATTCCTATCTTTTTGCATCTTGAAGTTCCTTCAAGTTGAAGCATACCTAAAATAATTAACAAAACAATAAAATAAGATAAAGTTAGTAAAAATAAAAAAATTGCAATAACCAAAACAACTAACACCAGTTGCCAATCCCCGAGAACGACGTCAAAAACTTTTTACGTGATTTAAATGCTATGAAAATAGTTTAAGTATACACATCGTAAGTAGTACAGTGATATGTATCAATTATCGTCTCCACAAGGATTGGTTTTGGTCACTTTGCTTGAGTTATTGCACTATAAAAGAAATAAGTTGATGGTGATTGAGAGTGATAATAAGCAAGAAAAATAATCTAAGTCTAAAGGAATTTAAATAAATGAAAGAGGAAACTGAGTTGAGATAGTAGGCTGGATTATTGAGTATAATGATGTAGTTGTAACATCCTGAGTTTGGGCCTAGCGGTTTTGCGGCTTGTTAGATGGTTCGGTGGACTGAGTTAGGGATTCGATCTATTCAAGAGTTTCTTATACCTATTGATGATTACCTATACCAACCCACTAGAGCTTTGGAGGTTGATCCGGAAGTGATCAGTGAAGCTTTAGAGGATTCAGACGCTTGATTTCGCATCAACGAATCGAGGTTTCAAGTATCGGTGAGTAAGAATGTGGATTCTAGTTTTGGAATATTTTAAAGGTGGTTTATGGGATTTTAAACTGATCTTGAAATGCGGGTTTAAACTCGAAAGTAAGTAAAATGTGGTTTTCTCTCTCGGTCATACTAGTGTAAAATGATTTTTATGCACTTGTTTTTATTTATATTGTACCTACTTTTTAAGCATGATTTAGAGTATTTGAGATACTATTTTAAAGCATGAAATGCTGAAGGATGCACATGGTAAGTGATCCTTGTAAGTATATGGTTTATACTTGTGTTTTAAAGCTAGGTTGTTGCTTTAGAAAATTGGGTTTGGTTAATGCTTGTTAAATACAATTAGGTAAATGGTTAATTATATTGACAAGTGATGTGGTTTTAAAATTGTTATCAGATATAGTTGGCCGGCCATAGGATTAATAGTGCACTATAATAAGTCGCCTTGGATGTTGAGGGGTTTAGATCCGTGTACTGAAAACTTCATCCAAGTACCCTAATGGTAGAGGGGTTATACAGTACCATAAACTCACGTTAGTGGATTAAGCATCTAATCGATTTATGGGGTTGGTGTCCCCGTGGGTTGAAAGTGTACCCGGTTGTTTAGGTACCGCAATTGTGATTGTATCGTGTAATCACTCATTTTTATCCGGTTTGTAAATATTGTTAATATATTAGTATAATAATTAACAGGGTATTATTATTGCATGTATGCATGTTATGTTATATGTTTACTATATATATGTGATTAATGAGTGTAAAACATGTATGTGATATGTGTAAGCGCATGTGTATTATACATATTATGTATGTGTATGTGTATGTGTGTAGGTGTTTGTATATGTGTACCATAAGTATGTTTATATTTTGTACATGTATTGTTTGCACATGTATAATATATATGAACAAAAGTATGTGTTTGTGTTTAAACACATGTAATATGTATGTTGATTTGTATACACGTATGTCATTCTATATGTGTTTAGCTTAATGCCATTGTTGTTGTTATTTGTATGTATATGTATTATTATTAGCAATATTAGTTATTGTTAGTGGTGTTATTGGGTTAGAGTTAAAATGGATCTGTAAATATAAAAAACCCATATAAGTTATTATTAAATGCAGCCCAATATATTACAAGGTCCATTATAGTTTACAAGGCCCATTTTGGCCTGACCTAATATCTTAAAAACCCTAAAAAACCAAGTCTGATACCCTTTCTTTTCCTTGCAACCGTCACCCTCCCAACCGTTGGATCAAGATTTGATCCAACGGTCCAGATGACACTAAGATGATCCAGCTGGCACGTGCAAGACCGTTCGTTTTCCCCTGCCACGTGGCATGATCCGGGACCACCACGTCACCCTGTAGAATGCATCATGACCGTCGATCTTCAGGAAATCCTAACCGTTGGATCAGATCTGATCCAACGGCCAGGAACGCATCTGGCCGAAGACACCACCACCATACCTCCTCCACGCCGACGTACCCACCACCATGCTCAGATGCACCAAAAGTGAAAATACAGGGAGATAGTACCAAATCGAAAAAGACATGTATTGTATTTTATATCCTACCAAAAAACTAGAGGAAAAGGGGAGCATATATGTAATCAGATCTACCCTCTTTTAAAAGGGTTTTTTTTACCAGGTCAAAAAAAGAAAAAACCACATTCGAAATAAAAAAGGGGGAACTAAGTTTCAGTGGTAACTTCCTGTCTTCTTTCTCTCCTTCATCTAATGCATGTAAGAGAAGCGTTCTGAAAAAGCAAAAAGAGAAGTTTTTTACCTTTGTTGTGTATATCTCGCTGGCGATAAGCCCTAAAGGGGTGAGCCACGGTTGGATTCGAAATAACAAAACAGGTTCTGTTTTTTGGGGTTTTTAAAACAAAACGAGTCTTTGTTTTGGGGGGGTTTCGTTGTTGAACCGCCGCGATTTGGGACAGCTTGAGGTGGTCGTGCCACTGAACCTCGCCTGAGACCGGCGGAGTGCGGTGGTTCATATTCTTTTGGGTGGCCGTCTCTCTAGAAAAATGAGAAGGGATAGGCCTCTCTCTCTTTAGGGTTAGAAAAAATTGAAAAAATGAAAGGGGGAACTGATTTTTTTGTGTTTTATATATCATAAATAAATTGTTTCCTGGTCAAATTACTTCATAAATCCTCCCTTATAGTCGGTATTTTCAATTCTGGCTTCCCCCCGGTATATTTACAGCCTTAATCCCTCTTCCTTTTTAAAACTTTTCAATCTGGTCCTTAAATTAAGCAGATTCTGAGTTTGAATGGTGAAATTACCGCATTAGTCATTCCGCATTTTCAATGTTTTCAAAGCTATCTTGTCGCATGGGTTTATTACAAGTTTGGTCCTCGCAAGTTGATTCCATTTTACAATTCGATCTTTAAATGTGCCTTTTGTTCTTTTAATTTTTGCCCTCTATTTTTCTTGTTAATGCAATTCAGTCCTCTTTCATGTTTAGATATTTATGTCCTTTTTATCATGTTTTAACACGTTCATGTCATTCATTTGGTGCTTGTATGTGTTTTATAGCATGATTAATTTATGTCTTTATAACATGTGTATTAAAGTATGTATATCTCGTTTCCATGTCTTATTTTATCTATTCATGTCGTATATACATTTGTCTCGTGCTATGTTTCGGTTTAGTTAGTATGTATGTTTGTGCATACCCTTTTTTTTATCTCTTTTGTCTTTAGGTTATATGTTAGTTTTTTTTTAATGTGTTGTTTTATTGTATTGTGATGTGTGCAAAAAAATGCCATGTGTATGTTTAATTGTATTATCATGACATTCATGTTCCATTAATCTAGCATCACGTTATTTATATCATGCACGTGTTTTAGTTGTGTATCGTATTTATGTAGCTAGGCATGTTAGATTTAATTAATTAATTTTGGAAAGCATGTTCCTCCTTTTTTTTGTGTTTATATGCATGTTTTTTATTATTGTGATATATTATGTTCATGCATTTAATTATTTTGTTTAAATTTTGTAATATTCATATTTTTATGTCCCTTAAATTGTCATGTTAATGTGATTTGTTTGTTTTATATTTTGCTTCCTAAGATTGCATCTCGAGATATATAAATTGTCAATGCGGTGCCCTTTTATCCAAGCGTAAATGGGGCCAGTATCAGGCGTAGTGATAGTGGTTGGGCGTTTACTCTCGGATAACGGGGCCTTTAAAAGTTACTCACACTTACAACCAAATTTTAATTTAATTGTCACTTTAACTCAGAAAGTTTAATTTTAATTAAGCGGTAATTATTAAAGTACCAATTTTGGGCAGTATGGGGGTGCTAATCCTTCCTCATCCGTAACCGACTTCCGAACCCAACAATTTTTAAATCTCTGGTTTTATGGTGTCCGGCCTACCTAAGTGGCCGGTGGCGACTCCATTTTCTTAAATAAAATACGGAATTTCTAAAACCCCACGAAATAAACATTTTTATCCAAAAGACAACAACACTTCGAAAACACAGTCGTTTTTTAGCGAGACGGACATTGTTACAGATGGCAACTCCACTGGGGACAGTTTTTTGTTTTAAAAAAACAAAATGAGAGTCAAGCTTTTTCAAATAATTATCGTTTTAATAATATTAAACTTTCAGGATTAAAATGACGATTAAATTAAAATTTAGTTATAAGTGTGCGTGTATTTTAACGCATTTAAAATTTGGCATATAAACCCGTCCTTTTAAGTGGGGGAAAACGCTAATGCTTTCGTGGAGATATCGTTCTCCCGTGTAGGCCCTAGCAAGTATCCTTCGGGGCTCGAGTACCTTATGCTTTCATAAGGATATCGTTCCTTCGTGTAGGCATAAGCGAATGGGTCCCCTAAATTGAACCCGGTTGAAAGGAGCCTATTATAGGTGATGATCGGGGGCCTTGCTACTTTTAGTAGAGGACAGCGAGGATAATTCGTGTACCTCCTAGAACCAAAACTGCATGTAGAGAACACATAGAAACCCACGCTGTTACAACCATGTGGATAACCTAGGTGTCTTAGATGGAATGTAAATAGGATTGCCTTGTTTGTT
The DNA here is from genome assembly GCA_019671005.1 of Hibiscus mutabilis. Classification (NCBI taxonomy): domain Eukaryota; kingdom Viridiplantae; phylum Streptophyta; class Magnoliopsida; order Malvales; family Malvaceae; genus Hibiscus; species Hibiscus mutabilis. Next base: position 39,093,811 of record CM033734.1, on the reverse strand, counting down.
TATCGCATTTAATTTGCCCTTTTATTATGTATTTATCATTTTTGTCCGGTACTGACTTGTTTTCTTTTTTGTTTTGTTTTTGCATATCATCGCCTTCGCATTAGACAGGGCACTGATTCCTGAGTGGTTTCTCCCAAAATAGAAGATTGTTCATGATGGACCAAAGGTTCTTTGACCTGAAGGAAGGGTGTCCAGTTCCAGAGTTCCATCCCGAGACTAGGCCAGGGACAGCCGGAGAAGAATCATTCAAGGACTCCAGAACAGATTCGATAAGCAGTGTCAGTTCTGGTAACAAGCAAGATGAAATACAATAACTGAAGAAGCAGATGTCCGAGATGATGGACCAGATGAATGCTATGATGAAAGGTAAGCAGGCTGTCGAACTCAGAGAAGACTCGATCGAGGATCAGAATGTGGAACAAAATGGTTAGAATGTCGAGACAGACAACACCGTTAAATACGAAAAATCGAATCCCTTTGTGATCAATCTCAAGAAGCAGACAAGTAGCATATATAGGGTAGATACCAAGGGAATAGAGGCAAAACCAAGGGAAGCTCGAGAATCCAATGACATCAGATGGCATTATCCTATACCCATGAGATACACAGAGTTACTTCCGTTGCTTGTCGACAGGAGCCTTATCATACCATTGAAGTCTGTACCAAGGAAACCTCATTATTCGAAGGGTCACAACGGTCGTGTCTGGTGCAACTACCACCTAGACGATTCAGTCATCACACTAAGAATTGTAGAGCCCTGAAGGACAGAATTCAAGATCTTATTAGAATGCAAGTTTTGGGTTTCGAAGACGGACAATGCCCAGCCCAAGGTTCGGGTAACACAGAAGTGGGTCACTCAAGTGGGATAAATTCAGGAGTCAAGAATAAAAGAGTCTCAGAAGATGAACTTGCATGCAAGTACGGCCAGCTCGAGCATGAGAGGCACGATCTGAGCATGAAATTGAAGAGTGTACAAGATGAGTACCAGAAGTTGCACTTTGAATTCAAGAATGTCGGTCTAGGTGACACTGTTGAAGAGTGGATTAATGGTATGATTCAGTTGAGGAACGATTCAGAACGCTGGAAGCAGAAATGCAAGAATAGTAAGAATAAAGTCAGATCATTATCACAGAAATTGAAAGAAGCTGAGAGCCAACGCGACATCCTCCAAAATGAGTTGGAAAGCAGTCTGGCCATGGACGATATCCTAAAATCAAGTCTGCAGCAGGAAAGGGATGAATCACAAGCTTTTCAAATGGAAAACGCAGCACTCAAAGAACAGATAGCGAGTCTCAAGACTTCTTTACGTACCACCGAGATTCGTGCTGAGGCGGTGACCGTCAAGCTACAAAAAGCTGAGCAAACAATATAGGAAAAAGACCGAGACATGAAGATCATTATGACTCAAGCCTGACAAGTAGCAGACTTAGCCTATGCAGCAGCACCGATAAGCCAGATATGGATCCAGCGTTGAACCGCGCAGGAAAGCTGACATGACTATTGAATGAGATCAAGAAATTAGGCGCTAGGGCTCACCGCTATCTGTAAACCTCTAATATCGGATGTAATGAAACCTTTTGGTCTGAATGAAAGATATTATATAGGGACAAATCACTTGCGGAATCGATGCTTTATTGCATTCATGCATTGCATTTGCATCACGTCCTTTGCATTGTTTAATAATTTTATCATCGCATGGCACTTCATCATTTAATACTTGGGGTTTGATGGCAGAATTAGTTGGAAAATGGAACGAATCGAAGAGTCGAGGCTTGACCAGCTAGAAGAAAGAATCGAGAAAGAGCTGAAGAAGAAAGAAAAGATAAATGTTTTCAATACGAGGGAACTCTACCTAGTCCCTGATTTGGTCATTCCTCCAGATTTCAAGGTTCCTAGATTTGCGCAGTATGAAGGAACCGGTTGCCTGAAGATTCACTTAACCATGTTCTGTAGAAAAATGGAGGGATACATGAAGAATGAAGAGTTATTGATCCACCACTTCCACGATAGCCTGACGGGACCTGCAACAGTATGGTATAACCATTTGAACAGAAACCAAGTTAGGTCATGGGGTGACCTCGCTAATGCCTTCTTGAGTCAATACAAATATGCTTTAGATTTAGCGTCCGGTCGTCAGTTTCTTTAGAATGAGAAAATGAGACCAAATGAAAGCTTCAAGGAATATGCACTAAGGTGGCGATGTTTGGCGACCCAACTCCAACCTCCTATAGCAGAAAAAGAGTTGACTCCCATGTTCCATGCAACGCTTCCCTCTCTCTTCTTCGATGTGATGTTAGAGAAATCTAGAAACAGATTTGAAGATTTCATGACGATTGGAGAGATGATAGAATACGTAATCAAAGAAGGAAATTTGGGGTCTAAGTCTAAGGACCGAATCGAAAATAAGATATATAAAGACGAAGAGGTAAATGAGTGTCATCTCCAGGGTTCGCGTGGCCGTAAAAGAAGAAGACAGACTGACACATCGGGGTCATCAAGGAAAATTCCTCGGACGAGCGCAAATTTGGAAGTGTTCAGAACATCTATCTCAGACATTTGGCCTCATTTGGTAGGGGGTCAATATCTTGCTTCTAGGCTGATGAAGATTGCACTGGATTCGTCTGCCCATAGTTTTGACTCGAGTAGCACATGCGAATTCCATATGGGGGAACTGGGGCATCCTACCAGAAAGTGTAGACCTTTATTGGAAGAGATCAAGAAGCTGATCAATGATGGGACCTTGACACAAGAGCTGATCCAGCAGTGGAGGACCAGGATGAGGGCCAAGTCTGCATAGCGCTAAGGAAGCCAGATATGTCTCTAAATTAAAAGACTTCCCTGAAGTAATGCAAGGAATCAACTTTACTACTTGTGGCCCACATGTGGTAAAGATCTTTTGTGAAAGGGCATGTTTGTTGATTTTAATTCCAATGAAGAACATATTTCGCTTAACATATAATGTTCTTGAAACCACATAGATGTATATTTTCTTGCTGGTGTAGGACACTGGATATCAATTGCAAGATATGACATTAGATAGATGTTATGACAACGACGAGGTGTGATATTCCCTACCAAACTCTGGTTAGCAAAGCAAGATTACTACTCTTTCGATGATGTTCAAGGACGAAAGAGCTCCAAATGTCAACCATGTAGAGTTGCTTGAAATTGAAACTCTAGGCATAGTCTTCTAGGTAGTAAAGAAGTAAAAATAAGAATTAAAAAAGGGGAATAATTAAAAAGAAAGAAAAAGAAAAAGAAAAAAGGAAAAATAAAAAGAGAGAAAATAATAATAAAAAGCACTCTTATGTTCGAAACCTGGTAATAGGCATGTTCGGATAAGAGTGTTGGAATTTTGGGGCACTCCGCTGAAGTGATAAGGTGGAGATACATCATCCAATTCAAGAAACCTTAGCTTCATGAGTGATGGTAATATTTTCAAATCGTGACTATGCTGAGTAACTTGGGGCAATGTTGTTTGCTCCATCGTTGTCCCCAAGGCAAAGGACTGTGAAAAATTGATTTCCTCAAATAATGATAAAAGCGTAAAAAATAAAAAAAGGAAAAAAGAAGAAAAAAGAAAAAGAAAAGAAAAAAAAGAGAAAAGGAAGAAAAAAGGAAAAAGAAAAAAGAAAAAGTAGGAGAAAGGAAGAGAAAAGAAAATAGAGATAAATAGATGATGGCATAGGTAAAATTAAAACTCGCACCACCTAGAACTCTATTCTTAGAGTAATATTTCTGTGCTCGAGTGGTCATACAAGCCCACCCTTTTTGGGGGCAGAGCAGGTAATGAGAATTGAGAATGAGCAGTATTCTGCAGCAACGCGGTAATCATGAGGATAAACCGAGTCACCAAGGAAGACTTCACATCCTTGAATTACTGAGTGGTTGAATCTAATCCGCTCTTGCACTTGATATCCATAGCTCATATGTTGTGTTTTCAAGATCTATATGTTAATCTAAATGATACCCTTCAGTGGAATGCCAATCAACAAATTGACAAGCTAAAGCAACAAAGATTTCCATGTATTACCTAAGGGACAAGATCCGGAACACAAGGTTACATATATTATTAGAGCACCAAACTAGAAACGACCCCACAATGTATAGGAAGAAGATGATGACAAGAGCATATGTGTCAGGCAGCTTAAGAACAAGAAGCGGGTTTCAGCTATGATGCCTTGGTTGGTTCAATAAAATGAAGGACGAACCAGAACGAGAATGAGATTATAAAATACGGGGGACAGTAAGAGGTAAACATTAAGTCTCCAAAGAATTAAAGTACAAAGATCAAGAAATGGTTCCCGTCAGGAGGCATCAAGAAGATTGAGATTAAGTTCAGAATATAGAAGCATTTTGCTCACCCGATTGCGAAACTAACAAATACTCAGGATGTTGGGTCAAAGGAATTGGAAGGTAGCCGAGCTCATGATCGAGTGGGGCAATGCAAAACAGGAAGAATGGTAAGAATCTCTGCACAAGAATGATATAGAGTTTGTTTGTGAAGCGGACAAAGACCCCGAAGAAGAAAGGCAAGTGCTCGTGCAAAAGAACAAGAGTGAGTACTCATTTAACAAAAATTGACAGAAATGAAGATCAAAACTGAGCATACTGCAAAAAAAAGGAAACGGAGAAATTTGAAGAATGACTTTTCAGGGCATATGATTTTAAAACATGTCTAAAAATAAAAAGAAAAAGAGAAAGAAAAAAGAAAGAAAAAGAGAGAGAGAATTATATCGCAAAAGGGTTAAAAGATAATGAATCAGATAAATAACTAATCAAATGACATAATGCAACATGAGAGAAGGAAAGAAATCCGAGAATTATATCCCATATAAGTTATTATTAAATGCCCAGTCCAATATATTACAAGGTCCATTATAGTTTACAAGGCCCATTTTGGCCTGACCCAATATCCTAAAAATCCTAAAAAACCAAGTCTGATACCCTTTTTTTTCCTTACAGCCGTCACCCTCCCAACCGTTGGATCAAGATTTGATCCAACAGTCCAGATGAAACTAAGATGATCTAGCTGGTGCGCGTGTAATTCACCCCCGGGGCTGCTCGTCTCCCACTCGCGCGTGCAACGCACGTGCAAGACCGTTCATTTTCCCCTACCACACCACTTCACCCTGTAGAATGCATCAGGGTCGTCGATCTTCAGGAAATCCTAACCGTTGGATCAGATCTGATCCGATCCAACGGCCAGGAATGCATCTGGCCGAAGACACCACCACCATACCTCCTCCACGCCACTGTACCAACCACCATGCTCAGATACACCAAAAATGAAAATACAGGGTGTTAGTACCAAATCGAACAAGACATGTATTGTATTTTATATCCTACTGAAAAACTAGAGGAAAAAGGAAGCATATATGTAATCAGATCTACCCTCTTTTAAAAGGGTTTTTTTACCAGATCGAAAAAAGAAAAAACCACATTCGAAATAAAAAAGGGGGAACTAAGTTTCAGTGGTAACTTCTTGTCTTCTTTCTCTCCTTTATCTCATGCATGTAAGAGAAACATTCTGAAAAAGCAAAAAGAGAAGTTTTTTTACCTTTGTTGTGTATATCTCGCTGGCGATAAGCCCTAAAGGGGTAAGCCACGGTTGGATTCGAAATAACAAAACAGGTTCTATTTTTTGTGATTTTTAAAACAAAAGGAGTCTTTGTTTTGGGGGGTTTCGTTGTTGAACTGCCGCGGTTTGGGACGGCTTGAGGTGGCCGTGCCGACGAACCTCGCCTGAGACCAGCGGAGTGCGGTGGTTCATATTCTTTTGGGTGGCCGTCTCTCTTGAAAAATGAGAAGGGAGAGGCCTCTCTCTCTTTAGGGTTAGAAAAAATTGAAAAAATGAAAGGGGGAACTGATTTTTTTGTGTTTTATAGATCAGAAATGAATTGTTTCCTGGTCAAATTACTTCATAAATCCTCCCTTACAACCGGTATTTTCAATTCTGTCTTCCCCACGGTATATTTACAGCCTTAATCCCTCTTCCTTTTTAAAACTTTTCAATCTGGTCCTTAAATTAAGCAGATTCTGAGTTTGAATGGTTAAATTACCGCATCAGTCATTTCGCGTTTTCAATGTTTTCAAAGCTATCTTGTCGCATGGGTTTATTACAAGTTTGGTCCTCGCAAGTTGATTCCATTTTACAATTCGATCTTTTAATGTGCCTTTTGTTCTTTTAATTTTTGCCCTCTATTTTTCTTGTTAATGCAATTCGGTCCTCTTTCATGTTTAGATATTTATGTCCTTTTTATTATGTTTTAACACGTTCATGTCATTCATTTGGTGCTTGTATGTGTTTTGTAGCATGATTAATTTATGTCTTTGTAACATGTGTATTAAAGTATGGTATATCTCGTTTCCATGTCTTATTTTATCTATTCATGTCGTATATACATTTGTCTCGTGCTATGTTTCGGTTTAGTTAGTATGTATGTTTGTGCGTACCCTTTTTTTTCTCTTTTGTCTTTAGGTTATATGTTAGTTTTTTTTAATGTGTTGTTTTATTGTATTGTGATGTGTGCAAAAAAAATGCCATGTGTATGTTTTAATTGTATTATCATGACATTGATGTTCCATTAATCTAGCATCATGTTATTTATATCATGCACGTGTTTTAGTTGTGTATCGTATTTATGTAGTTAGGCATGTTAGATTTAATTAATTAATTTTGGAAAGCATGTTCTTCCTTTTTTGTGTTTATGCCCGTGTTTTTTATTATTGTGATATATTATGTTCATGCATTTAATTATTTTGTTTAAATTTTGTAATATTCATATTTTTATGTCCCTTAAATTGTCATGTTATTGTGATTTGTTTGTTTTAAATTTTGCTTCCTAAGTTTGCATCTCGAGATATATAAATTGTCAATGCGGTGCCCTTTTATCCGAGCGTAAACGGGGCCAGTATCAGGCGTAGTGATAGTGGTTGGGCGTTTACTCTTGGATAACGGGGACTTTAAAAGTTACTCACACTTACAACCAAATTTTAATTTAATCTTCACTTTAACCCGGAAAGTTTAATTTTAATTAAGCGGTAATTATTAAAGTACCAATTTTAGGCGGTATAGGGGTGCTAATCCTTCCCCATCCGTAACCGACTTTCGAACCCAACAATTTTTAAATCTCTAGTTTTATGGTGTCCGGCCTACCTAAGTGGCCGGTGGCGACTCCATTTTCTTAAATATAATACAAATTTCTAAAACCCCACGGAATAAACATTTTTATCCGAAAGACAACAACACTTCGAAAACATGGTCGTTTTTTTAGCGAGACGGACATCGCTACATATCGCTATTCCGGTTGAGATGGCTTGAAGTGTTGGGAGAACACTTGTTGAATCTGTGTATCCGATGAACTATTTTGGTAAAGGTACTTGGTTAATGATCACTTGTGGACCAGTATAATTGTTGATGTACCATTGAAATGGTTTATGTTGTATAATGGAATTTATACATGTTTACTTTTTAAGCTTTGCATATGGTTGTTATGCATGTGAAGAGTTAAATTGAGGTTTAGCAATGGGATTTGCTGTTGGTGAATGATACATGTTGCATGTGGGTTAATATGCTGTTTTTAAAGATGTTAAGTGCATGGTTTTCAAGGCATGATAGTGTTGTAATAGATGATTGAAATAAGATTTCAATGTAATGTTGAGAAGTGGTTTTAATGCATTGATGGTGTGTTGTTTTTGAGCACTCCTCACTAAGACTAGTGTTCTTACGTTCTCTTTGTCCATCAATGCATAGAATTAAAAGCTTCGAATGCAGCGGGAAGCAAGAGATCACAACAAGACTTGATAACCAAAGTATGTTTTTGGTATAGACTATAAGTAATAAGGGCAATGGGGATTTCGTTGTTGTTTTGGGAGGTGTTTTGTTAAACTCTCTGTTTGAGCAAGTTTGTTTTGTTGCTCTTGGTTTGTAAATGGCCATTATTGATGGTTTAAAGTTTCAACTTTGTTTGATTGGTTTTCTAGGAAGCATGCCTCTAGATTTACATTTGAAGTACAATGCCTTGAATGGGTGTTGAAATTAGGTTGTCTTGGTGTGGTTTGATCCTTGAATATGTTGGTTGTGTGTTAGGGGCATGTTAGGATGTTTTGGATTGTTCAAAAGCATGTTAAACCAGCAAAAATTGACATTTCAGGTCCAGGCGTATCGGTACGGGTGTTCCTGTTTCGGTACGAGTAAGCCATTCCAGGCTTAGCGTACTGCTACGTGGGAAACTGTTTCAGTATGGGTCTAGGGAAATTTGGCCAGTGTTTCGGTACTTGGGGAGGCGTTTTAATACGATATAGTGTTTTCATGAAGGGCGTTTCGATACCCTGGGGCGTATCGGAACGAGTTTTGGCTACTGGAATTCTGGGGTTTTTAAAAAAATGAAGGCGTATCGAAACACCCTTGTCCGTAGTAGTTAATTTGGTTATTTGGAATCTTCTAAAGTTCTATTTTCTTACGTTTTGGTCCTTGAATGTTGTAGATGAACTTAAATAAGTTTGGATGATCTTTTTGATTTTATTTTTAACATGTAAGCATGAAACCTACTTAATTAAAGATTGGTAACATAAAAATGAGTTAAGAACCTGCAGTTTTCTAAAATTGCAATATGGTCCCTATATCGTAAATGTGATCAATTGGATGTCAATTAGACGCCCGATTGAGTTGAGTTTTCACCAGAGATCAGTATGTACATGTAGGTTAATAATTATGCATCTAGATAAGATAAAAGAAAAAAATGGACGTGTTTTAGGTTTTATCTGCTCAGTTTACTTCGGTAAACCTATTATAGCTCGCTCGGTTCAGTCTTGCGACTAGGCCGAGTCGAGGGGGTTACAGTAATTGCCGGCCGAATTGATGTGACAATTAATTGCCCTTTGAATGTTTGACAGAATGGTCTTCAATGCCTTCAAATTATCCCTACCCGAAGAACTGATAATTGTGCATACCTCGGTAATACATCCATGTGTTAACCTTTGATGGATATCATCAATCAATGAACTTTTATTAGTTGCTGAAATTCCCTCCTTATCCCTAAGGCAAATTAGTTTCCACCAACAGTTGTTTAAAAGAAAACCGTATCCAATCATCTCGTGAATATAGCTCTCCCGAGCCTAGATAAATGGATTTATTCAAGCCATTTTCCCAAGTTCACTTGAAATTAAAGTAAAAAGCCAAGATTGAATAAACAATGGAATATTGAATTAAATACCAAAACAAATCATTCGTTCACAAACACCATAAATCCAATAACTTAAGCCAATTAATTTAGTTCATGGTTGGGTTGGAAGAAATCAAGAAATAATTAACCCCAGACATCGGTTTAATCAAATGATAAAAAGAGAAACAAAAATCTGGAGGAGTCGAACTCCTCCTTGAACTGATCCTCATTCTTGAGTCAATCTCACTATCGCTCCAATCCTCCCCTCTCTCGTTGTTGTTGATGCGATGCATTTAGATAGAGGTGGAAATCTCTATTTGAATTTCAAATTAGAATGGATAATCTCTTAATCTTTATCTCCAATAGCTCTTAATTTAAATCGGGGCTTTATCCAATGTGATCAAGATAAGGATAAGGATAAGGGATAATTCCTGAAAAATCTGATCTTTATCTCCAACTTGCCTTGGCAACGCTCGACAATTGGCTTGGGAATTCGTCCCTGCACAAAAAGAACAAAACAACAACAGTTTCTCCACAAAAATAGCAATACGCAAGGCCAAGCCAAATAAATGGAAAAACTACGAATTTATGCATGAATGACTACAAATGCAACTAAATGGGCCGAAGTCTAAATAATTATATAAGTAAAAATGGTATAAAATATAATATTTTTCACACTTAACATCCTCCTAAGGTGTTTTTGGATAACTTGGTCGTTTCTTGAATGTTCTAGAAGGTTCCCAAACTTTAGAATTCATCTTGGGCTTGGACTAGTTGAGCTTGACACCTTTTCTGGGCTCTTTTGGGCTCACAATTTTTCAATGATTGCTTCTATCATGGATTAATAATCTTCTTGAAGCATATAAGAAAGAAAAAAAATAAAAATATTAATAAATTTATAATAATGGTTTTTTTTACTTTCTGGGTCAGGGGCATTTTTATCCAATTGTCCAATTTTTTAGATTTGACTTTTGATTGCACGAATGGCTAGAACTAGTTGAAGGCTTCCAAAAGGGTTTTTCATTTCTGAAAACCCATGGCCGGATCGTCCAAAATTGCATTTTGAGATTTTCGTGCGAACCGTTTTTCTTATTGGAAAAGAAAGTTATCTATAAAAGAAAATGAACATAAAGATGAAAATGGAAATGAAAATGTCCCAATAATTGAAAAAAAAACAAAAATGAAATGTCCAAAATTAAAAGTTCTTCCGAAAATAACCAAAATCCCAAAATGAATCTAACGGAAGTCTAACGCCCCTTTTGAAGTGTCCTGGATGAGATGAGATTCATGTAATTCCTCTCAACTGAAATTTTGAAAAAAAAGGTGTTAAGCTCGTCTTTAATTGTTTAGCTTTGCTTCTTGTGATTGGACCCGTTAGAAACGTCAAATCAGAATCCTACTTTGGCCCTACGGTGCATGCATCAAGAGTCCGATAAGGGAAAAACTTAATGTGCTGTCTGATTTGAACATATAGGATTTATGTATGCATTTAGTTCCGTTTAATTCTTGCATAATATGAAGTTTGTATGAAATGACCGTTTTACCCTTTCATGCTTTCAATTGTCTTGGTGTTTTTAAAGCATGTTAGGACTCAATCACATTTAGATTAAGCTGATCTTAATCCGTTGTTTGCTCATGTTTGAATTTTTTTTTAATTTGTTTTTGTTTTTTAATTCGTTCTAATTAGGATCACTTTAGTGATCAATGTGACATTCGTTATTTGGGTATATTCCATTTAGATCATACAATTGGTGTTATATTTAGTGTTATCAAAGCCAGGTTCTACAACCTCGGACCATGAAAATTTAGTCCAATTACATCGAGTAGTTTAGGAACACATGGCCTATTATATTCATATTTCAAATGGTTTTTGTAGGTTTATATTGGATAACTTGCTGAGCCTATTCCCAAATTTGTTTTGGTTCAAGTTTAGTGATAATAAATATGATTTTAATAAGGTATAATTCATTATATAGTTACCTCCGAACTTTAGTGGTTTGGCCATAGGTCATTGAGCTTCGAACTTGAGCTATGCTCGTTCATTAAGGATATTTGTTATGTGATCTCTGATCTTGAGTGATATGGCCTTGATTCTGAGTAAATGACGGTGGTCCCTGAACTTGAGAGACATTGTCCTCATTCGTGGTATAACACCTCAAAAAATTTGCTAAAAGATTCGAGTGAATTATCAAAATCGGGTTGGAATTTTTTGTTAGGCTTTAGCTAAATAATTAATTCAGAAAAATAAATTGGGTTTATTAAATTGATTTTCGATAAGTTTATCGTGGCTAATATTTTTGGAAAATATTTTTAATGAGTTTGTTAAAGGATGAAATTGAGTTTGGGAAATTTTAATGTAACACCTGAAAAAATGAAAAATGAAATGAAAATGAAAAAAAGAAGATAAATGAAAAATAAAGAAAATGGTGAAGTTGTAGGTCATGGGATTTGAACTCATGACTTGTGCCCTTTATGCAAAGCACCCAACCATCTGAGCTACTAACTCTTAAATAAGTGTTTTTCCAAATTTCTCTTTTGAATTATAGTTGGCTTGGGGTAACAAATAATAAAAGAACCTATTAACCCTTCATCTACCAGTTTCATTCGAACCAAAATACCCATCCAACCCAAAATACTTTCCCCTCTTTCAACTTAGCCGGCCGCCACCAGATCTATCACCGCCGCGCCGTCGTGGCCCTCACCGCCCCTACCACCGCGTTCCTTGTCCCTGTCCGAACAAAACCCCCTTATCCACACGCCAAACCACCCGTCCGATCACCGGCAATCGAAGTCAGAGGCTTCATCAGCCTTAGGGTTTGGAAACCCTTCGTTCATTACTCTTTCCAGCCGTCGTGCTTGTTCGTTGGTGATTTGGCAACCACCACTGTCTTCGCCGTCTCGAGACGAGCCAAGCCATAGCAGCCGATCACTCGAACAACGTCGTTTGGTCCTTCGCCGAAATCCGACCAGTGTTTGGTGAGTTAGGAATTCGTGAGTGAGGATGTCGAATTCGAGTTGAGAACGATCGAATGGAGTACCTTGGATCAACCGAAGTAGCTCGGAGCCAAGGTAATACATTACTACCTCTTGCATACTTTACAAAACCTGTTGGTACTTTGTTAAATTATGCATGATTTTAATGAATATTGTTAAAAGTTTGATAATTTGATTATTTCATTAAGAAAAGTTGATAATACCATTGAGGCATGAGAATGATTAAAATACCTCTAACGAAATAAATAATATGGAATTTATATTTGATCTGATATGATGACTACCTCATCTGAAATCTCTGATCTATTGAGAAATAATTTGGTATCGATATGCAAATATGGGTGATAACAAACCACTCGGATTTTCTTGAGCCCTGGATAAACACCTGAAAAATAAATTTATTAGAATTTCTTCGTATTTCTGAACTGATCTAAATAGCAATAAAGAATAAATTGATCAGACTGATTGAAATAAAGAACATACACTACCATTGTGAACTTAATTAATTGAATACCCATGTGACTGCAATGCTTCTATGTGTTTAAAGTCCGACTTAAGAATATCAGTCATTCTTAAGACTATTCAATAATGAAATAACATTGTACAAATTTATATTCAATCATTCATTGATCGAGCTAAGATAATTTATGATAGTGACCGGTTCATCTATACTCCACATCAAATCACTGATCTACTGTATCAGGTTCCTACGCTTCGGCTAGGGTAATTTCTTGTGACTACTGTATTAGGTTCCTACGCTTCGGCTAGGGTAATTCCTTATGACTACTGTATCAAGTTCCTACGCTTCGCCTAGGGTAATTCCTTATGACTATTGTATCACGTTCCTACGCTTCCGCTAGGGTAATTCCTTATGACTACTGTATCAGGTTCCTAAGCTTCGGCTAGGGTAATTCCTTATGGCTACTGTATCAAGTTCATACGCTTCGGCTATGGTAATTCCTTATGACTACTGTATCAGGTTCCTACGTTTCGGCTAGGGTAATTCCTTATGACTACCGTATGAGGTTCCTATGGTTCAACTAGGGTAATACATTCTGCATTCAAGCTTTTAGGCTTCAGTTAGGGCGATTCTTTTGGACCCAATACACCCCTTTAGGTCAGCACCTACGCCCAATGGGCCTGGGTTAATGCCTTATAGATGTAGTCTTGGAAAACTGCCTATTGGAGTTCAGTTGGAGGATAGATAAGAATTTAAAATAAACCGTTATTGGAACCTATGGTTACCGGGAACACTGTGATAGTTTATACTATATCATGTGTCTGTTTTACCTTACATGCATTTGTCTACATCATCATTTGGTAGTTTTGTATTACTGAGCCTTCCCAAACTCACTTTGTTTCACCATTGCAGGTTAAAGAAATTCGATTATAGATTTATGACCGATATCAGTTTGGAGTTCCCTTGGCGTTGCGTGTGGAGTACGGTACCTATGTATTAGTGGACATGTATGTCACAATTTATTTTATGATTGAGTTCGTATTTTGTTTTCTAAATTTTAGTTTGTATAAACGAAATTTTAATATAGTTTTAACAGAAATGTTATTTTACACTTTTAAATGTATTCCTAAGAGTTTTCTTCTATTTTTCTGTGGGTCGCTCCGGTGACCCTAATGTGACCTTTTAGATTTAGGTGTGTCGCATAGCCGGGTCTAGGGGGTTATATTTAATTGAGTCGATTTAATATTAAATTAAATAGAGATTGTGTTTGCAAAAGTTGTAAAGTATTAATAGTGTCAATATTTTAAAAAGGAGTTAAGGTGATTTTTATTGGAATTATTAAATTAATAATTAAATATATATTTTCTCTTGGTTTTAACAAAAATAAGTTGACGGTTATAATTTTCTAAAAGATGAGAAAGATATTTCTAAGTTTCTCTCATTTTCTTCCAAACAAAACTTAGGGATTTCTTGATTCCTTAATTATTTCTACTTCAATTTATTCTCCATTTATTTCTAAACAATTCTGGATCAAGGATTTTGATTTCTGCATCATATTCGCTGCTTTTCTTGTTGAGAATCAAGAGGGGAGTTCATCTTCAAGTTGGTTTTTCATCATGCAAGCTGAGAAAATGGTCTTTAATGATTTTATATATGATTTTGATTTTTATTCTATGATTTCTCATGCTTTGGGATAATTAAAACAAATTTTTAATGGAATAATTGGATTTTAATGGATTTTCTCATAAATCTTGATTAGATTATAGTAATCGATTTCTATAGAGTTCTAATGTTTTGTGCATGGGTAGTAATAATCTAAAGTTGATTTTGTAATTTAATTCTCGAAATTAATTGAATTGGTTAAGTTTAAATTTGGGTTCTTAGCTGGAGAATTTGGTGAAATGGTTGATTGAATTATTTGGTCTCATGATTAGAATGCTCCATATATGTTTGATGGAATGATTGTAAGGTTGTTAAATAAAAAAATGAATTAAAAGGTACGAACAGGGTGCGAAACAGGGCTGCGGCACGATGGATTTGGGATCTAAATAGTGCAGCTTACTGCTGCCATTCTCCCCGTGTTACATGTATTTAATTCGATTGGAGAAAAGGGGAAATAGGGGTAGCAGGGACGTTAAATAGACGCGGCGTTGGTAGGAGGATTTTTGAATTGGTTTCCTACAATGTCGGGAGGTGGGAAACAACGAAAAGGGATTTTTGGTTTTGGTTCGTAATTGTGTTATGGGGTGTTTTAATAAAGTTTTCACTTTGGTGTGATCCAATTTATGTTGACCCTTGTATTTTCCCTTAGAGGTTGCCAAGAGTTTGGACTATTTTTGGTTGGCCGTCGAGGTTGGCATCGAGGCGATAGCAAGTTGATGAGTGTAAATGTGTTTTTGGTACTATAAAAAGGTTTGAATTATGGCTTTGGGGGTTTAGTTAAATCCTAGCAAGCTTAGCTAAGCTAGGATGTAAGTTTTCTCTATTGTCTCCTTTGTATATCGGTTTGATATGAGCTTTTGATTTACATGTGTTGGTTTAAAGCAAGATTTGATTGCAATGCAAGACTTGTTACCTACTGTTCACATGATTTTCATATGAAATGCAATTGGAAATGGCTATGAGTTCAATAAATGGTTTTCGAAAGGAATGTGTAAGATGTTCTTAAACATTGTTTATTGCATTTGAAAGTGGGTTATATGTTCCATGTGTAAGGTAACATATTTAAAATAGAATATATTGTGTAACAACGGTCCCGCCCTGCGGTGATGCTTGGACGGGTTCATACGAAAAATATTTGGGATTGAGTGGAGTCGCCTCTAATCTTTTCTGATTTAGGTGAGATTGGATCACCTGAAAACCCGACTATTTTAATAAAACCTATTTTTTGTCATTTTAATAAAACAACGAGTTTTGGTCTATGAAACCAGAAAAACAAGTTCGGGAGTAAGTTACGTGTGGGGAAGGATGAGCACCCCCACAACGCCCAAAATTGGTACCTGGTCGATTATTTTGTGTCTTAATGATGGAAATTAAGAATTCGAATTTAATTTAAAATTTGAGATCCCCTTTAAAATATTTAAAAGAATATATTTTTTGTATGAAAGAATTTACACCCTACATCGGGGGCATAATTTCCGTTAGATTCCCGGATGAAGGGAACCTTTTTTTGAAAATTATGATCTAATAAAAAAATGGTATTTTACGATAGAGATCAACGGAAAATGGCAACCCTTACGTTCGAGATACATTTTTCACGAGAATCCCTAATAAAAGATTTTAATTTAAAATTGAATTAAAAAGTATATAGGATGTATAGGAATATATATACTAATACGTATATTAAACATATTAATATATATATATATATAAATACATAAATAAGGACTAATTTAAAAGAAACAAAAAACCAGTGCAAAAATAAATTAAAAATAATGTGCAGGGGTGGAAATAAATAAATTACAAAGATAAGGGACCAAATCTGCAATTATACCCTCAAAATAGGACAACATTGAAGAGCACGAAAAGTTTGAGGGACCGAAAACATAAATATTCCATTTAAAAACTGATTAAAATGGACTTGGGACTAAATTGAAAAATGGTCAAAACTTTTAGGGACTAAAAAGGTAATTAAACCATACATCAGACCTATTTTGAAAATATATTTGGGGCGGAGGGACTAAACCATTAATTTTCCCTTCAAAATCGGATAAAAATCGAATTTAGTGACCAAATTGAAAAAAAAATTGAAACTTACAAGGACCGATGTAGTAATTATACCACACGAAAGGATCAATCATTTGGTGATTGATTTTAAAAAAAGGGATAGAGAGTTCTCTCCCTTCTTTGCCGGTTCGATCGTCGGCCTTGGTGACCGCTGTCGTGGGCCACCGCCCTCTGGCGGCGGTCCCTGCCGTCTACGGTTGTCGAAGCTTCAAAATGGGCTACCTTTTCGGGACTCCTCGACGTACTGGGCTTGAATCCGAAGTTGGCTTTCGGAGATAACTCCTCCACGCAGTTAAATTGGTCAAAAATTGTTCATTTTCTTTAATTTTGATTCGCTCTTTTTTATATTTATTTCGTATACTCGAATCACTTCTCTCTTGTATATTTTGTGATTGATTTTTGGTAGTGATGATAAAATCAGATTTTTGTGTTTCGAATCTTGTATTTTTTGAACTGAAAGTCTCTTTTTTATTTCTCCCCTATTCGAACAGGAGAAAATCCTCTCTTTTTTATCTTGTTCGAACTATATTTTTTACCTTACAAAATCACCCTCCCCTTTTACATATTCGAATGGGTTTTTATAACCTGGAATATATATAAAAAATACAAGTTGTTAATGTGATTTTGATGATTTTCTTCTTCTAGTTTACATGTCTGAAGGACGGCAGCTTGGGCGGTGGGCGGCACTGACGCGCGTGGCCAATGATATTGCGTGTGGTGGCCACGCTCGCGGTGATTGGGGTTGAGAGCGGCTGCTGCAGAAGACATTAGGGTACTAGGGTTTTTTTAATATTTAGGGTAAGGGGTAGTTTAGGTATTTTGGGAATTTTGGTTATTTAATTGGTTACCAGATTTGGGGTATGGGTTGTATTGGGCTGTTGGGTATGGGTCTTGGTTAGGTAAATGGGTCATGTAATTTGGTACTAGGCTTTTAGCTGCAATGGGTTAAATATGGGTTTAATTTGTAATATTTGGATTTAAATTTTGGGTTGGTTGATATGGGTATGATTTGAAAAATAAAAAGGTTGGACATTAATTTGGGTTTAGGCTCAAAGGCCCAGACAAAATGGGTTACTATAGCTGCCCCTCTTTGTACGTTGTTGTGTAACAAGAATAGAGCAAAGACAAAAGAGTAACCATTTTTTTCCGGCCAATCAGGGTTCTTTTCTCTGGCCACCGCTTCTTCTTGAGCTTCACTTGATCTTCTTTGATGCTCTTGTGAGCAAAAACTTCAAAATGGGGGATTCGTTGGGGAAAAGAAAAATTAGAGGTGATCTGTTGGAAGAGACAAAATGTGCTCAACGACAATTCAATGCCTGGAGAAAATTTGACCTAGCTGCAACACAGACGAAGTGGTAAGGTCTGCAAAACTTGATCTAGCTGCTACACTGACGAAGACACAGGATCGAAAGATGAAGGTTTGGGATCGAAAGTCAGCAAATTTTGATTTAGAGATGGGGTCATAGTTTTTTTGCACTTTTCCCAAATGTACAGGGATTAACGGATTTGAGTTGCCTTTACCGCTAGCCGTTTGCCCCGGGCTTGTTGTACCATACCCCTAGGTATAATCAGTTTATACCAATCATGACATTTGATTTTTCAAAGGATCTATTTTCCTTCGACCATTCGTGAAAATGGATTTTCGATAGACATTTGAATTATCCGTTATCTTAAAATTACCGTGTTTAAGCACGTTGTGTCAACATTTCTTTCGGACTTGTCAAAATTGTTTTGTTCCATCTACAACACTGACGAAGAGACAAGATCGGAAGATGAAGGTTTAGATGTCTGATCCAACTAAAACTCTGCGGAAGAGACATGTGAGTTTGATCCGCTACACATTTTTGAAAAGGCAGGGTCTGCGAAAAAGGTTTGATCCGCTACAACTCTGACTAGATGGCATGATCTAGAGAAGAAAGTTTGATCTGCTACAACTCTGATGAAGTGGCATGATCTGGAAAAGAAGGTTTGATCCGCTACAACTTTGACGAAGTGGCATGATCTGGAGAAGTATTTTGATCCGCTACAACTTTAACGAAGTGGCATGATCTGGAGAAGAAAGTTTGATCCGTTGCAACTCTGACAAAAAGGTATGATCTGGAGAAGAAGGTTTGATCTGCTGCAACTCTGACAAAAAGGTATGATCTGGAGAAGAAGGTTTGATCCGGTGCAACTCCAACGAAGTGGCATGATCTAGAGAATAAGGTTTGATCCGCTACAACTCTGACGGAGTGGCATGATCTGGAGAAGAAAGTTTGATCTGCTACAACTCTGACGAATAGGCATGATCTTGAGAAGAAAGTTTGATCCGCTACAACTCTGACGAAGAGATGATCTGGAGAAGAAAGTTTGATCCGCTACTACTCTGACGAAGATGCGTGATTTGAAGCGAGTTTTGATCAGGCTTTCACTATGAAAAAGAGGCGTGATCTGAAGAGAGCTTTGGCTTTCTCTTTTTTATTTTTTATTTAATTTTGTTTTTTATTTTCTTAATAACCATATGTCCGGAGAGAAATTCGAGGAAAATATCGGGTCTAGTCGCACTATCAATGGAGAAAATAGACATGAATAAAATCTGACCTACTGCACCGTCAACGACAAAGTGAGATATGAAAATGTGGGATCTACTATATCATGGTAGGGAACCATGATTTTCCTTGGTTTTGTCTATCTTACCTTCAATTCTGAAAGAGCTTAAAAATTTGCTATTCTGATTCTTTAGGGTAAAATAAACTAGACGATTCGTTCCATTGCATCCTCAATGAGAGATGATCTATTTGTTGCGTTCATATCGCTACAATTTTAGGGAGACAAACTTGTGGTCCCATTTATTCTGCTACAACTTCAGGGAGATAAAATTGTGGTCGTGTTTATTCCGCTGCAACTTCAGGGAGATAAAATTGTTGTGGTGCTCATTACACTACAACTTCAGAGAGATGAGATGGTTGAGATGTCCATTCCACTGCAAATTTAGGGAGATTAAATTGTTGAGGTGCTCATTCCACTGCAACTTCAGAGAGATGAGACGGTTGAGATGTCTGCTCCATTGCAAATTCAGGAAGGTGAAATTGTTGAGGTGCTTATTCCACTGCAACTTCAGAGAGATGAGATGGTTGAGATGTCCATTCCATTGCATCTTTAGGGAGATTAAATTGTTGAGGTGCTCATTCCATTGCAACTTTAGAGAGATGAGACGGTCGAGATGTCCATTCCACCGCAAATTTAGGAATATGAAATTGTTGAGGTGCTCATTCCACTGCAACTCCAGAAAGATGAGATTGTTGTGGTGTTCATTCCATGCAACTTTAGAGAGATGAGATTGTTGTGGTGCTCATTCCACTACAACTTCAGAGAGATGAGACGGTTGAGATGTCTTTTCCATATTGGGCTTATTTTACTGTAACTTCAGAGAGATAAATTCGTGGCTGTATTTGTTCTGCTACAATTTTAGGGAGATGAATTTGTTGTTGTGTTTGATTTGTTCCACCATTTGTTGGAGAGACAGGATCTATAAAAGATTAGTTGATCCGCTACACCATGTTACAGGTGAGATAGGACCTGCAAAAGTTAAAAAGTACTCGGTCAAAATAAGTTATAAACTATTTCATAATGAGACTATAAGGTTTGATTTGACTATTTGGCTGGTTGATCTACTCATTCCTGTCGAGGATGTCTGTTCCTTATTGGTTGAAGACGCCAGACAATACTTGCCCCACTTCTTGTGTCAAGGATGTTGGAATTTGTTGATGATGATAATTTGTTCCTTTGTGTTTGGGGATGACAGACTTGTTTTAAGGAGAACGTCCTTATGAAGGGATGGAATTAAGAAATTCCTATTTTTAAGGAAAACATCCTTATAAAAAGATGGAATTAAGAAATTCTTGTTTTGAAAAAGTATTCTTATGAAAGGATAAAATTAAGAAATTCTTGCTTTGAAAAGCGCGTGTTTATGGATGGAATTAAAAAACTCCTATTTTGAAAAACACATCCTTAAGAAATGATGGAATTAAGAAATTCCTGCTTTAAAAAACACATCCTTAAGAAAGGATGGAATTAAGAAATTCCTGCTTGAGAAAAAGTGTCCCTAGGGAAGGACGAAATTAAGAATTCTGGTTTTGAACAAAAGTATCCTTATAAAATGACGAAATTAAGAAATTTCTTTGAGTAACAAGTGAAAAGTTACTTTCTGATAATGTATTTATGCAGATGACATGCATGTGGATGCTTTTGAGGTGATGCAAAGATACATTAAATTCTTGTCAGAATCTTCAAGTTATGAATGTTTTATCGCAAACTAGATACCATGATGTATGAACATGTTTGATGATGCAATGATGCATATACTTTCATGTATGCCCTCCTGATGAATGAAGATGCATGGAATACTTGCAGAAGTCCTCTTCTTTTGGCTCAGCTTAATCTTTAGATTTTATTCCTGTTCAAAATTTGCCCCAGCAAAAGTTTTCCCCCAACCTTTATTGTCCTCGTTTTTTTCTAAATTTGAAATTTGAGCTGAATGATCTTGACGTCATTTCTACTCTTTCTCAAGGGAAATCGACTTGTGATACCACCGTCAGGGATACAAAATCTAGATTAAAGTGGCCCGCTACCACTAACGAAGGCGAGATCGGAAAACGATAGATGGCCGGGAGTCATGACCTAAAAACAAAAGAAAATTTTAGTTAGTAATCCATTCTGAAAGTCTTATCATTTGTCGTCTAGATGTTTGAGCTTTTTGCGTATTCGGCCTCATTCGGGGCTAAAAGTTGGTCATCAATTATTTTCCCTATAGTTGATGTTCTCTGGTTTCTTTCCTGGACCTGTTTGTATGTTCAAGCCAAACAATGCATTTAGTATGAATGCATCTTTATGCTTAAATGTATGTTATTAGTCTAAATGCATGATAAATTTTAGATGTATGCATGATGCGCGTGATGAATGTGACATGAATTTCCTTGTTCCTTAAAGGGATGCTCCCAACTCTCTACTGGGTAGATCTTTGCTTCTGATTAGGTAGTGTTCAGTGCCTTGTTTGTGAGGATGCCCTAACCTTTCTTGGGTTCGATCATCTTTTGGATTACTTCTCCGGGTGAATGCCCCAACATTTCTTTGGAGACTATTCTCGGAGCTTGAAGTATGTTTGCGCCTTGATTATGTTACCCCCCAAATTTCATGTCCTCGAAATTTGAGCTTTTGAGCTGAATGGCCTTTGGCGTCATCTATTTTCTTCTTCCCAAAGGAGATCATTGATTGGAGCTCAAATGTCCCTTTATTCTCAAGCTTATATATTTTTTGGATACCTCTGAAGGCTTGAAGCTTTTGTTCTAAGTAGACACCCGCCTTAGGTCCCTGTACTTTAAATCTCTATAAAGAGTAATGCAAGAAATCTTTTGTTTGGTAACAATGCAAGATGCTTATATGAATGAGCAAAGAGTATTTATTCTTTCAAAAATATGATTTTTGAAAAATAGTGGCCCCATATATTTTGTGTAGGAGCGTCTTTGAACCTACTTGCCGAGGGTCATCCCAAGCGTAGTCTATGTCTAGAAGACCTCGAACGTTGTGTCGATGCTTGAAGATGTAAGCTGCCTTCCAGGCTATTAGGCTTTCGAGAAGGAAATTTCCTGCATGCCTAATTTCTGACCAATTTGGGTGGCTCGCTTTGACTCACGAACTCCCCCATTCTATTTTTCCCTCTTTTCTGATCTCGATCAAGCATTAGAAGTTTCAAATATTTGAAGAAAGGATAACTCCATAAGGCAGGATGTAATCTGAAGACAAACTCTTTCAACTAAAATATCCAGGTTTGATTAAGATGGTCCTTGGAGATGTACAATGTAGGCCAGAGCATGCAATTGTGAATGAAATGTTATTTCTGTAGTGCTTGATTTGAACTTGTTTAGATGCATTGTTTAGATGGTCCTTTGTGTTTTCACTCATTTCATTTTCCTTCTAGTTTGGACCTGCGTAGCTTAAGCAAACTTGTATTCTAACCGAACATCAATGTCTGCTTCGGTTTTGCAGATAAGCAATCTTTCAAATCTTTTTTGAGTAGGGATAAAATTATGCAGTTGCTTTTGTCATGAACGCTCCATTTTCTCATTTTTTTAACAGAAGAGTAGGAAGTTGCTGACACTTCTTCAATCTGGGAAGTGGATAGACGATAGTGGTTTTAGGATAAATCCCATCATCATAACTCGAAGATGTCTAAAGCATCACCAAACTTCATGAATTACCTCAACTGAGATGAGTGTGGTAAATTGGAATGACTACAAATATGGCAGTGATGAACAAGTTCCTACAGTCACCAACATGGTCTTAAGAGAAGGTGATAGTGCGCTGGCCTTATTGTTCTAATTATCCATTGTCTAGAGATTTTTTGGCTTCTAAGTATCGTCGATGAAATTTGCTAGCCTCGATGATTTGATCTAATTTTTTTTCAAAACTTGATTAAGATGCGAAACGATGATATCATCGCTGAATAAGATTTGTTTGACTAGGCTTCCTCTTCCAGATAACATCCCATACATAGATATCATCGAAGAAAGGTTGTCTTCAGTCGGATAGATGTTTGGAGTTATCACGATATTCAAAAATCTTAGACAACAATGCTTGAGAGGAAATGTTCACTCAAAAATTGTGTTTGGGACCTTTCCATCACTTCCTAGCACACTCAGTTATCCTTCTGTTGGAATAAGTAGATCGGAAGATAGGTTACATGCCCCTTCATCTTCATACTTTTCAATTTCCTCTTGACACATGGTTGCTCGGAATCAACCGTCGAATTAGAATTGATGCTGCTTCTAAAAAATATATATACAAGTATGTATGTGCACAAGACTCATGATAAATGTATGAAAATTTTTGTGAAAAATATTCATAGAAATGCATCATTTATTAAAAACATATGTACACCCTTACAAAAGATTCCCTTTCTGCCTTCGGGCTTAGGCAACAGATTTGTTTCATGCATTACTCAACTAGAGATATAAGATACAAAGGTGTCCTAAAAGGTTGTCTTGTTTTTTAGAGCTCCACAATTCTCGATATTGTGGCTCGTGCTTCCTAGATGATATTCACACACAACATTAACATCATAGCCTTCTAGATAAGGAGGTTGTTTTGGTTTAGACCGAACCGGGGCTAACAAGTTCTTCTTAACAAGTTTTTGATAGAACATGGTGAGGTGAACGGACGGAGATCTTGTTCCATCGAACTTTTCAAAGTCTGGCACTTTGAACTTCGGAGGTAACACTAGATTAGGGACCAAGCTTAATTCACTTGCATCTATTTTACGGACTGCATTTGCCCCTTCTACAGCTTTAAATTTTTTCTCAAGCCGCTGAAACCAATCTACAAGCTACTTGGTTAGTTCGACCTTTGGCTTACCTACTTTGTTTGGATCTGGGACAAAGCACTATTTAGTTCCTCTATGCGATGAAGATCTAGCCTGAGGACCTTGTTGCTTTCCAGCTGAAGTCGACGCTTGTAGAGGTGTCTTGTAGTAAGGATTCTCTGATTTTTGTAAAGCATCAAGGTTTATGACCACTCATTTTCCCCTTTCAGGATCGTTATCTACCAACATCACAACTATCTTGGCTAGTAGATCTGCCTGTGACTATAAGATGAGGTCGTGAGTTGCTTGTTGTGCTTTTTTTGGGTTTTGCTCCATGTCACTCTTTATATCTTCGTATGCTTTTTCAACCTTTTCCAAACGGCCATCCATTTTTTAGTCTTGCTTCGATTGAAAAACCAATGCTGACTCGACCGAATCGGATGCCCCAAAATCACTACGATCGCAGTTCTCTCATAATTAGAAGCTCGACTAAGAAATGCTTATGCAATATGATGTGATACAAATGTATGCATGATGAGATGTTAGTGCAATGCAAAAAAAGAACAAGATAGTATGAATAGAATAATCAATAATGATAATGTATCACGAAAATTAAAGGGTATAGAACCTTCAGGTTAACATGCTTTATTCGAATAAAAGCAATCTTACCCCATCATGCTTTCTACCCTCACATTTTAAAGAAAAAGTGGATCCTACCCAAACATGCTTTTCTACTCACATACTTTATTTTATAGAAACAAAACATATCGGCGTGATACCTAGTATATGCTTTATTGCAAGAAAATAAATGATACTAAAATTAAATAGCATAATTAAAGAAACACCCTAACTCTCTCTACCATGAACCTATCAGGTGACTCTCTAAACGGGCAGAGGTTCGGTATGGCTCTAGACAAGTTAGGCTACTATGGTTCACTACATGTGGTTTAGGTTCTAAGTAACGGTACCGAACTATAGCTAGGACATCGATTCTCTAGGACACGAAGACAAAGGTACAAATGTATCCCAAAAGTGATCCACTATCCTGCATAGAGCCGATACCTCACGAAGGCGTAACTTCTTACTCCCACTTAAAAGGGACGGAGCTAGGGTGCGGAGCTCAAGCTTTGCAAAAAAAATCAGGGAAATTTTTTTAATAACCTTTTTTTGTAAAAAAATTAAAAGGAAAAGGGATCACAAAATAAATTAAACCGAATTTATAGTTTCCACTCGTTAAGACAAAAAGTAATCGACCGATGGCTCGACTCTAAAAGAAAAAAGTAGTCCCTAGCGGAGTCGCAAGGTGTAAAAACGGTCTCGCCCTGCGGTGGTACTTGACGCGTTCTTACGAAAAATATTTGGGATTGAGTGGAGTCGCCACTAATCTTTTTTGATTTAGGTGAGATTGGATCACCTAAAAGCCCCACTATTTTAAAAAACCTATTTTTTGTCATTTTATTAAAACAACGAGTTTTGGTCTGCGAAACCAGAAAAATAGGTTCGGGAGTCAGTTACGTGTGGGGAAGGGTGAGCACCCCCACAATGCCCAAAATTGGTACTTGGTCGATTATTTAGTGTCTTAATGATGGAAATTAAGAATTCGAATTTAATTTACAATTTGTGATCCCCTTTAAAATATTTAAAAGAATATATTTTTTTATGAAAGAATTTACACCCCTACACCCGGGCCATATTTTTTGTTAGATTCCCGGATGAAGGGAACCTATTTTGAAAATTATGATCTAATATATAAAAAATGGTATTTTGCGATAGAGATCAACGAAAAGCGGCACCCCTTACATTCGAGATACGTTTTTTCACGAGTATCCCTAATAAAAGTTTTTAACTTTAAAATTCAATTAAAAATTATATAGGATGTATACGAATATATATACTAATACGTACATTAAACATATTAATATGTATAAATACATAAATAAGGACTAAAATTAAAAGAAAAAATAGTGCAAAAATAAATTAAAAATAATGTGCAGGGGTGGAAATAAATAAATTACAAACATTAAGGACCAAATTTGAAATTATACCCTCAAAATAGGATAAAATTGAAGAGCACAGAAAGTTTGAGGGACCGAAAACATAAATATTCCATTTAAAAACTGATTAAAATGGACTTCGGGACTAAATTTCAAAACGATCAAAATCTTTAGGGACTGAAAAGGTAATTAAACCATGCGGTAGACCCATTTTGAAAATATATTTGGGGAAGAGGGACTAAACCAGTAATTTCCCCTTCAAAATCGAAAAAAATCAAATTTAGTGACCAAATTGAAAAACAATTGAAACTTATAGGGACCGATGTAGTAATTATACCACACGAAAGAACAAAAATTGTAATTTCCCCATTTTTTAAATTTGCGCGTATCCCCTTGGTAGAGTTGGGTCGATTCGCGAGTTACGGGTAAAACGACGTCGTTTTGGACCTTAAAGGCCGGCACCAAAACGACATCGTTTTAGTAAGGCTTTTGATAAGTGTTCAAAAGTACTATTTTTATTACCCTTTTTACTCATATTATTGTTAGACTTAAGCTCATATTAGTTGCATAATTAGTTATTCATGCATTAATTCATGTTTCTTTCCACTGTTGAGCTTGATTACATAACTTGGTGATTTTTGTGGAAAAAGATGCTGCTTTGGTGTGTTTTTGTGTGTGTATGTGCAGGATCACTTGCCAAAGCAATGCCGAGCTAGTTGCCAGGGCAATGCATGAAGGATATGCCGAGCTAGTTTCCAGGGCAATGCATGAAGGAGACGCCGAGCCAGTTGCCATGGCAATTGTTGACAAAGAGAAGATGCAATAGGGATGTCGAAATTAATGACTAGACAAGCCCAAGATGACGTGGAGCAAATCCCAAACCCAAAGGAATTTGATTGCCATGCAGAGATTAAAGAAGAATTAAATTCCAAGAAGATAGGAGAAGTTCTAGTAGGAATACAATTATAATAAAGAATTATATTCTTTAAAGATAATTTAATTCCAACCTAAACTCCTCCTCAAAGAAGGACTTTGGCCTAGCCCTATAAATAGCAAGGAGATTTCGACAATCCATATAGAGAAAATAAGAGAAATTTCGACAAGTGAGCAAAGGGGGAAAGAGTTCGATTTCTTCTTCTTCTTCTTTGCTTCCATTAGATTCATGGTTTGGGGATTATTCTTTGTATATCTTTTGAACCCAACCATGAACTAACTTGATTGGTTGGGGTTATTGTGTTTTGTTGTTGTGAGAAACTATTGGATTTTGTTTAGGTAATAAGAGTTTGCACTTTTCTATTTCAAGGTTTATTCATTCTTGGTTCTTATTCTTGTTTGCGAGTGAATTGGGAGAGGATCTCGTAACTTCATCTATTTATCTAATATCAGGAGAGTTAGATTCAAGAAACGAATGAGTATGGTCTTTATTCAATCTATTGATGGTGAAGATTAATCCGGATTAGGAATAAGTTAAGGATTTCAACGGCTAAGAGGAGCGCAAGATTGGTTGTTGTTCACCCTTGATTCACGCAGGGATGTATTATCAAGGCATGCACAAGTAGCTAGAGTTTCGACTTAGGGATAAGAAGAAACCAATGAAGAACGCTCTGCCGAACCTTGAAGTTGCTGCCCAGACACCCAAGTAGTTGCCAGGTAACCATCGATTAGTTGCCAAGGCAACCCCGTTGTGCAAGTTGCCACGACAACTGAGTTGCCCGTACACTCTTTTACCAAAACGATCCAATCGGCTATCACGCCTCAACTCACGATAACCTGGCCTATCTCTCTCTTTTTCTTTCATCTATTCTTTTAGTTTATTGCTTTTACTTTTCTCGTTAATTAAAACCTCTATTATCAATTGTGTTTTTATTTTCAGTGCAGTAACTTAAGCAAAGTGGCCCAAACCAATCCCTGTGGAGACGATACTCGATACTCATATCACTTTATTACTTGCGACGTGTATACTTGCACATTTGCGTAGCACTTATCACACGCAACAAGTTTTGGCGCCGTTGCCGGGGATTGGCAATAGGTGTTAGTTTTTTTTGTTATTGCATTTTTTTTCTCTTAGTTTTACTAACTTTTCTTTTTGTTTGTTTTATCAAAAAAAAAGGTGCACTACAAGTTAAGGAACATCAACATGTCGGGAAATAAAAGCAATCTATTCGAGAGATGATGTTGGAAGATATGAATCAATCCAATCAAGAGTTCCTTGCACCCTTTGATGATTACCTATACCAACCGAGAAAAGCCCAAAGAACTTACACCATGGAAAAGTCTTGTGCTATGTGTGGAGAACATCATGTGTTTGAAAATTGCCCTCACATTTTCGGTGCATATAACTACATGGAGGACCATAGAGGGAACCAGCAGCAAAATTCTTCATGGTATGGTCAAAAAGCTCAAAATTTTTTTTACCATAACAATTTTGTCGCGACAACAGATATGCCATGGCAATGTAGTCATTTTCAAGAGCATTCCAATTCCTTGGAGGAAACGTTACTAGCTTCCTTGGCTAGACTTGACAGATCAATTGAAGAGATTCGAGAACTATCAAAATCTATGGATACGAGGATAGCTCGGTGGGATGCAACCTTAGGGGATTCAGAAGATCAATTGGGGAGATCCACATATGTCATGGATAACATACACCAACAATTCCCTCCTAGGGATACTGACGTCCCAAGGCAAGAGGATAAGGAGCAATGCAAAGAAATCTCTCCGATGTGTGAGGAACAACTAGAACCTCATAGTCAAGAGGATGCCAATGAGAGAGACTGCCCAACACATGATGAGCTTGAACAACAAATTGCCTTGGCAATGATTGAGGAGCCTGAACAGAGCAATGTCGCGACAACACTCGGTGAAGATGAGAACAACAATACTACAGCAAATTCTTAGGAACCTGATGCCCAGAAAGTTATAACGTTGATGTTGAAGCAGGAATGTGTAGATTGCTCTCATCTACAATTGCCACGGCAATTACGCGACCACATGCAAGATCAACGAGATGATAATACTTTGCCAATGGAATATGAGCAGGTAATAGTTGAACCTTTTGAATTCTTTAAAAACTCACCTCATCCATTGCAGGTATGTCTTGAGGAACCGAGGTTGGTAGATTTGAAGCCATCGAAATCTCTACTGATGGAGATGTTTGAGAGGCCAAAAGAAAAAGGTGTTTGGATTCATACAGCTCTTCAGAAAATTGATTCTTCCCTTGACTTAAAGCAATATTTGACAACTGATTGCCACGGCAATTGGCTTGAGCAGCAATTGCCACGACAACAAAGGCTACATCCAACCATGATAGAAGTCGACAAGAATGAGGTAATTGAATGGTTGAGAATGGATATAATTTTTTCTATTAATATATTTGTGCCTTCAGGAATAGTAGCAAGGTGGAGAGTATACATGGACTACAAGCAAATAAAGAAGAAAGACACCTCCACCATGGTAATGCAAAAGGGAGTAGCTGGGAGCACATTGGCCCAACTATTTTTGGGCAATATTGTCACCCGATGGAGGGTACGGATGGACTATAAGAAGTATCGGAAACGACTCTCCTCAAATTTTCTCAGATATGCAGTAACATTAGAAGTGGTCACTTTAGGAGATGCCTGAGCATGCTCTCCTTTCAATATTTTCTTTTTCTTTTTCTTTTTATTTTCATTTTTATTTTTAAGAGATATTTTATTTTTCTTCATTATCTTTAGTTTCCAGGTTTTCTTTATTTTCTTTTCCACAACAAGACGCACAACCACCATGCTAAGGAAATTTACTGCCGACTACTTGCCACAGCAACCACAACAGAAACTAGTGATGCCCAGGCAACAACAATGGCTTCGGCAACTACTGATGCCTATACAAGTGAACCTGCATCAGCAAACATAGATCAAATCAAAGCAATGCTATTCACGTGGTACCAGCATTCAACCACCGACTGAAAATGAATCAAGCAAACGACACGAAAGAAACTTATCACTCGAGGTGACGACCTCTTCGACTAACTCATTTCATTTAGTTTCTTTTAAATTTTGTTTCACTCTTACATGCATTGAGGACAATGCTTCTCTCGAGTTTGGGGGGGTGTTGGTTTCTAGTTAGTTTCATGTTTAGTTGCATTCATCTTTAGCAATCACATATATGTTACTTGCCATGCCTTTAATTGGATTTAATTGCTTAAGACTTGTTGAATACCCAATGATGAATTTTTGCCACTGCACTTAATTGAAAGAACCTTTAATTTTAGGATTACATGAAAAGAACTTAGAATTTTACTATGATGCTGAATTTTTTTTACACGGTTGTGGCTTGTTGATTGAAAGAAACTTAGTGAACTTAGGTTGCTTAAAATTTGGGTAAATTTAAAATTGAAAATTAAAAGTTAAATTCTTGCTAGAGGTGCCCAAAACTGGCTCTAGTAGTAAATGCACTTTCTTGCTAGAGGTGCCCAAAACTGGCTCTAGTAGTTAATGCATATTAAAGAATCGCTAGAGGTGCCCGAAATTGGCTCTAGTCGACTAAAATAAAATGAGAAATTGCTTACTTTGCTAGAGGTGCCCGAAATTGGCTCTAGTAAAAATAAAAATAACCGTCCCGATAATTAAATTGATAAAAGCCTATTGTTCACATAGAATCTTGAAAATCAACTTGTACACAACTACGCACACACATTGTCACGAGCATTATAGTTTTGTTCAGGGTGATTTTTGTGCTATCTGAAAAATTAAAAGGTGATCATACATTGTGCCACGGTTCCGAGGTTTGAATTCAAGTTTGAAGCATGTCTTTGATGATTAAAGTCTTGGCAGGTAATTGTTAGTTTGCATTGCTTGAGGACAAGCAATAGTTCGAGTTTGGGGGCGTGATAGGTGTTCAAAAGTACTATTTTTATTACCCTTTTTACTCATATTATTGTTAGACTTAAGCTCATATTAGTTGCATAATTAGTTATTCATGCATTAATTCATGTTTCTTTCCACTGTTGAGCTTGATTACATAACTTGGTGATTTTTGTGGAAAAAGATGCTGCTTTGGTGTGTTTTTGTGTGTGTATGTGCAGGATCACTTGCCAAAGCAATGCCGAGCTAGTTGCCAGGGCAATGCATGAAGGATATGCCGAGCTAGTTGCCAGGGCAATGCATGAAGGAGACGCCGAGCAAGTTGCCATGGCAATTTTCGACAAAGAGAAGATGCAATGGGGATGTCGAAATTAATGACTAGACAAACCCAAGATGACGTGGAGCAAAGCCCAAACCCAAAGGAATTTGATTGCCATGCAGAGATTAAAGAAGAATTAAATTCCAAGAAGATAGGAGAAGTTCTAGTAGGAATACAATTATAATAAAGAATTATATTCTTTAAAGATAATTTAATTCCAACTTAAACTCCTCCTCAAAGAAGGACTTTGGCCTAGCCCTATAAATAGCAAGGAGATTTCGATAATCCATGTAGAGAAAAATAGAGAAATTTCGACAAGAGAGCAAAGGGGGAAAGAGTTCAATTTCTTCTTTTTCTTCTTTGCTTCCATTAGATTCATGGTTTGGGGATTATTCTTTGTATATCTTTTGAACCCAACCATGAACTAACTTGATTGGTTGGGGTTATTGTGTTTTGTTGTTGTGAGAAACTATTGGATTTTGTTTAGGTAATAAGAGTTTGCACTTTTCTATTTCAAGGTTTATTCATTCTTGGTTCTTATTCTTGTTTGCGAGTAAATTGGGAGAGGATCTCGTAACTTCATCTATTTATCTAATATCGGGAGAGTTAGATTCAAGAAACGAATGAGTATGGTCTTTATTCAATCTATTGATGGTGAAGATTAATCCAGCTTAGGAATAAGTTAAGGATTTCAACGGCTAAGAGGAGCGCAAGATTGGTTGTTGTTCACCCTTGATTCACGCAGGGATGTATTATCAAGGCATGCACAAGTAGCTAGAGTTTTGACTTAGGGATAAGAAGAAACCATTGAAGAACGCTCTGCCGAACCTTAAAGTTGCTGCCAGACACCCAAGTAGTTGCCCAGGCAACCATCGATTAGTTGCCAAGGCAACCCCGTTGTGCAAGTTGCCACGGCAACTGAGTTGCCCGTGCACTCTTTTACCAAAACGATCCAATCGGCTATCACACCTCAACTCACGATAACCTGGCCTATCTCTCTCTTTTTCTTTCATCTATTCTTTTAGTTTATTGCTTTTACTTTTCTCGTTAATTAAAACCTCTATTATCAATTGTGTTTTTATTTTCAGTGCAGTAACTTAAGCAAAGTGGCCCAAACCAATCCCTGTGGAGACGATACTCGATACTCATATCACTTTATTACTTGCAACGTGTATACTTGCACATTTGCGTATCACTTATCACACGCAACAGCTTTAAATGGTCAATTAATCCCAAAAAAATAATTTGGTGATTGATTTTGAAAAAAGGGGCAGAGAGTTCTCTCCCTTGTTTGCCGGTCCGGTCGCATGCCGTGGTGACCGTTTTCGTGGGCCACTGCTGTCTACGGTGGCCAGAGCTTCGAAAGGGGCTATCTTTCTGGCACTCTTCGACGCGCTGGGCTAGAATCCAAAGTCGGCTTTCAAAGATAACTCCTCCACACAGGTAAATCGGTCAAAAACTATTCATTTTCTTTATTTTGTATTAGCATACCCAAATCACTCCCCTCTTGTATATTTTGTGATTAATTTTTGGTAGTGATGATAAAATCAGATTTTTGTGTTTCGAATCTTGTATTTTTTGAACTGAAAATCTTTTTTTTATTTCTCCCCTATTCCAACTGGAGAAAATCATCTATTTTTATCTTGTTCGAACTCTATTTTTTTACCTTACAAAATCGGCCTCCCCATTTACATATTCAAATGGGTTTTTATAACCCGAAATATATATAAAAAATAAGTTGTTGATGTGATTTTGATGATTTTCTTCTTCTGGTTTACAGGTCTGAGGGACGGAGCTTGGGCGGTAGGCGGCACCGGCGCTCGTGGCCAATGATATCGTGCGTGATGGCCACGTACGAGGTGATTGGGGTTGAGGGCGGCAGCTGCAGAGGGCATTAGGGTATTAGGCTTTTTTATATTTAAGGTAAGGGGTAGTTTAGGTATTTCAGGTATTTTGGGTTATTTAATTGGTTACCAGATTTGGGTATTTGGTATTTGGGGTATGGGTTGTATTGGGCTGTTGGGTATGTGTCTTGGTTAGGTAAATGGGTCATGTAATTTGGTGCTGGCCTTTTGGGTGTAATGGGTTAAATATGGGTTTAATTTGTAATATTTGGATTTAAATTTTGGGTTGGTTTGAATAGGTCTGATTTGAATAATAAAAATGTTGGACTTTTAATTTGGGTTTGGGCTCAAAGGCCCGGACAAAATGGGTTACTACATATTGGCAAGTGACAATGGTTAATATTATCGGATATAGTTCTCATGCCATAGGGTTTAAAGTGCACTATAGAAAGTCACCTCATGTGTATCGAGAGATTGTGATTGTACCATTTTCTCCATCATAGGAACCACAACGTCGAGGGGTTAATTGTACTGTATTCTCCTACTGGAGGATTGTGTATCAAAATGGTTGAGGGGGTAATTGTGTCATTTGTTCCCATTGTAGATATTATACATCATAACCCTTGAGGGGTTAAGTGTGTCGTTTGCTCCGGTTAGGGATGTATGTATAAGTCGTCTAAGGAACCACTTCTGAAATCTATGATTCGATGTGTTTTTACAAATAGAAAGGTTTGGTTTTAGGTCACTTTAATTCCAATATATGAACCAATGTATCATGATGGATGAATTATGTTTTGTACAATGTGATTTATACATGTTAGGCTCTTTAAGCTTTGTTATTAGAAGAACATGCATGTGATGACTTGAATCGAGGTTTGCATATGGGATTACGCGTGAGATCCAAGATACACTTTTTGCATATGGTTTAATATGCGTGGTATTTGAGAGCTATGTTTTCATATGGTAATTATACATGTTTCAAATGAAGCTTTTGGTGCATATGGTTTAGTATGCATGGCATGTTTTACAAACGTATTAGAAAATTGCTTTGGCTTAATTGAGCATGTTTTATTTTAATGCTTTGGAATGGTGAGCTTGAATTGCTTTAATACGGGTTTCTAATATGGGTTTTGATTTCAAAAATGCATCGAGTTTTATCCATTTTAAGCGCACTCACTAGGCATTATATGCTTACGCTCTCTTTTCTTCTGTCAATGTAGTGAAATAAATGTGTGGGGTTGTGGTTCGAGGCGAGGAGTGATCCCAAAGACATGCGTTCTAAAGATTATTTTTTGTATTAACATTATTTGTAATAAGGTAATGGGGGTTAATCATTAGGATGTTATTTTTGTACAATGTATTATTATTTGGTTGATGATTATATTCTTTTTTATGATGGCATTAATTGTTGTGTATCATGTTGGTTTTATTTAATGTCAAGTAGATTTGGTGGTTATGACCTAATTTTTGAAAAAGGTATCACACCCCGATTTTGGGGCTAGACGTTTTAAAGGTTGGTTTGAAGGTTTGGTGAACCGAAATTAGAGTTTCGAGTCAGTTTTGGTATTTAATCGAGTTAAATGTTTTTGAATATGTTAAAATTGTGGAAAATATGCTAAAATCATTATTTAATATGTTAAGGTTTATGGTGAATTCAATTTTGGAAGGGTGACATTTTGGTTAGTGACCAAAATGTAAAATTTGAAAACTGGTTTAAAAGGTGACTAAAATCAAAAGGGATCAAATTCTTAGAATCCTTAAGGAACTATTTTACCAAGTTTTTGCTGGTGATTTCTCCTTTCATTTAAGTTATTTTAACATGTGTTTCCAAAGTTACTTCAAGGGATTTTAGATATTAAAAGTTAGTTAACCATTTTCAACATATTTTGACGTAACTTTTCTCTCAACCTTTCTCTTCACTCCCCTCTCAGCAAAACACTCAAGTTTTCATCAAAACCTAGAGGTGAGAGATCTTTTTACTAAGATTATTGGCTTATAATTGATTCTTTAACTTTGTTTTACAAAATCTCATTGAAATCTTGTGTTTTCCTAGTTTTAAGCAAGCTAATTGAAGGAGAAATCTCACAATAGGGGTAAGGTCCGTGATCTCCTCTATTGAATGGTTCGTTATTGATATTCCCAAGTGTTTTATCCTTGATTCATGATTTAGAAACTGATTCTTCATGTTTTACAATGTTTAATTGAATTAATTGGGTGAAATTGATGGAATAGTGAAAGATTTGCATATGTGGTGTTTCATATAATGCATTGTAAAACAGTAAGTAAATGTTTTGCAAATGATATATTGGCTATGTGACGGGATGAGAAAACAATTGGATATAGTTGGCATGCCATAGGATTATAAGTGCACTATAAAATATGAACAAAATCGATCGTGGCCATGGGTCCTTCAGGTATGGCAGTTTAACAAAGCCACTCGGACTGTTGGGGACCTCATTTGGGGCATGCGGTTTAACAAAGCAACCCAAATTGATGGTGATCTTGCAGATTAACTAGGCAAGGTCAGAACGCTTACGGTTTAACTAGGCAAGGGTGGAGTCTCGTGGTTTAACTAGGCGAGGGCGTCAAATCTTATGGTTTAACTAGGTAAGGTTTAGGATATCATGCGGTTTAACTACGCATGGTATGAGAGATCCGTGTATCCGATATGTGTGGGATAGATGTAGTCTATCCAGGTCACTATAAATGCCAATATATGTGAAAATTTATGAGTGGAACTTGTTTTATAATGCTTTGGGATTTAAGCATGGTTTGTTTTATAATGATTTGGGATTTAAGCATGGTTTATTTATAATGCTTTGGGATCTAAACATGGATTATGTATATGATGTTGCATAAGGGTGATTATGCATGTCTCGGTTGGAGACAACGAAAATGCTTTGGTTGTTAAGCATGTTTTTAGAAACAAGTGCATGGTTTTCAAAAGGTTTTAGTTGCATCATTGTTTTATGAGCATCCTCACTAATCATGTGTGCTTACTCTCTTTTTTTCCTAATGATGCAGAGCATTAAGGTTCGGGGTATCAAAGGCAAGGGGTTAAAATGATCCAAGTGATAAACTACTTTTGAGTATGAACTCGATTTATGTTTTCAGTCAATAAGGGAATGTGTTCGTCATATCTTGGGGAGTTGTAATTTTGTTTTCTATGGCTTTTAAATATGTTTCTATGTTGGATTATAAGGGGGATTTGATGTTGCTAAGCTTGAGGTTAATCTTTGCTTACGGTTGTTGAGGTGTGGTTGTTTAGGTATGCATCTAGAAGTGCCTTAATAATTTCTGTATTAAGATAGTTTATGCAAGTTTGTAATGTTGTGCTGGTGATGCTAATATCTTGCTTATGCTGGGAATGGTCTATTTGTGCATTTTGGTATGTTTAGCAAAAAGGTTTTGGGAGCTTGCCTATGGTTTGGTCATTTGAATGTATAGGATTTTATGGATGTTTGTTTGCAAGGATGAGAGTTGCTAGGACCTAAATGTATTAGAATCGAGTGA
Source organism: Hibiscus mutabilis (assembly GCA_019671005.1). NCBI lineage: Eukaryota > Viridiplantae > Streptophyta > Magnoliopsida > Malvales > Malvaceae > Hibiscus > Hibiscus mutabilis. The sequence continues at coordinate 39,057,617 of CM033734.1, read as the reverse complement.
AAAATCAGCTAAAAATGACATTACAGGCCCAGGCAAACCGATACGCAAGGGACCGTATCGGTACAGTTAGGCAATTTTGAGCTAGGTGTATCGGAACGGTGTAGGGGTTTCGGTACGGTCTATTGCTACTATAATCCTTCTTTTTAGTCTGAGCCCGCGTATCGAAACACATGCTGACCGTATCGGTATTGTGTTTTAACAATATTAAATGGATTTTTGGGTTCAAAGTGGTGTACGGTACGGTACTAGGCGTACCGAAGCGGTATTGCAATACTGTATCGGTACAGTCCTACCGTATTTATACAGCTGGCAGTTATTTCAGTTAATGTCTTGAAAGCTAGTTCTGATTTCTTACATTTTAGTCCCTAAAAGTTGTGGATGCACTTGAATCAGTGGGGTTGGTCCCCTTGAGTTAATTTTTGGCATGTATGCATCAAATCTACCTTAACTAAAGGTTGGTAACATAAAAGAGGGTCAAGTCCTTGAAATTTTTTAGAATTTGCAATTTGGTCCTTTTGTGGCTTTTTGAACAATTGGATATCAATTTGATGCCCGATTGAGATGATCTTTCTTCTGCTGCCCAGTTTACCTCGGTAAACCTAATGTAGCTCGCTCGGTCCGGTCTTGCGACTAGGTCGGGTCGAGGGGGTTACAAAAGGTTTAAATAATGATTGGATGGATCGCTTGTATTCTAAGCGTCATTTGGTCACGTGCTTCTATTTATTAAATGATCTATAGCCTATGTTTGAAGTCTCAACCATTTGGTGCTTTTTGGATAATGCTTTTTATTGTTAGGAAGCATGCCTCTAGTTTACTTGTATGAATATGAATTGTATTGGTCTACGACATGTAATTAATTGGGCATTTATGTTTTATAATGGTTTAAAAACAAAAGCATGTCAGTGTTTTTTGTAAGCAATTTAGATATGCGCTTTGGTAGGTAATTCGGTTGATGGGTTTTACCAAGTTTAGATTCTTTGCATTTCGGTCATCATATGTTCATGCATTAATTAAATAAGTAAATGATGTCTGATTGACTTGAGATTTTGCAAGCATCCTTAATTTCGTATTTTGTTAAATTGGATGTCTAATTATGATCTGTTTAAGTTGGAAATCGACATGCTAGCATGAAATGTAATTAATTAAATATTGGTAACCTAAAACATGTATAAGTCTGTAATACCCTAATATTTGCATAGTGATTGAAATGAAAAGAATTAAAGTTTGGTGGTTTTAGTTCAGTGACTAAAACATAAAATTTCAAAGTTTGGTGGTCAAAGTGGAAAGTTGGGAAAAGTTCAAGGACCAACATGGTAATTTTACCAATAATTATTTTTATGGCAAAAATGAATTGTTTATCCCAGTATAAGAATTTTGGTCGGAATCAGATTTTTGGTACGAGATTTGTGTGAAAAGCTATAAAAATGATAAGTTTCGAAAATTAATTCGAATGACTATTCGAATTCAAAAAATTATGAAAATTTTATGGAAGACTTAGAAAGACTATAAGAGCATGATATTATGGTTTTTGAATAGTTTTTATTCGATTTAAATTTGATTCTATGCAGTATTTGGTGAAATAGGTAAAAATGATATTTTTGAAGATAAGTTGGTTCATTAAGGGCAAAATGGTCATTTCACCCTTACTTTTTGATTATTTATGATTATTATGGATAAGAATAAACAATTGTTGGCTTGTGATTGGTTATAACTCAAGGGTATAATGGTCTTTTGACTATTAAAGGCTTTTATTAATTAAATAAGGCAAATATAATGCCATTTGGCATTAAAATAAGATAGAAAAACTTGGAAAATTATATCTTCTTCTCCCCAAGCTGCCGAATTCAGTCAAGAACATAGGTAAGAATTTTTTATTCAATTTTTAAGCTTCCATGGTTAGATTTGAGCTTGAGACATGAAACAAGAAATTGTTCTCCATAAAATTCTCTATCTTTTGGTATAAGTTTTTTTATAGTTTTCATGTCTCTAAGTTGAGTTTGGGGTTTAGGGTTGATGAAGAGCATAATGGAATCTTGAGTTTTAATGGTTTTTCTTGTTGAAAACATGCTTGTGATGTTGTTTTCATGGTTCAAATGATGAAAATTCCATGGAATTAAACTAGTGATCATTCGGCTATCTTGCAAAATTTAGGGGAAATTATGGAAAAATTATTTTGATGATGAAAATGATGTTATACAAGCTTGATTATGTTGTTTGGATGAAGAAATTTCTATGTTATTGAAAGATGGAAAATTAGGGTTTATGTCAAGTTAGGAATTTTGGAGTGTGATTGAAGGAAGAATGATTTATTATGATGATATAAGGTGTTTGGAATGAAAATCCCTAATTATTTTGCATTAGGGACCAAAATTTAAATTTTGGAAAGTTTAAGGACTTGAATGTTAAACTTCTTTTTGAAGTATATTATGTTGGGAAATTAAGTTAAGTGATTGGAATGTTGATTTTGAAGTCTATATTGACTTTGGGGCCATTTTAGAATTTTCGGCAATCTTGAGGACCAATATGTAAATTTCTAAAGTTTGGGTCCTAAAGTGTAAAGGATGATAAATGAGAAGGTTAAACTTGAAATGATGGTTGGAAGCTTAAAAGAGTCCTTAGGGACTAAAATGAGTATTTTGGAAAAAGAATTGAAGAATTATGGAAAAGTGTGAAGAAAAATGATTCGAATATAAAAAGTTCTATAGGAGTAATTTTGTGTATAATGGATAGTTATTTTAGTTACTTTCCATTATTTGTATAGTATGAATAAGTAATTAGAATTGTTTGTGTTATGTATTTAATATACATACAGATAACAAGCAAGCTCGTGATCGAAACAAGTTGAAAGACAAAAAAGAAGTTTCAGAATAAATATGTTTTGGTACAAGTAAATAGTGAGGCATATAAGGTGAGTGCATTCATATGTTTCAAATTATTCTTTGATAAATTTTCAAGAATTCAATTGACTTGATTTTATTGAAATGATAACATGGTTTCTGTACAAGTTATATGATATTTTTACAAGCAAAAGAAAAAGGTTAGTACATAATGGGGTATGAACTGCCCTATTATGTTTTGTTATGGCAAATTATTATTGAATAATGGTGATATATGAGTCATTTACAAATGATCATTTACAAGTATATGATATGGTTTTGTTGCCCAAGTTTACGATATAGAGTTACAATATAGTGGCATGCCATTAGAGGTCCAGTAGTCAAGGACTACGTGTAGCTACACACTGACTTTTGGATCCTATATGTTTACCAGCACTTATGTGCCTATATGATGCCGACACTTATGTGTCTATATGTTTATCGTCACTTTGGTGACCAGTGCTCAAGGAGTACAGACCTTGCATACTTCAGTTTCTCTTTATACAGTTCTTGGGCTAATCAGAATGATGAAATACATGTTAATTACCATTTCTTATAAATGATGATTTTTGATAAGTGCTCAAAAGTACTATTTTCTTACCCTTTTTACTCATATTATTGTTAGACTTAGGCTCATATTAGTTGCATAATTAGCTATTCATGCATTAATCCATGTTTCCTTCCATCGTTGAGCTTGATTACATAACTTGGTAGTTTTTGTGGAAAAGATGTTGCTTTGGTGTGCTTTGTGTGTGTATATGCAGGATCACTTGCCAAAGCAATGCCGAGCTAGTTGCCAGGGCAATGCATGAAGGATATGCCAAGCTAGTTGCCAGGGCAATGCATGAAGGAGACGCCGAGCCAGATGCCATGGCAATTGTCGACAAATAGAAAATGCAATAGGGATGTCGAAATTAATGACTTTACAAGCCCAAGATGACATGGAGCAAGGCCCAAGCCCAAAAGAAATTTGATTGCCATGCAGAGATTAAAGAAGAATTAAATTCCAAGAAGATAAGAGAAGTTCTAATAGGAATAAAATTATAATAAAGAATTATATTCTTTAAAGATAATTTAATTCCAACTCAAACTCCTCCTCAAAGAAGGACTTTGGCCTAGCCCTATAAGTAGCAAGGAGATTTCGACTACTAGATAGAGAGCAATAGGGAAATTTCGACAAGTCCAAGTAGGGCAAGAGGAGAGAATTTTCGACAAGCATCAAGGGCAAGGAGGATTTCGACAAGCCTCCTCCTTCATCTTTTTCTTCTTGTTCGATTGGGTTCATGCTAGGGATTATTTATCTTGTGTTTCTTTGGAACCTAGCCATGAACTAAATCAATTTGGCTATGGTTATTGTATTTTGTGGTTGTGAGAAACTATTGGTTTTTGTTTAGGTAATAAGAGTTTGCACTTTTCTATTTCAAGGTTTATTCATTCTTGGTTCTTATTATTGTTTGCGAGTGAATTGGGAGAGGATCTCGTGATTTCATCCATTTATCTAATATCGGGAGAGTTAGTTTCAAGAAACGAATGAATATGATCTTTATTCAATCCAATGATGGTGAAGATTAATCCGGCTTAGGAATAAGTTAAGGATTTCAACGGCTAAGAGGAGCGCAAGATTGGTTGTTGTTCACCCTTGATTCACGCAGGGATGTATTATCAAGGCATGCACAAGTAGCTAGAGTTTTGACTTAGGGATAAGAAGAAACCATTGAAGAACGCTCCGCTGAACCTTGAAGTTGCTGCCCAGACGCCCAAGTAGTTGCCCAACTAGTCGCCCAGGCAACCATCAATTAGTTGCCAAGGCAACCCCGTTGTGCAAGTTGCCACGGCAACTGACTTTCCCGTGCACTCTTTTACCAAAACGATCCAATCGGCTATCACACCTCAACTCACGATAACCTGGCCTATCTCTCTCAGTTGAATTCATCTTTTCTTTTACTTATTTGCTTTCTAGATTAGTTAAACTTCTATAATCTTTTATTTGTGTTTTTATTTTTACAGTGCAAGAGACTAGATTCTTGAAGTAGCACCAATCCCTGTGGAGACGATATCTTTTATACTATAACTTGCGACGTGTATACTTGCACATTTGCGTAGCACTTATTACGCGCAACAAGTTTTTTGCGCCGTTGCCGGGGATTGGCAATAGCGACTTTGTTTTTACTTTCTTGAACTTTCTTTTTATTTTTCTTGTTTAAAATTCAAAGGGCTAACAAACTTTGGTTTTGCATTGGTATATGACCAGGGCGAGACCAAGTTCACCAGAATATCCATTTGATCCAGAAATCGAACGAACCTTACAAAGACTTAGACGAAGGATAAGAGAAGCAATGGCAAATCAAGACGGCAATATCAATCAAGATGTTCGAGCAGGAGGAGGAGTGATTCTTGCACGAAACAGAACTATTCGAGACTATCTTGAAGAAGATCTTGATGGACTTAACCCGGGAGTTGCCGCTTTTTGAAATTGAAGCCGACCACTTTGAGTTGAAACCGGTAATGTTTAATATGATCAACACAATTGGTCAATTTGGCGGCTCAAAGAATCGAAGATGCGCGGCAACATCGCAATCTTTCCTCGAGATTTGCAACTCGTTCAAGATACGAGTCACCCCGATGTCCTACGATTAAGATTATTCCCTATATTCCGAGAGGATAGGGCGAAAACATGGTTGAATAGCATTCTGCCGGATCCATAGCATCTTGGACTGATCTTTGTCGTGATTTCCTTGCTAGATTTAATCCTACAAATTTGGTGATAAGTTTCAGTAACGACATTACTTCTTTTCGGCAGTGGATGATGAATCCATATACGAGGCTTGGGAGCGATATAGAGAACTTCTACACAAATGCCCTCTACACGGATTCCCGGTGTGGACTCAAGTAACAATGTTTTACAACGCCGTGAATACACCAACAAGGATGATGCTAGATGCCTCGGCAAACGACATACTCCTAGATAAGTCGCCGGAAGAAGCAATGCAAATTTTAAACAGGTTGGCCAAGAATGATTATCAATTCCCATCTACTAGAAGATGAGGAGTTAGACGCCAAGCCACAATACATGAACTAGGATCATCAGATTCAATTTCGGCACAATTGGCCGCTTTAACCAAGATGGTCCAAAACATGCAAAAACCAAACAACACACATGAAGTCAAGAATCCGGAATCCAGCTTCTATGTGGGGAATTAAAATCGAAGCAACAACATGATGTCCAATACATACAATCCAGCTTGGAAGAAGCACCCGAATTTTTCATGGAGTAATCCCAACAATGCTCTAAACCAGAACAATCAGAATGCACAAGCATCGATTTCAGCGAGAATATGCCACGACAATGGATGCGCGCAAGCAACAACCGGCGACATCTAGTTCTTTGGAAAATTCTCTAAATGCTTTTATGATGAAAACTGAATCTTATATGGCTGAGAATAGTAATTTCATAAAAAGAACTGATGCTTTTATTAACAGGACCGAGATGAGATTGCAAAACCAAGAGGCGGCAATCAAATCATTGGAAAATCAAGTCGGACAGTTTGCTCAAAATCTGAACACTAGACCACAAAGAGGTTTACCTAGCGATACTGAAGTCGCAAGAGGAACTGGCCATGAGCAATGTAAGGCAATCACCACCAGAAGTGGCCAACAACTTAGAGAGGTTCAAACCCGCTCGTCAAACAAAACTCCACAAAAAGATCAAGACGAACCTAGCGACAAAGCCTCAGATGCTGAACCAGGAATTGCCGCGGCAACCGGCAATAAACATGCCTCGGCAACCGACGATGCCTCGACAACTTGCGATAAGCATGCCTCGACAACCCCAGTTGATAATGCCTCGGCAACTCCAGATGTCCCGGCAATGCCGTCAATCAGGTTTCAAACCAATGAAAGGATCAAAGATATCCGACTTCCGCCACCATTCCCACAAAGGTTGAAGCGACAAAAGCAAGAATACCAATTCAAGAAGTTTCTTGATATCCTAAAGCAACTCCACATCAACTTGCCACTGGTGGAAGCAATTGAACAAATGCCCAACTATGCCAAGTTCCTTAAAGACATTGTGTCCAAAAGAACAAGGCTAGGAGAGTTTGAAACAGTTGCCGCAATAGAGGGATGCATGGAAATGTTGCACAATCGTATGCCACCTAAGTTGAAGGATCCCGGAAGTTTCACAATACCCTGTTCTACTGGAAATCACTATGTCGGGAAAGCACTATGCAACCTAGGGGCTAGCATAAACTTGATGCCTAAATCGGTTTTCCAAAAACTAGGAATCAGGAAGGCAAGACCTACAACAGTCATGCTGCAGCTAGCCGACAGATCCTATGTGCATCTAGAGGGAAAAATCGAAGACATTATGGTAAAAGTCGATAAATTTATTTTTCCCGCTGACTTTATTGTTTTGGATTGTGAAGCAGATGAGCATGCACCCATCATTCTCGGGAGACCATTCCTAGCAACAGGGAGAACCTTGATTGATGTTGAAAAGGGAGAAATCACAATGAGGGTGAATGACCAGCAAGTTAAACTAAATGTGTTCCAAACACTAAGGCATGCCGATGATCCAGAAGAATGCCAACTACTTCATGCCACGACAGAGTTTAACTTCGATGAGGAATTTAGTTGCCTCGGCAACTACATTGCCGACCAAGAGGAACATGAGGAGTATGAAGAACCGGTCGATGAGGAACAACCAGAAGAGGCAAATTGGCTAGTCAATCGACCAGGTACATACTTTGAACCACTGGACTACTCAGGTAAGGAAGGTAAGCTCGAAAAACCCTCTATTGAACAACCACCAATTCTTGAGTTGAAACAATTGCCAGAGCAACTAAAATATGTATACTTAGGGACCGATAATACATTACCTGTAATTATTTCTTCTAAGTTACAACCTGAGCAGTAAAAGAAGCTGATCAAGATTTTGAAGCTACACAAAAAGGCAATAGGGTGGACAATTGCCGACTTGAAGGGAATTAGCCCGGCGGTGTGCATGCACAAGATCTTGTTGGAAAATGATCACAAACCTTCAATTGAGGCCCAGGGGAGACTAAATCATGTCATGAAAGGGGTTGTAATGAAAGAAATCATCAAGTGGCTTGACGCCGGCATTATATACCCTATCTCCGATAGTACGTGGGTAAGCCCGATACAATGTGTACCGAAAAAGGGAGGTATAACAGTGGTAAGCAATGAAAATAATGAACTTATCCCAACCAGGACTGTGACCGGTTGGAGGGTTTGTATGGACTATCGAAAGCTAAACAAAGCCACTAGGAAATATCACTTCCCATTACCCTTTATTGATCAAATGCTTGACCGTCTTGCAGGTAAACCCTTTTATTGTTTTCTTGATGGTTATTCAGGTTACAATCAGATTGCCATAGCACCAGAAGATCAAGAAAAGACAACCTTCACATGCCCATACGGTACTTATGCCTTCCGAAGGATGCCGTTCGGATTGTGTAACGCCCCGACAACCTTCCAAAGATGCATGATGGCACTCTTTTCAGACATGGTCGAAGACTTCCTTGAGATCTTCATGGATGATTTTTCTGTTTTTGGTAATGACTTCGACAGCTTTCTCGGCAATCTAGAGAGGGTGTTAGCAAGATGCGAAGAAACGGATTTAGTCCTCAATTGGGAGAAATGCCATTTTATGGTAGATGAAGGAATAGTGCTCGGCCACAAGATTTCATCCAAGGGAATTGAAGTAGACAAAGCCAAGGTGGACGTGATCGAGAGATTACCCTCACCAAATTCGGTTAAAGGAATTCGAAGTTTTCTCGGACATGCAGGTTTTTACAGGAGGTTCATTCATAATTTTTCTAAAACCACTAAACCCTTGTGTAATCTGCTTGAACAGGATAAAGTCTTCGATTTTGATGATTCTTACACTCAAGCATTCGAAACCCTAAAGAAAAAGTTTGCCTCAGCACCAATTGTCATTCCACCAGATTGGACGCTACCTTTTGAGCTCATGTGTGATGCAAGTGATTTCGCGGTAGGAGCAGTCCTAGGCCAACGCACAGGTAAGACCTTCCATGTGATATACTACGCTAGTAAAACTCTTAATGGTGCTCAAGTGAATTACACAACAACGGAGAAAGAGTTACTAGCTGTAGTTTTCGCATTTGACAAGTTCCGATCCTATTTAATTGGTACAAAGGTAATTGTTCATACGGACCATTCGGCAATCAAATACTTATTTGCTAAAAAGGATGCTAAACCTCGTTTGATTCGTTGGATATTACTTTTACAAGAATTTGATATTGAAATTAAGGACAGGAAAGGAACAGAAAATCAAGTGGCCGATCACTTATCACGTTTGGAATGCAATAAGGAGGAGGACGCGAATCTTGAGATATGCGATGCATTCCCGGATGAACAAATTCTAGTTGCCTCGGCAACCCTCGATGCCTCGGCAACCCTAGACGCCTCGGCAACCATGGATGCACACGCCTCGGCAACTCTCGACACCGCAGCAGTCTTTGACGCACACGCGGCGGCAATTCTGGGAGCAGTCACTACGGCAGCACATGCCTCGGCAATACCCTGGTATGCGGATTTAGTTAACTTCCTTGTTTGTGGTATTTTTCCTTATGGCATTACTCACCAAGGGAAGAAGCGGTTCCGCCATGATGCTAAGCATTACTTTTGGGACGAGACTCTTTTGTTTAAACAGCGTGCAGATCAGGTTATACGCCGATGTGTCCCTGAAGAAGAGCAACAGAATATACTCCGGCAATGCCATTCTTCACCCTATGAAGGACATTTTGGAGGAACTCGTACCGCGGGCAAAGTCTTGCAATCCGGTTTGTATTGGCCAACATTGTACAAAGATGCCCAAGACTTTTACAAGCAATGTGATCGTTGCCAAAGGACGAGCAATATCTCGAGACGACATGAGATGCCACTCCAGAACATCATCGAGGTGGAACTGTTCGATGTATGGGGGATCGACTTTATGGGACCTTTCCCATCTTCATTCGGCAACCTCTACATCTTACTCGCCGTCGACTATGTGTCTAAATGGGTAGAGGCAGCTGCAGTTCGAACAGCGATTCCAAGACCGCAACGATTCTGCAGAAAAACATATTTACACGGTTTGGGATGCCGAGAGCAATTATCGATGTGACGGGGCAAGCATTTTGACAACAGACTAATTGCCAAGATGTTGCAACGCTCGCATATCACACAAGATCGCCACGGCATATCACCCACAAACCAACGGGCAAGCAGAAATTTCCAACGGGAGTTGAAGGGAATACTCGAGAAAGTTGTAAATCCCTCAAGGAAGGATTGGTCATTAAGACTAGATGACGACTTTGGGCATATCGCGACCGCATTCAAAACACCCTTAGGTATGTCCCCCTTCCGACTTGTCTATGGTAAAACATGTCATCTACCAGTGGAAATCGAGCACAAGGCGTACTGGGCAATCAAGACCGTGAATATGGATTGGGAAAGTGTCAGACAAAAGCGCTTGATGGATCTCAATGAGATAGAAGAATTTCGTGCACTCGCCTATAACAATGCACGAATCTACAAGGAGAAAACAAAGCGATGGAATGACAAAATACTACTGCCACGGCAATTCACGCCAGGGCAACTAGTTCTCTTATTCAATTCTCGGCTAAAACTTTTCCCGAGAAAGCTGAAATCAAGATGGTCGGGACCATTCGAAGTCGTCAAACCATTCTCTCATGGTGCCGTGATAATCAAGTCCATCTCTGACAACCATGAATTCAAAGTTAATGGACAAAGATTGAAGCACTACAATGGTGCCCATGTTGAACGTAACAAGGAAGTGGTCAATTTAGGAGATGCATGAGCATGCTCTCCCTTTTTATATTTTTATTTTTATTTTTTATTTTTTTTTATTTTTATTTTTATTTTTATTTTTTCGACTATTTAAGTATTTTATTTTTTCCGATTTTTTTTATTTTTTTCCGATTATTAAGTAGTTTTAGGATAGATTTTTTTTAGTTTAAGAATCCTATTACACATCTTTATTTATTTTCTTTATTAGTTTATCTTTAATTTTAATCCTTATTTGATTTGTTTTTGAATTGTAGGAAAGGAAGTTCAAGATAAAGAAGGAATTCTAAACCAAGTAGGAAAACATCTTCAACAAGGAAACTAATGGGCTGAATCTAAGGCTTATATAAAGCCTCCAATTCATCCTAACCAAAACCCCTTTGTCGAAAATTCCTACCAAACCCTAAACCCTTTTTCGATTTCCCCCAATCCCAATCACCTATCTTTTCTATAAAACCCATCATCCTTAACCTATTCCTACTTTCTATCTTGCAACTTTTTAGTTTCTTTTCTTTTCTTTTCTTTGTTTTTACTCACAACCAAGATCATCCATGGCATCCAAGATTAAACTTTTAGTTCATCCAAGTTCCTCCAAAGAACCAAGATACAAGAAGTTTTGCTACCGGGCGGTTCAAGAAAGATTTCAATCCAAGTTTGAAAGCCGGAAGATTCATGAAGAACAAGGCTTTGAATACTCCAACTCTCATCAAGATTTCGGCCTTGAACCATTCATCTTCAAGAGGATTGCACATCAAAAGTGGCAAATCTTTTGCCATCAACCGAACGGGTAACATCTCATGGGTAAGAGAATTCTATGCTCACTCACCTAACCCGGATAATCCTTATGTTTTTGTTCGTGACAAGGCCATACTTATAAGTCCCGAAAGCATCAACACCTTTTACGGACTTTACTTTGAGAAGGACGAGCATCAAGCCTTCGTTGACCAAATCAATCCCAAGCAACTCGACAAGGTGCTTCAAGAACTCACTCAACCGGGAACTCATTGGAACGACGGTAAATACAAGGGCACGGTAAATCGCCTTCGGCTTAAACCCGAGGCAAAACTATGGAATAAGTTTGTTAAAACTTCTTTAATGCCCTCCACACACAATACTACCGTTGATATACCACGTCTTTTGCTCATACATTCTATTTTGCATAATCGCATCATTAACATTGGAAAAATTAGTTGTGATGAGATTTTTGTATGCAGCTCAAAAGATAAGGGTTATCTTTTCTTACCTTGCTTAATTTCTAATCTTTGCAAGGAGATACATTTCCCAAGTGAGTCCACCGATGAAAAGGCCCTACCCAAGTCTGGTTGGAATCAAGCACTAATCCGGAAGCTAATGGGAGAGGCACCAGGAGATTCTTCAAGGCCTCCACTTGCCACGGCAACTCCTGCCGCCGCGGCAATCCCTAATGCCCAAGAACCTAACGCCAAGGCAACTCGGCCATTAATCCCGGGACACTTTGAAGCACTTTTGCACCCATTGGCGAGCCGCCTAAGGCAAATTGAAGATCGGCAACTAATGTTCATGCGGTACATGAAGGAGCACAACAATGCCATCACCCAAGTAATCCTAGAAAAGTACCCGGACAATCGCGTGCCATTCCCAATCTTTCCCGCCGAGATCCTTGCCCCGGCAACCAAGGAAGCTGACGCCACGGCAACCAACCCTGAAGATGCCACGGAAACCAAAGCTAAAGACATCCCGGCAACCACTGCAAAAGCCAAAGGTAAAGCACCTATGCCCGAATCAACTCCTACGGAATCATTTTCTGATTTTTCAGATTCGAACGAGTCCTTCATTGAACCAATAAAGACCGCACCAATTGAATCCTCCAAGCGAAAAGCCATTGACATTGATGAAGAGGACGATAAGGACAACCCCGTACGAGGATCGATTCCACCACCGGCAACAAGAAAACAACCATCGCGTTCAAGCAAGATAATCAAGACACCGACTAGAAGGAAACTAATCATCTACGATGACGAACTCTCGGAGTAAGTCCTCGTATGCATTTTTATTTTTATTTTTCGTTATTTTTATGCATGCATTGAGGACAATGCCTCACTCGAGTTTGGGGGGGATTGTTATTAGTAGTTACCATGTTTAGTTTCATTCATCTAAAATATTACATTTAGGATACATAAATTGCTTTCCATGCCTTTAATTGGAACAAGAATTGCTTAGATTTGATGAATATCCGATAATGACATTGCCAATGCACTTAATTGATAGAATTTTTATTCTAGGATAACCATGGAAAAACTTAGAATTTTACTATGATGCTAAATTTGATAAAACACTGTTGTGGTTTGATTGATTTAAGGAATTCTAGTGAACTTAGGTTGATAATTAACAAATTGGGGGATTAGAATAAAAATTGGATGAATGCTAGAGGTGCCCGAAATTGGCTCTAGCATGTGCTAAAAAAATTGACCACTAGAGGTGCCCGAAACTGGCTCTAGGATGTGTTAATTTTTTTTTTAACTAGAGGTGCCCAAAACCGGCTCTAGTCGATTAAATTAACTTAAGAAAACTAAAAACAAAACACTAGAGGTGCCCAACACTGGCTCTAGTTAAAACATGATAAAAAGAACCCAATGAAGTAATTTGAAAACCTATTGTTTGCATAGAATCCGAAAAATCAACTTGCACACAACTCCGCACACACTCACAAGCATTATAGTTTGATTCCGAGTAACTCCTAAGTTTTCCGAAAAATAAAAAGCCAATCATACTTTGTGCCCCGATTCAGAGAATTGAAATCAAGTTCAAAGCTAAGTTTGTGAAAATTGAAGTCTTGGCAGGTAATTATGAGTTTGCATTGCTTGAGGACAAGCAATAGTTTGAGTTTGGGGGTGTGATAAGTGTTCAAAAGTACTATTTTTCTTACCCCTTTTACTCATATTATTGTTAGACTTAGGCTCATATTAGTTGCATAATTAGCTATTCATGCATTAATCCATGTTTCCTTCCATCGTTGAGCTTGATTACATAACTTGGTAGTTTTTGTGGAAAAGATGCTGCTTTGGTGTGCTTTGTGTGTGTATGAGCATGATCACTTGCCAAAGCAATGCCGAGCTAGTTGCCAGGGTAATGCATGAAGGATATGCCGAGCTAGTTGCCAGGGCAATGCATGAAGGAGACCCCGAGCCAGATGCCATGGCAATTGTCGACAAAGAGAAAATCCAATAGGGATGTCGAAATTAATGACTTTACAAGCCCAAGATGACATGGAGCAAGACCCAAGCCCAAAGGAATTTGATTGCTATGCAGAGATTAAAGAAGAATTAAATTCCAAGAAGATAGGAGAAGTTCTAATAGGAATAAAATTATAATAAAGAATTATATTCTTTAAAGATAATTTAATTCCAACTCAAACTCCTCCTCAAAGAAGGACTTTGGCCTAGCCCTATAAATAGCAAGGAGATTTCGACTACTAGATAGAGAGCAATAGGGAAATTTTGACAAGTCCAAGTAGGGCAAGAGGAGAGAATTTTCGACAAGCATCAAGGGCAAGGAGGATTTCGACAAGCCTCCTCCTTCATCTTTTTCTTCTTGTTCGATTGGGTTCATGCTAGGGATTATTTATCTTGTGTTTCTTTGGAACCTAGCCATGAACTAAATCTATTTGGCTATGGTTATTGTGTTTTGTGGTTGTGAGAAACTATTGGTTTTTGTTTAGGTAATAAGAGTTTGCACTTTTCTATTTCAAGGTTTATTCATTCTTGGTTCTTATTATTGTTTGCGTGTGAATTGGGAGAGGATCTCGTGATTTCATCCATTTATCTAATATCGGGAGAGTTAGATTCAAGAAACGAATGAATATGATCTTTATTCAATCCAATGATGGTGAAGATTAATCCGGCTTAGGAATAAGTTAAGGATTTCAACGGCTAAGAGGAGCGAAAGATTGGTTGTTCACCATTGATTCAAGCAGGGATGTATTATCAAGGCATGCACAAGTAGCTAGAGTTTCGACTTAGGGATAAGAAGAAACCATTGAAGAACGCTCAACCGAACCTTGAAGTTGCTGCCCAGACGCCCAAGTAGTTGCCCAACTAGTCGCCCAGGCAACCATCAATTAGTTGCCAAGGCAACCCCGTTGTGCAAGTTGCCACGGCAACTGAGTTGCCCGTGCACTCTTTTTCCAAAACGATCCAATCGGCTATCACACCTCAACTCATGATAACCTGGACTATCTCTCTCAATTGAATTCATCTTTTCTTTCACTTATTTGCTTTCTAGATTAGTTAAACTTCTATAATCTTTTATTTGTGTTTTTATTTTTATAGTGCAAGAGACTAGATTCTTGAAGTAGCACCAATCCCTATGGAGACGATATCTTTTATACTATAACTTGCGACGTGTATACTTGCACATTTGTGTAGCACTTATTACGCGCAACAATTTTAAAGTACATGAAAGATCTAATTTAATTTGCTTGACCATGTTTTCATTTATTTCATTACTTGATTTTCTGACTACCTATAATGCCTCACTAAGTTATACTTAGCGTGTGTTTTTTTGCCTGTGCACACGTAGGTTGATCACGTGGTTCATAAGCAGGAACATTTTGGCATCACCCCGAGATCGAAGGGAAACTACATGTTATCTTAGTAATGCTTTGACATCCGATATCATATTTTGAGTAGTGGCATGTATAATAACGAATTTGCATATTTTGTGTAAATGAGGTTTTAAACTACTCATTAGTTTGTATGTTTATAACTTAAATATGGTTTAGAATTACTAGTATGTGGTTTGAAATGGTTTATGGGTAGTTAGTAAGCTTATGATGGAACTAAATGAAAATTGTCCAGAAACTCTGTTTTAGGCAGTAAGTTTGAAAAATTGCCATAAATTCCATAGACTGAATTAGAAAATGAATCCTATATGTATGAACTATAAATTGAGTCTAGTTTCTTTTAAAACAAACAGTGACTGATTTCAAGTTCTATGTAAAAAGTTATGAGTTTTTATTCGATGAAAGGTCAAAAAAACAAGAAAACAAATTTTTCGCAAGACTGCACTGTGACGTGAATTTAACATTTTCTTTGAATATTTGTTTAATGAATTTGAATTAATAATTTAAATGGTTTGAAAGCTTGATGAATCTAGTTTAATTAGAATTTTACAGAATGAAATTTGGGTGTCTATAAAATTTTATAAAATTTTTTGTTTAGAGACAGTGCGAGCTGTTAGTTTTGTTTGAAGTGGTGAAAATTGTTTAAACTTGTTTAGTCACATCATCGACTCGTGTTTGGTAACAAACACGGGAAGAGGGTGTTACATTTATTGGTATCAGAGCTACATGTTTAACCAGTTATGGAATTAAATTGAGTTTGTTATGAGTTAATAAGTGTGTACATGCCACTAGGATGTCATAAATTACTAATGATGACATTTGTATAGTTGATGCTCCTGCTTACTAATGTTAATTGTTATGATGAGTACAGATCTCTGAGAGTGAGGGTTCACGTCAGGCGACCCATATAGAGGGTCAAAATGTTGCTGAGGTTGGACAAGAAGCTAGTTTTGCTCCGCCTTTAGCACAGCCTGCTGAGAATGTACTGGTTCAGCCTGGAGCACCAATACAAGATCAAGGAAACTTCCTACAAGCCTTAGAGATGATAATTAATCGTCCTCCCCAAGTTTATATTGCTAAAGAGCTAAAGGATCTGCGAGCACCAGATTTTGTTGATGGAGATCCGATTGCTGCAGACTATTGGCTAAATGATTTAAAGATTATGCTGGAAGGATTGCATTGTGATAACCAAAGGAAGTTAGAATGAGCTGTGCCGTTGTTGAAGGGACAAGCTCGTATCTGGTGGGAAAATATCACTACTTGTCCCCGCGAAGAGATTTCTTAGGACTTTTTTTGCCGCGAGATTCGTAACAAGTATATCGGAGACATGTTCCGAGCAGAAAGAGTAGCAGCTCAGAATGTTCAGTTGCAGAAAAGAAATTTTGGAGGATCCTTTGGTTCATTATCATCTAAGCAAGGCAAGGGCTCATATCAAAGCAACAAACAAAGATTTGGATCAGGAAAGTCCAAAGGTTCACAGGTTTCTGCTGCAAAGACAGGAGGTTCGAGGAAATATCAATGTGATAATTGTGGTAATTTCCATCATGGACAATGCCGATTGGTTATATGAGCTTTCTTTGGTTGTGGTGCTACTGATCATTTCCTTCGAGATTGTCCGAGAAGTGGCAATAGGCTAGATAAGTCAGAAAGATTAATAATTCATAACCAGAAGGGAAAATATCAGGCTAGTCAGAAGTCTTCTAGATTTAATCGTCCGGGAGCGTCTGAAGCTGCTTCCAACAAGGAATTAAAGACCTCAGCAAGAGTCTACCACATCTGCACTGAGGATGACAGGGATGCACCTGATATTGTTATAGGTACCTAGATCAGTTCGTTGTAGTGTTTATTGATGATATACTGGTTTATTCAAAGACCAGGGAAAAACATGATGCTCATTTGCGAATAGTATTGCAGACCTTAAGAAAGGAGAAGTTGTATGCTAAACTCTCTAAATGTGAGTTTTGGCTATTAGAAGTAGCTTTCATGGGTCATATTGTTTCAGTTGAAGGAATTTGGGTTGAACCTAAAATGGTCCAGGCCATTGTTGAATGGAATCCTCTCAAGAATATTGCTGAGGTCTGTAGTTTCTTGGGGCTAGCAAGATATTATAGACATTTTATGAAGGGTTTCTCGATAATTGCTGCACCGATTACCAAGCTATTATGGAAGGATGTACCTTTCGTTTGGACTGATAAATGTCAGCAGAGCTTTGAGCAGTTAAAGACACATGAAAGGAATTATCCGACTCATGATCTAGAATTGGCTGCAGTAGTGTTTGCTTTGAAAATATGGTGTCATTACTTGTATGGAGAGCGATGCTATATTTATAAGGATCATGAAATTAAGTTAAGTGATTGAAATGTTGATTTTGAAGTCTATATTGACTTTAGGACCATTTTAGAATTTTCAGCAATCTTGAGGACCAATATGTAAATTTCTAAAGTTTGGGTCCTAAAGTGTAAAGGATGATAAATGTGAAGGTTAAACTTGAAAATGATGGTTAGAAGCTTAAAAGAGTCCATAGGGACTAAAATGAGTATTTTGGAAAAAAATTGAAGAATTACGGAAAAGTGTGAAGAAAAATGATTCGAATATAGAAAGTTCCATAGGAGTAATTTTGTGTATAATGGTTAGTTATTTTAGTTACTTTCTATTATTTGTATAGTATGAATAAGTAATTAGAATTGCTTGTGTTATGTATTTAATATACATACAGATAACGAGCAAGCTCGTAATTGAACAAGTTGAAAGACAAATAAGAAGTTTCAGAATAAATACGTTTTGGTACAAGTAAATAGTGAGGCATATAAGGTGAGTGCATTCAGATGTTTAAAATTATTCTTTGATAAATTTTCAAGAATTCTATTAACTTGATTTTATTGAAATGATAAAATGGTTTTTGTACAAGTTATATGATATTTTTACAAGCAAAAGAAAAAGGTTAGTACATAATGGGGTATGAACTGCCCTATTATGTTTTGTTATGGCAAACTATTATTGAATAATGGTGATATATGAATCATTTACAAATGATCATTTACAAGTATATGATATGGTTTTGCTGCCCAAGTTTTTGATAGAGAGTTACAGTATAGTGGCATGCCATTAGAGGTCCAGTAGTCAAGGACTACGTGTAGCTACACACCGATTTTCGGATCCTATATGTTTACCAGCACTTATGTGTCTATATGATGCCGACACTTATGTGTGTATATGTTTATCGTCACTTTGGTGACCAGTGCTCAAGGAGTAAAGACCTTGCATACTTCAGTTTCTCTTTATACAGTTCTTGGGCTAATCAGAATGTTGAAATACATGTTAATTACCATTTCTTATACATGATGATTTTAAGGTACATGAAAGATTTGATTTAATTTGCTTAACCATGTTTTCATTTATTTCATTACTTGATTTTCTGACTACCTATAATGCCTCACTAAGTTATACTTAGCATGTGTGTTTTGCCTGTGCACACGTGGTTCGTAAGCAGGAACGTTTTGGCATCACCCCGAGATCGAAGGGAAATTACAGGTTATCTTAGTAATGCTTTGACATCTGATATCATATTTTGAGTAGTGGCATGTATAATAACGAATTTGCATATTTTGTGTAAATGAGGTTTTAAACTACTCATTAGTTTGTATGTTTATAACTTAAATATGGTTTAGAATTACTAGTATGTGGTATGAAATGGTTTATGGGTAGTTAGTAAGCTTATGATGGAACTAAATGAAAACTGTCCAGAAACTCCGTTTTAGGCAGTAAGTTTGAAAAATTGCCATAAATTCCATAGATTGAATTAGAAAATGAATCTTATATGTATGAACTAAAAATTAAGTCTAGTTTCTTGTAAAACAAACGGTTATTGATTTCGAGTTCTGTGTTATAAGTTATGAGTTTTTATTCGATGAAAGGTCAGAAAAGCAGAACAGCAAATTTTTCGCAAGACTGCTTTGTGACGTGAATTTAACATTTTCTTTGAATTTTTGTTTAAAATTTGAATTAATAATTTACATGGTTTGTAAGCTTGATGAACCTAGTTTAATTATAAATTTAAAGAATGAACTTTTGGTGTCTATAATATTTTATAAAAATTTTTGTTTAGAGACAGTGCGAGCTACATGTTTTGTTTGAAGTGGTGAAAATTGTTTAAACTTGTTTTGTGACATCATCGACTCGTGTTTGGTAACAAACACGGGAAGAGGGTGTTACAAAGTCCCTATAATTATTTGGATTAGCATGTTGGTCCTTAAAATGCTTGTGTTTGCAATTGAGCGCCTTATCGATGTTTGTTTCAAATGATAACTGAACCGTTGCTTGTATGGACGCCATAGGTCTTGACAATGCATCTAGATCAGTAAAAGGAAAAAAATGGACAGTAATTTGAGTAAGTCATTTCAGGTTTACTTTGGTAAACCTAATGGATCTTCTTGGTTCGGGTCTAACGACTAGGCCGGGTCAAGTGTGTTACATTTGGTGGTATCAGAGCCAGGTTCACAACCTCGGAAGGATATAGTTTAATTTGGTTATTTTGAAAAATTGATCAATGTATTCATAGGTGTTCATGTTATTAATTGCTTATGTCAAGGTTAATCGAGAACACATTGCCTATTACTAATGTTGTTGAAAAGATTTTTGCAGGTTTGTCTTAGATCACTTACCGAGCCTACGCCCAACTGACAGTTTTAAACACTGGTAATGAATTTGAATATAAATGAAAAATGTTTTATTCAGTAATTGCTTCTGAGCTTAGTAAGCGTCGTCTGGGTTATCGGTAGTATAAGAAAAGTGGTTTTTGATCTTGAGTTAACTTGGTCCTCGATCGATATTAGTTGGAAATGGTCTCCGAACTTGAGTGACGTTGTCCTCGTTTGTGAGTTTATAGGTGGCGTTGGTCCACTGTTCTGAATATTAAGAGTGGTTGTTGCCATCGATGTTAATGATATGGATTTTGAAGACAAGAAGTTAGTAAAGTGATGTAAGTGAATGTGTACACTATAAGGTGTTGTATCGTAAAATCAAGGTTCGTAAAGTATGTTCTAGAAAGCATCTACTGAGATTTTAATGACAATTTTGAAGTGTTTAAGTTGATAAGGTTATGTTGCATGCATCAGGCAAGAAAGTTGATGATCGGGATCGAAACCTGACTAGTGATGTTAATTGTTAAGGATAACTTGATAGTATCCCTAACATCATTTCCAAGAGGGTGGTCAAAAGTATGAAATATGCATAAGGCATGGGATTGATTTTCATCTTTGGAAATTAGAGTGCGCAGTGGAAGTGTGGAATCTGTATTTTAATTATGGAAAGGTTGAGTAATATGTTTTTTGTTTCCTATTGTGCCATCTGGAGGATTCAGACTTCATTTAGTTATGCTTATTAACCGAAAGTGACTATGCTTTGGATAATTGCAATGAGATTTCCATTTAGTGAATTATGGTTAAGAGTGCTCTTGGTAAGACCATGGTGGTTAATCGAATTGTGTTAAAAGTGTTCATGGAAGAATTTGGGTATGACGCTATTTTTGAAGATAGTCGGTGCTGGAACACCGAGTAATGGTTATTTCTGAACGTTATCAGTTTTAAAGATTGGAGTTGATTTCTTAGTAGAGATTTCCATGGTATGGACCAAATTATGGTTGATTTGATTCTGTCTTATGAGGCCAAAAGGATGTCGAGATTTATGTTGTGAAGTTGTCCTAGCTTATGTGAATAGATATAGGGTTAAAGATGTCTGAATTTTGAATGTCTATGTTGTTTGGGAATTCTTTTCTGAAGTGCTTTTAAGGGAGTTTTTCTGTGTGGTTTTATGTTTGCGAAGGTGAGTTTGGTGTTGAGACGTACTTTGGTACGACTCCCAAATCCTTTTTGTATTGTGTTGACGAATGTTAAGGAAAAGTATGAGTTGAGAGTGTAATTGTGAAAATGGTTGGTTTGTGAATAGATGCGATCGAAAGTCCTATTTTTGGGAGCATCGAGGTGGTTGTGAGTGAGAACGGTGTTAGGACAGTTTGGTTGGTATGGGTTAGTAGTTATGCCATGTAGATGGAAAATTCACTAGTGATATTCGAGGTTGCAATGAGACAAGTATTTCGTGAATACTTGGCTTCGTGAATAGCAAAAGTGGTGCCGAGATTTGCTAATAGGCTTTTGTAACGAAGTGTTTGTTTCATAATTGGAGTAGGTATGAGTATTGGCAAAGTTGAATGAGGTGTTCTCAGGATATGATTAGGTTGTGTAAGTTTGGTCCAAAAATGTTGTTAGTAAGTGTGGATTGTTAATCATGCACAGTACACAAACACTTATATGTATATATATGTATATATATATAAATACATGTTCGTACATGTATAAATTTGAGCATGACATTAGAGGTTTTGCATACATATACATAAACATCTTTGATGGCATATAAGTAATCATGCATACATATGTTCACACTTACGGATGACTTTTCAGAGGCCGACAAGGTAATGATATAATATAGCTTTAGCGAGGAGATCCTTTGGGGTCTCATAAATTATAGAAGCTTCTAAAGGTTGATTCTTGGAAGTTGGAGTTGTGCTAGATTGGAAGCAACCAAGGTTGGTGTTAGAAGTATGCGGTTTTTCTAGGTTCAGTTGATTGTTATCAAAATTCGTTGAGGAATCTTCTTAGGTTGTTGCACCGCCAACGAAGTTGCGACGAGATAGGTCATGTTGAATTGGACGTGTGATGGATTCTGTTCATGGTCGTAGCTTGAGCTTAGTTAGTTGATTAATTTTGGTTAACAAACGAGTGTGTTTCTAAAGGAATATAGGAAGTTGGACTTGACTAATATTTTGGAAGGTTATTTAATTGATTTATAAAATAACAAGAATTATGTTTTTGATGACTTTTTAATAAGAAAAAGAGACAAATTAGTTTTAAAGTGGTTTTTGCGAATTAAATAGAAAGGGGGCACAAGCTAAGAATCTTTAGGGAACAGTTTCACCCTTTGTATTTTAACAACTCAACTTTCTTTTGCTTAAAGAAACTACTACCGATGGTTAACATTTTTCTCTAAAACAGGGGTTTCTAAATTTTATTGCAAACTAAAAACTGTTTTTTCGTATTTTCTACTTTCCTAAAATGTTTTCAATGATTAATTGGTTTTCGATCTCATTTCTAATCTACTTTTTCATTCAAATGATTTATAAACTTAATTAAATCGGCGGTTTTTGATCAGCAATGATTTTCACGTTGGAATAGAAGGGGAAGCTCATTTTTGTTGTACTCTTATCAAGCAAGATGAGCTATGGTTTCTTATTGACTTTCCGCAAGCTTTGAGTCCGTAATCTATTATTTTAGTATAATTTTTAACTAAAATGGTTTTAATTAGGTTTAATTTTGGTTGTAATAGTTTTAATAACAAATCATGGTTAGGTTGTTCAAACCTACTTGTTTCTTTTGGGTACTATTGATTTCTTATTGGTTGATAAAAATCTAAAATTGGTTTTACCAGTTTGGTCCCGAAATTAGTTTATGTGTCTAAATCGAGATAGTTTGTAACACCTCATTCTCATATTCGATTACTGAATATGAGTCAAAGATGTCATAGAACAATAACATGGTTTTTATTCAAAAAATTCATAAATTTAAAACCTTTGAAAATATTTATATCGACTAATACACAAAATCGGAGCTCTTTTACTTTTTAAAAAATAAAATTGACTGTTCAAAAAATATCTGACGTGGAACTAAAATAGACAAATTAATCCCATTTATGCAGGACACTAAAATAAATTAAAAACCTCAAGTAGGATGTCATTACTGTGGCAGCTTGATGAAAATTTCCGAACTTGATACAACTCATTGCTTCTTCCAATAATTTGAACCACCTACGTGTGCACAATCAACACACGCTAAGTATGAACTTAGTGAGGCAATAAACGAAGTTAATAACAATAATTTAAACTCACTCGACTTCATGAAGACGTTTATATAACATGATATATGCCAATGCATCAACTTTCACATTGCATTAGTAATGATTTACTGTATGCCAATGTCATAAGGCCTTCATGCTTGTGCATTTGTCATAATATGCCATATATGCATAAATGCATCATGATCACTAGATATGTATTACCATCATGTTAATCATATATTAACATAATATAAATTTCTTACCAATATATTTGCCATTTATTTCAAAAGCTCATAAGCTTTTTCACCTGTTTATTTTTTTAACCAAAAAACCTGTAATATCCCGATTAATAGCTTAGAAGTTTTGCTCTTCAAGACAAATTATGATTCTAGTGACATCTTATAAAAAATAATAATAAGTTTGGGACCAAATTACAACATAGAGAAATTTCATATGCATTTATAGAAAAGGATCAAATTATGAAGTTTGTATTAAATTGTAGCTAATTTTGAAAGGACCATATTAAGAGTATTATGTGATTAAGGAATTGCATGTAATTTTCCAAGGAATTTAGGACTTAAGCATGTGTCTATTGAAGAGAATGGCAAGTGTGGGGAAAGGGGGGTATCTCACGGCATTTGTAATGAAAATAACAATGACACCTTCATCATCTTCCTCCTTTTTCTTTCCATTTTGCCGAACTAGAGAGAGGAAGTGAGAGAAGACAAAATTTTTGGATTATCATGGCTCAATTGTTGAATTTGTTCGAATAGATTCTTGCTAACAAGGTAATCTTGTTCTTTTCCTTCCCATTCAAGTGAAAAATCGGTTATTAGTGTTGGATATGTATGTATATAGTATGAGAATGTTTAGAGAAATAGATAATTACATGGAAACTATATGAATTTGGTGGATTTTATAGTTTTATAGCTATATGTCTTAAAGGAAACATGAAAAAAATGCTTTAGGGAACATTCGAATGATGTTGTTGTAATATTTATATAGTATGGTCGAGGTTGAATCTCAATTTTGTTATGCATATAAATCGAATAGTCCATTGATGTTTATATCAAGTTTTATGTACATTGCTTGATAGAAAGATTAGAGGGCTGATTTGATTTTATATAAGATTATGAGGGACTGTTTTGAATGTGTACACATGCTAAGGGCTGTTTTAAGTTGATGTGAAAGTATATAGGGTCGTCTTGCATAAATGAAAATGTTAAAAAGGTTGTTTGTACATGATTATGTGTGTATATAAAAAATTTGGGACTATTAGGGAGATGTATAAACATTATTGGACTATTGTGGTTAAGCATGTGAATTTTGGGACTATTATACATGTATAAAAATAATGTTGGGCTGCTTATAAAAATAGATCAAGTTGGGGGCTGTTTATGAAGGTATAAAGATATATAAAGAAAATTTAGGGGATGTTCTTTGTGTTTAAATGAGAAGCGAGCATTTTTGTTATATTCAAAGAGGAAGTACATGTTAACAATTTTAAAATATATGTGTGTATTTGTGATTGAATAATTAAGCTAAATGAATGTTCAATAAGTTCTAATACATGGATGCACATGTTGTTGTATCTAGACACAAGGTTATGAAGGTGGAAAGGCAAATGTAAATCACTTAGGGGATAGGCAAAAAGGAATTGTTATACAGGAACAAAGTTAGCTCGGAGTGAACTGTAAGTGTAGTTTAAAGTCTTGGGATAGGCCTGAAGCCTTCCCGAGCATTTCTTGTTGTTAAATACATTATTTAATGAATATTTGAGTTTCGAGTGCAAATATAAGCTGGAAAATGAGGTAAGTACTTGTTT
Organism: Hibiscus mutabilis; assembly: GCA_019671005.1. Classification (NCBI taxonomy): domain Eukaryota; kingdom Viridiplantae; phylum Streptophyta; class Magnoliopsida; order Malvales; family Malvaceae; genus Hibiscus; species Hibiscus mutabilis. The sequence goes on along the minus strand of CM033734.1, from coordinate 39,032,599 downwards.
GAAAAGAACAATATGACATGAGTCTGTTGGTTATTAAATTAATTATGCTAGCAGTTTTATATGTGTCCATGTGTATGTTGGATATGTAACCCCCTAGACCGGCCTATGCGTAAAGTCCCAATCTGGGATATCACATTACATACTAAAGACCTTTTCACATAAATGCTTAAACGTTTAAAAGGAATTTAATGTATTAAAAATAACAGTTAATTTAAGCATAAGTTAAATTGGTTATCCAAAATAAACCATATTCAGTAATACATCGTAATTCCCATGGGGTAACATAATAAGTCAAACAATAACAAAATATGGGCTCATGTCACCATAGAGAGGCAGTCTGGAAGATGGAAATATTACAAAAAAAGACAAGTACAAATATGTCGATCCTCCAAGTGCTAGATCCGGAGAGCCTATCCAAAGGTATCTGAAAGGAAAGTTTAAGGTGTGAACTAGGGAGCTCAGTGTGTCCCGATAAGTGCAGATAAACATATAATATATTATAGGTAAGTGCAAAACATTTCAGCAAACCATTCAAGTTCTTATTTCAGACCTAGCTACCCTCCAACTGAACACCGATGTATAGTCCCCTATGAACTGCACCCAGAAGGTCTTACCCTAGGCACGCAAGCGTAGGAGCCTACCTAAGGTTATGCCTTAGGCCCAAAAAGACTTATCCTAAGCCCATTGGGCATTGGAGCTTAACAGAAGGATTTACCAGCTGGATCAGGGATGTACCTGCAGACACTTCAAATCATATCCCAACAATGTACCCCAAGTAAATCAATATACAAAATCATCAGAAATTAATTTATAGATATGCATATAACTGAATAAAATATGAATCATATATTTCAAGTTCAGATCAAGCATATGGGATATTTTCACAGATAAGATAGCATGGTCTTATAACAGAAAAATATTTATGTTCAAATCAGAAAGCCATCTAGTACTACATACGTATATATACTTAGAGAAATTAATTTTTAACAGATAATTAAATCGGTAATATAGCACACACGAAATACACCTTAAAAAGCTGATCAGGAGGGTCTATTAGGCACCTGCCTCACCACGATCTGCAGCGGTGCTAGATCCTAAAATATTACGGTACTAGGTTACAACAGAGAAATTTAAATTCTACATAATTTAATTTACTGAGTTCAAGGTCATACGAGTAACTATGGGGGCACGCAGATGAGCGAATCGGGAAGAACTAGGATGAGCTGATGAACGATCAAACGAGTCTGAGGTACCTTTAACAAAATAGTAAATCAAATTAGAATCCTTAATCCGAACTTTACTCGTAAAATAAATAATTTAAGAACTTATGCATGATCATATTTAAGGTCGATTTTGAAGGCTTTCAGGTTAGAATTTCACAAAACAGACTTCAAAAACGGGCTCAAGATGCCGAAGAACGTAAAATAGGGGTTTTCAAAAAATTTGACTTTTTGGTCAAAGTTAACGCTGACGTCATGCTAATGTCATCGGTCAACGATCAATGCTGACGTCAACGGTCAAAGGTTTGACTCGTGCAAGTTGACTCACTACATTGACTCGGTCGGTTTGACACACTAAATTGACTCGATCGGTTTACTTACTGGGTTAACTCGGTTAAGGGGTTGGGTCGGGTCGGGTCGGATCAGTTTAGAACCGGTTCACAATAGGACCGGTTCAATATAGAACCTGTTTAAGACCGGTTCTGGCCCGATTCACCCTGGCCACCACCCAAGGCTACCGAAAATCGCCCTACGCGCTGCCAAAATGGCAAAAAAATGCTCTTTTGCGACGGAAAATTATACCAAAAGCTGCCACATATCTGATTATTTCCTTAAAAACCCAAAAATTCACTGAAATCCTTACTTACTTACCAATATCAGAGACACTAAGCTAGCAAAAAATGCAACTTCGGTGACCCTCTGATTGGCGACGAACGAACAGGTGAAGAGTAGGGTTTTGTCAGCTGATCATGGAGAAGACGATGCTGACTTGCTCAAGCGGACAATGATCACCGTCAGGAAATGAGAAAAGAAAGGAGAGGTTAGGGGTTTATCACGGCCGAACCATCAACTGAAGAATCATGACACTAACTGTGGCTTTGTCGCGAGTAGAGGGCAGAAAACGAGTCAGGGAGCTACGACAGTTCGAATGGTGAGGGCGGTGGCAGACACGATGGAGCAACGGAGGAGATAAGGCAACTGATCAAAAATGAAGGTTGGGGAAAAAGAATGAAGGTCAACAGACTAGACCATTGGGTTGTTGGATTGAAATAAATGCCAATAGAGGGGTAGTTGAGATATTTTGACTTGTTTATTTATTTCAGGTATATCATCGAGAATAACCTTAAAATTTTTATTTGGTAGCTAGAAACCAAGAGCTTTACTAGCTCAGATGTATGGGTTATTGGCCAAACTTCCATGGGTTGCGAGTTCAAATCCTGCAACCTACACTTCCTTTTCAAAAGCCATATTTTTCAATATTTCAAACATTTTCTTTTTTTACTAGGGTGTTACAGGATATATATATATATAATCAAGATTTGATAATGTATGAACTTGATGTTGTGTTTCTCTTTGAAACAATTAAACCATGCTATTTCGAATACATTGATAGGAGCTAAGCTAACATCCAACTTGATGCGATAAGATATAAGATTAAGCCTTCTTGTGAATGCTTGAATTTGAAGTTATGATTACTTATAAAACTAATAATAATAAGTTATGTTCACTTGATGCATTAAGTTTGAGTAAACTTGAGATATGCTATGAAATAAGCCTTGGTGGCATGTTAGCAAGAAATTGGAGCAATGCTCATCTATAATGAGAAGTTCACATGAGGTGAATATATACCCAAATTGAAAAAGGGTAATGAGCTTTGATACGATATTATGATAGGGAGCTATGCTCACTTAGTTTCTAATAAAAGATGATAAATATGAAAGCCTTGATCTCGAGTCAGTCTTAGGTATAGTTGGCATGCCATAGAGTCCATAGAGCTCATGTTTAGGGTGGACTACAGTCCTAGACTACAATCCTTATTTGGTGACAATGGGAGGGAAGTGTTGTGGTCACTTGGCGATAGTAAGAAGGATTGACCGGTACTGCGAGTACCATTATGTTTGGCGATAGTTGGTTGGGGATTCCTGTACCCATGATGTAATTCTATTCTCAAGGCTATGTTAAAAGTGAAATAATGGAATTCGTAATCCTAATAAATAAACTATCTGACCACTTATGATACAAGTATCACATGATCTTGATATGATAAGTTTGATATCTTGTATGCCAAGTATAATTAAAGAATTAATTGATTACATTTATATATATACTTGAGTACAAGGCTATGTTAAAGTTAATATAAATGAAACGTGCAAACCCAACTAATAATCTCTTATGATAACTTATGAAATAAGTAATTCATGTCTTGACATGTTACGTTTGTTAATGTACTTGATAAGTAATTCATACTTATAATATGTTATGCTTAATAAATTGGGTGATAAGCATTCTTGCTCTTGAGATACTATGTTTGATAATGTATGTGACACATATTTATAAGTCGTTGACTTGTTAAGATCAATAATGCTTAATAATAAATAACTTAAGTACATGACTTAATAAGTTGATAACTTATTTGACAAATAAAAATCATGCCTAAGTTGTGCTATAAGTAAGATATGTCTGATGTTTCCTAAGACAAATAATTTAGAATTAGAAAAACTTATGTGAATGGAAATCATATATAAGTGATACTATATTTCGGTGAAATTGTGAATTCATAAATTGTTCTATTGACTCAACTCGGAAACTTGTATATTAAGTTATTGACGTTTAATCAAAATTATGTATAAGAGAATTATGGAATATTGTCATGACTTGTAATCTCATGGTTAAGACTAAGGAATTCATGGAATCTTATAAATTAAATAGATGATTGAGCATATAGATAAATATTCAATTCATGTGCTGATTTGGATAGAACTGAAAATGTTTGAGCTGTTTTGCAATGTATACGTAATGTAAATATGTTGATTGGACTGTTTTTGATCGAATTGAATATGTTTGGGTTATTTTGCAAAATATAAGTAACATATACATGTTAATTGAACTGCTTTTGATCGAACTGGAAATGTTTGAGTTGTTTTGCAATGTATACGTAATGTAAATATGTTGATTGGACTGCTTTTGATCGAATTGAATATGTTTGGGTTATTTTGCAAAATATAAGTAACATATACATGTTAATTGGACTGCTTTTGATCGAACTGAAAATGTTTGAGCTATTTTGCAATGTATACGTAATGTAAATATGTTGATTGGACTGTTTTTGATCAAATTGAATATGTTTGGGTTATTTTGCAAAATATAAGTAACATATACATGTTAATTGGACTACTTTTGATCAAACTGAAAATGTTTGAGCTGTTTTGCAATGTATAAGTAATGTAAATATGTTGATTGGACTGTTTTTGATAGAATTGAATATGTTTGGGCTATTTTGCAAAATATAAGTAATATATACATGTTAATTGGACCGTTTTGGATAGAATTAAATATGTTTGGAAAATTTTACAAAATGTAAATGTGTATACATAACTATTGGAATATTATCATAGAAATACGAGAACATGGTGGATTGAATAAGCAGATGTATGTATGTACATGAGATAAAAACTAACTTGTTTTAATCAAGTATCTCCTAATCAGGAATTGATAAGAAATTACTCAATATCTTACTAGACAAGGAATGGATAACGTTGAGGTATTAAGTTTGAACATTTTATGTAGTGAACAAACCGCTATATTAAGAAGCTAAGTTGGATAATTGATGGTATCAGTGAAGATAAATTCCATGATGGGTCATGCATGATCCTATGTGCCTAAATGTCGTTAAATTAAGATGGATTTGTTTATGATTAAGCTTGAAGCATGTCTAAATTGTCAATCTTGCGTGAAAGAATAGAATTGAAATATCAAAATATTTAACTACAATTATTTATTGTTGTTAGTGCTGCCTTACTAAGCTTTTGCTTACTCTATTTCCTTCTTCACTTTTTAGGGTAACTTTATTTTTGGATTACTTTGAGCTTGGACAGGATCACAAGTAACAAGAAGTATATTTGGTATCTTCTTTACGAACTCCTAGTTGGTGGCACATACACGTATCATATGCATAGTGCACATAGATTATTCATTCTAATCTTACATGTATATGAGTTGATAAGTAATCCAATGTTTTGTAATGGGCCTTTAATTAATTAATGGTTATGTTTGCTTATGATGATTTAATGGTTGTAGGATCGTGTAGTTGTTTTAGTTTGATATGATGCACTTAGCTGGTAACTTGGATTAGTAAATTCTTGGAATTAAATGGTAAAAAAAAACATGGGAGTTTATTGATTAAACCAAAGGATTGAAGTTAACCTGAACAATCATAATTACGGAATGATATGCCCAAAATGATTAGAGATGGGAAGTTTGCATTCCAGTTATATTAATAGCATGTAAGTATGAAAACAAAACTTAAATGTTAATAGAAACCATATAGTAACTTTGTGGTCTGAAGTTTAATAATAAATTAATGGGTATGCTGCTATATATATATATTGATTGAAAAGTTTACCTGATGTATATCTTTTTGTTTGAACTTGATCTTAAGGTAGAAGTTGTACCTTTGATAATTTAAAAAGTTTAAATAACCCTGTCCTTTAAAGACCAAATTATCTGTGTACATCAATTTTTTTCCAGAAAGTATGTATGTTTGTTTTGGTAACACGTCCTAAGTTGATTTACTTCCTAGACCGGGTAGGGGGTATTACAAAACCATAGCCCAAATATAAGCCTATGAGGACCCTGGGTATGCGAGACAAATATGCACTGAAGTTCTAATACACATAAGGTCGTGCCCACCATAATACACATAAGGTTGTGCCCACCATATGCACTAAGTGTCCTTTATATACACTATAGTGCTAAACCAAGTATGCAGCGTGCTGCTGGACTCTATGACATGCCAACTATACCATGTCCCTCAATGACATACTTGGACATGTATTCCATAATTATTTCGTCCATGACAATGTATATCAATATAATTTAACATTGGGGAGTTCATACCCGAAATAATATTCATAATATAACATCATATATAACTAGCGATCCATGCATTTATATTCAACTTTTGACATATTTAAAATATGTCAATCGTATGCTCCATGACATAAATATAATGAAAATAAAATTTGGGTAGGCTCATCGCAAGCCATCCCAATGATGTATAAAACATCAATGTGTCATGATATGTATGCAATTGCACTCACCTTGGCACTTCTTATCCCAAACTATATTGAATAAATTAAGAGAACTCCAATCTTGATCATTTGCCTTATCCATTGAATTTTCTATTTCTCGGGTTTACTTGCATGCTTCACATTCATCCCTAACACGCACAAATTAATAACACCAATAAGGTACTCATTTTATAATATGTCAATCTGCGCTACCTTCAAAGAAATATTTAAATAAAATAATATACAACCGAAATTCAATTTTGTTTGTTTTGAAAGAAACTAGATTAGATAAGATGTTCAACCATATAAACTAATAGCCCAAATTCAACTCTATGATTTATGATGAATTTTTAAAGTCGAATTCCAGTGCTGAATTTTGGAGCAGACTGATATTCTATTTTCTAACATTTCATCACTTAAAAATTCATATCTTTTTATATTCAAATCAAAATCAGTCACCGTTTATTTTAAAAGAAACTATACTGAACCAGGAATACAATGATATAAGGATCACATTCTAATCATTTTTTTAGAATTTATGATGAATTTACAAACTTACTGCCAATGACAAAAATTCTAGGCAGATTTTATAATTCACATCTTTAGCATCCTTTAACCATTCCAAGACCTTAAATTAACCTTCAATTATGTTATTCCAACATTTTTCCTTTCATGAAAACTCCAAATTCAACTTGAATTCTTAACTCCCAAATTAAACCATAATTAACCAAATGGTATTCCATCAATAAATCATCAATTTCAATTTCAATCAATCATGGAAATAAAAGAACATCACATAATCTTCCATAATCCAATCCTAATTCATTTGGATCCATAAACCCTAAATTATCTATCTTAAAATTTCAAGAGTATCCTTCAACAATTCCATGAAATTTTTATACCAATTGAAAGAGAATTTCATAAATAACAACTTCATATTTCATAAGCTAACCCTAAATTCTAGTATTTAGGGATTAAAAATGCAAAACCCCAAACTTACCTTGGTTTTCTTCTTGTTCTCTTCTTCTTGATGTGAAGCATGAAGAAAGATAAAGATATTTCTTAATTTTTTTTATTTATACCATTTGGCATCTTTTATTTCCATAAATATTGAAAATATCCTCCAAATAATGAAATGACTATTTTGCCCTCAAATCAAAGGAATCCATAATATGCCACATGTCATCATCCTTCATCCAATGAACTAGATTTAATCTTGAGTTATTAGTTTACAAATTTACCCTTGAACTATATCAATTTCCAATTTTGCCCTTGAAACATACTTAAATTCCAATCTTATCCCATGATCCAATGGCTAAGATTTAACATGGAAAAAAATTATCTAAATCCAAGGGCCCAAAATAAATCTTACCATTTTAAGACATGGAAATGAAATTTTTAACCTTACCCTATCATCCTTCAAAATATCCTAAATGTTCGATTCGATCTGATTATTCGAATATTTTTTTGAACTTCATCACTTTATAGCCATTAATACAAACTCTGCAAGAAAAATCTAGATAACAAGAAAATGTCATTCGTGGGGGTAAACTCTTCATTTACGGGGTTAAAATTAATAACTTTTGAAAATTACACTTTGGTCCCTAAACTTTTCCAAAGTTTATACTTTAGCCACAAAACTTTTAAAATTTACATTTTGGTCACTAGCCAAAAAATGGGATATAACATAGTTGTGCTTCGTGGATTGAGATTTATGTATGGTTAAGTGAAGCCTTTGGTGTTGGTTGTAGTTTTGGAAATTGGTTGTGATCCTTGCAACGATTTTTGAGATGAGAATTGTTTATGAAGGACTAGTAGGATATTAGAAAGGATTGGTGCAAGCTAAAAACAGCTTTTCTATAGTTTGACGGTGTTTTTGGATGAGAATCATATAAGTTTTGTGCGGATTGAGACAACAAGGAACCCGATATCATATAGGTGGTTGAGTGTTTCTCGTAAGTTTCTCCGTGGATGAAAGTTGTTGAGAATAATTAGTAATGGTGTGTTGCATCAAGTCTTAATAGATGTTATATGGAGATTAGAAGGACTGGTTTTGTGGCATGTTGTGTCGAGATGATTTTGGGCTTGAATGTGTAATTAATGATTTTCCTGCGTTTTTATGGCGAGGTTTGCTTGACCCTTTGTTTGACCCCGTTAAGAGAAAGTTGGGAATTGTTGGTTTTATGAGTGGTGAGGGATGTTTCTAATTAAGTCTCTAGCAACTAAGTGTTGCTCATCGGGATGGTTGAATTTGTGGAAGTTATGCGGCGTAAGTGTAATTGAGGAAGTTGTTGGATGAAGGAAGGTTTGTATATGTTTTGTTCCCTTTACATAAATTTTGAGGACGAAATTTCTTTTAGAGGGGAGAGTTGTAACACCCTGAAAAATAGGCTAGAAGATCTCAGTGTATTATCGAAATCGGGTTGGAATTTTTAGTTAGGCTTTATCTAAATAATTAATTCAAGAAAATAAATTGGGTTTATTAAATTTAATTTCGATAAATTTATCGTGGCTAATATTTTTGGAAAATATTTTTAATGAGTATGTTAAAGGATGGAATTGATTTTGGGAAATTTTAATTGAGTCGATTTAATATTAAATTAAATAGGGATCATTTTGCAAAAGTTGTAAAGTATAAATAATGTCAATCTTGTAAGGAGTTAAGGTGGTATTTTTATTAGAATTATTAAATTAATGATTAAATATATATTTTCTCTTGTTTTTAACAAAAAGAAGTTGACAATTATAATTTTCTAAAATATGAGAAAGACATTTTTAAGTTTCTCTCATTTTTTTCCAACCAAAACTTAGGGATTTCTTGATTCCTTAATTATTTTTAGTTCAATTTCTTGTGGATCAAGAATTTTGATTTCTACATCATCTCCACTATTTTTCGTATTGTGAATCAAGAGGGGAGTTCATCTTCAAGTTGGTTTTTCATCAAGCAAGGTGAGTAAATGGTCTTTAATGATTTTCTATATGATTTTGATTCTTAATCTATGATTTCTCATGGTTTGGGATAACTAAAGCAAATTTCTAATGGAATAATTGGATTTTAATGGATTTTCTCATAAATCTTGATTAGATTATAGTAATCTAATGATTTCTAAGGAGTTCTAATGTTTTGTGCATGGGTAGTAATAATCTAAAGTTGATTTTATAATTTAATTCCTGAAATTATTTGTATTGGTTAAGTTTAGATTTGAGTTCTTAGATGGGGAATTTGGTGGAATGGTTGATTGAATTATTTGGTCTCATGATTAGAATGCTCCATATATGTTTGATGGAATGATTGTAAGGTTGTTAAAAAAGGAATTAAAAGGTCTGAACAGGGTGCGAAACAGGGTTGTGGCTTGATGGATTTGGGATCTGAATAGTATGGCTTACTGCTGCCATTCTCCTCGTGTTGCATGTATTTAATTTGATTTGAAAAAGGGGAAATAGGGGTAGCAAGGGCTTTAAATGGTTATGGCGTTGGTAGGAGGATTTTTGAATTGGTTTCCTATAGTAGGAAACTTGGCACCTAGGCGATAGCAAGTTGGTGAGTGTATTTTTCCTTAAAGGTTGCCAAGAGTTTGGACGATTTTTGGTTAGGCGTCGAGGTTGGCGTGGAGACTTGGCATCTAGGCGATAGCAAGTTGGTGAGTGTAAATGTATTTTGGTTCTCTAAAAAGGTTTGAATTATGGCTTTGGGGTTTTAGTTAATGCCTAGCAAGCTTAGTTAAGCTCGGAAGAAAGTTTTCTCTATTTTCGCCTTTGTATATCGGTGATAAGAGCTTTGATTTACATGTGTTGGTTTAAAGAGGGATTTCATTGCAATGCAAGATTTGTTACCTACTATTTATATGCATGATTTTCATATGAAATGCAATTGGAAATGGCTATGTACATGAATCCTTATGAGTTCAATAAATGGTTTTCGAAAGGAATGTGTAAGATGTTTTTAAACATGGTTTATTGCATTTGGAAATGGGTTATGTGTGGCATATGGTAAAACAGTAAGGTAACATGTTTAAAATGGAATATATTGGCAAGTGACAATGTTTAAATGTTATCGAATATAATTGGCATTTCATAGGGTTTAAAGTGCATTATAAAAAGTCACATGTGTGTCAAGGGGTTGTGATTGTACCATTTTCTCCACCATGGGAACTGTAGCAGTCGAGGGGTTAATTGTGTCATATTCTCCCGCTGGAGGGATGTATATCACAATGGTTGAGGGGTTAATTGTGCCATTTGCTCCCATTGTAGATATTATACATCATAACCGTTAAGGGGTTAAGTGTTCTGTTTGCTCCGATTAGGGATGTATGTTAAAGTGGTCTAAGGAACCACTTGTGAAATTCGTGTATTCGATGTGTTTTTACAAATGGAAAGGTTTAGTTTTAGGTCACTTTAATGCCAATATATAAACCAATGTATCATGATGGATGAATTATGTTTTGTACAATGTGATTTATACATGTTAGGCTCTTTAAGCTTTGCTATTGGATGAACATGCATGTGAATACTTAAATTGAGGTTTGCATATGGGATTATGCGTGAGATCCATGATACTTATTTTTCATATGGTTTAATATGTGTGGTATTTGAAAGCAATGTTTGCATATGGTAATTATACATGTTTCAAATGAAGCTTTTGGAGCATATGGTTTAGTATGCATGGCATGTTTTACAAACGTATTGGAAAATTGCTTTGGCTTAATTAAGCATGTTTTATTTAAATGCTTTGGAATGGTGAGTTTGAATTGCTTTGATACAGGTTTCTAATAATGAATTTGATTTCGAAAATGCATTGACGTTTTATCCATTTTGAGTGCACTCACTAGGCATTATATGCTTACGCTTTCTTTTCTTCCGTCAATGAAGTGAATTCAGCGAGTGCGGGGTTGTGGTTCGAGGCAAGGAGTGATCCCAAGGCAAGAGTTCGAAAGAGTATGTTTTATGGTGTTAACATTATTTGTAATAAGGTAATGTGGGTTAATCATTGGGATGTTATTTTTGTACAATGTACTATTATTTGGTTGAAGATTATATTATGTTGGATGATAGCATTAAATGTTGTGTATGATGTTGGTTTGATTTAATGTCAAGTAGATTTTGATGGTTATAACCCAATGTTTTAAAAATGTTTAAATAATGATTGGATGGATCACTTGTATTCTAAGTGTATGTTTGGTCATGTGCTTCTATTTCTTAATTGATCTATAGCCTATGTTTGAAGTCTCGTGCATTTGGTGCTTTTTGGATAATGCTTCATGTTGTTAGGAAGCATGCCTCTAGTTTACTTGTATGAATATGAATTGTATTGGGCATGCCTCTAGTTTACTTGTATGAATATGAATTGTATTGGTCTATGGCATGTAATTAATTGGGCACTCATGTTTTATGATGGCTTGAAATCAAAAGCATATCAATGTTGTTTGTAAGAAATTAGGATATGCGCTTTGGTAGTTAATTCGGTTAATGGGTTTTACCAAGTTTAGATCTTTTGCATTTTGGTCATAATATATTAATACATAATTAAATAAGTAAATGATGTCCGATTGACTTGAGATTTTGCAAGCATTCTTATAATATTGTAACACCCTAATCAGTATTCGGTAATAAAAACCAATTAGAGTATCATAATTTTTTTATCGCGTAAAATCATTTACCAAATTTTTATCCTACGAATTAAGTCCGATTTCAGGCAACAACTTAACAAATCTTATCTGTAAAGTATATAGAATATAACTGCCTAAAACAAAAATCTACCCGATTACTTAATTTATATCTATTTTATTATTACCCAATCTTAATTATAATATGATTACTCGTTATCTACTATAAACATAAACTAGTCTATATATTATTACAAACCATATATATAAACTAGTATGTAACTGGCTAATTTTAATATTTACATGCCATCTAGATACATCAAAATACATCAAAGGATGTTATTACTGATCCGTTAATATATTCCGGATAGTAGGATGCCCGCTCCTTACTCCGATTTCTGTCTTTTACCTACGCATGAAAACCATCACATGCTAAGTATATACTTAGTGAGGCAACAATAATATTCAGTGCAAATAACATAACAATAACTAATAATATGTAACCATTTTCATGCATTTAAATCACTAGATATTACTTACCATCATTTAATCATACATAAATATGATATAAGCTAGATATACATTTTCTTACCAATATACTTGCCATAATTTTAAGAGTGTATAAACTTTTTAACCCGTTTATCAAATATTTACCAACTTCATAACCCGATTTTATAACCCAAATATAGACCTATGAGGACCCTGGATACACGAGTCAAATATGCACTGAAGTGCTAATTCTCGCACATTTATAAGGTTGTACTAACCATACACTAAGTGAACTTTAGGTACACTATAGTGCTATCCCGAATTGCTGATTATGCAGCGTGCTACTGGACTCTATGGCATGCCAACTATATCCCGTCCCTCAATTGACTTATTTAGGCATAATTTCCATATTTATTCCATCCATGGCAATGTATATCAATATAATTTAACATTGGGAAATTCATACCCGAAATAACATTCATAGCATACCATCGTCAATAACTAGTGATCAATGCATTTGTTTTCAACATTTGACATATTTAAAATATGTCAAATATATGATCAATGACATAAATATCAGGTCAATATATAAACCAGGTAGACTCGTTGCAAGTCCTACCAGTGATGTATAAAACATCCATGTATCATGTTATGTATGCATTGCATTCACTTGATGCCTCACTAGAAATCTTACTGTCGATTTAACCTTATTCCCAAACTTTTTCCTTGTCTTTAGATTTGCTCGTAGTACAATCTTGATCACGGTAACGATCTATAAATCACCGTTTACCGAATACATACATTTCAAAGCGTATGTTAGTATCTATCTAACATAAGCACATATTAGGAAAAAATTCCTAAAAATAAACATAAAGTGAATTCTTTTAGAATTCAGCTCAACTTTCCAAATTATTCAAATTGGTCCTTTGCCATTAAACATTAAATTCAATCATTAAACAACATATCCAAGTATTCCAAAATACTTTCAAGCTTAATACATAGCTTTCTAACCAATTTCCATTTCAATCCCATATTTTCCTTAATTTACCATTTGATCCTCAACACTTTGAAAACTTCCGAAATGATCCAATTGAATCTTCTAACATCAATTTTCAGTATAATACATTAACTTTTCAACATTTGTATCTTAATCCTTAAATTTCCCAAAATATGCGAAAAGGTCCCTAAAACTTAACAAGGTTCCAAATTGGTCCAAATAACATTCTAAGCCATATAACATCATTCTCACATGATTTCTAGCCTTAGGGAAATTTTCCAAAATCTTCCCAAATTTTCTTCCAATATGCCGAATTTGCAGGGTCACTCTAGACAAAATTTCCAACTTGATTCAAGCATGAATTCAACTTCTAAACCTCATTTCCAAGCTTCTATAATTGTTTCCATATCAAAATCAATCCAAATTCAACTTCCTATCAAAACCCTAACTTTAAACAAATTAGGATTTATCAACTTCCAAGTAGTTTTAATCATCATACAAGCTTGGATATAATTCTATAACAACAACTACATCAAAATCTCATCTTAAAACATCATATATAAACATCCCCTTCATCCATCAAATTCACAAAACTAGGGTTTCAAGCAAGGAAAACATGAATAAATGGTACCAAAAGATAGATAATTTCCTAAAGATCAATTTCATGTTTCATGCTTTCATCAAAATTCCAACTAAATAAGCTTGAAAATCAAGAAGAAAATTTTTCTCTTCCTTACCTTGGAGGTTTCGAACAAGAGGAAAGATGGTGGAGAAAATCTTGAATTTTCTTTTGTTTCCAATTTAGCCATTTGTCTTTAATATAATTCAAATGAATTTAAAATTCATTTTAATATCTAATGACCTTTTTACCCTTGAAATCCAATGCTCCATATCATGCCACATGTTTACCTACTCATCCAAGGGTCAAAAATAATCCAAGTAGTTAGTAATTACCAACTTTGCCCTTGGAATTTCCTAAATTTACCATATTTCCATTTTCATCCAACGGCTTATATTTAACATGGAAAACTTACTTTAATCCAATGGTCCATGTTAAATCCTACTATATATCACTTTATAGCAAAAAATACAAGCTCCGTACGAAAAATCCAAGTAACAAGAAAATGTTATTCTTGGGGCGAACTATTCATTTACGGGACTAAAATACATAACTTTTAAAAATTACAATATAGTCCTTAAACTTTTCCAAAGTTTATACTTTGACCACCAAACTTTCAAAATTTCCATTTTGGTCACTAACCAAAAATTTGGGATATTACAATTCTTCCCCTTAAAAAATTCATCCTCGAATTTTCCTTACTTACTTGGTTCAAAAAGGTACGGATACTGCTTTTTCATTGTTTCTTTTGTCTCCCAAGTAGCTTCCTCCACTTTGTGATTTCTCCACAAGACTTTAATTAGAGGAATCTTCTTATTCCTTAATTGCTTTTCTCCTTAAGCTAAAATTCTCACAGGTTCTTCATCATATGTCAAACCTGATTGAATCTCTATCTCTTCTAGTGTAATAATATGTGAAGGATCTGATCGATATCTCTGAAGCATGGACGCATAAAATACATCATGAACCTTACTCAACTCTGGTGGTAAAGCTAATTGATACGCCACCGGACCAACCTTTTTTAAGATTTCATAAGGACCAATAAATCTTGGACTAAGCTTTCTTTTTCGTTCAAAGGGTAATATCTTTTTCCAAGGTGAAGCCTTCAAGAATACTTTATCTCCAACTTCAAACTCAATATCTTTTCTTTTAAGATCTAAATACGACTTTTGTTTGTCAGAAGCAGCCTTGAGATTATCTTGAATTATCTTTACTTTATTCTCTGTTTCTTGAATAAGATCTGGTTCGATGATCTTTTGATCCTCCAACTCGAACCAATTCAACGGTGTTCGACATTTTCTTCCATATAATGCTTCATACGGTGCCATCTTAATACTTGTTTGATAACTGTTGTTGTAGGCAAACTCAACTAATGGAAGATATTTTTCCCACGAACCGACAAAATTAATTATACATGCTCTGAACATATCTTCGAGTATCTAAATAGTTCCTTCCGATTGTCCATTTGTTTGGGGATGGAAATTAGTGCTGAAATGTAGCCGAGTTCCCAATGCTTCATATAGAGCATTCCAAAACCTCGAAGTAAACTTGGGATCTCTATCATAAATGATAGACATAGGAACTCCATGAAATCTAACAATTTCCTTAATATATATCTCTGCCAACTTGTTCAAAGAGTAGTCTGTTCGAACTAGTATGAAATGTGCCATCTTCATCAATCGGTCCACAATCACCCAAATCGAATCTTTCTTACATGGCACTAATGGTAAACCCATTACAAAATCCATTCTAACTTTGTCCCATTTCCACTGTGGAATTAAGATCAGTTGTAGCAACCCTGATGGAACTTGATGCTCTACCTTTACTTGTTGACATGTTAAACATATAGCAACGAACTCAGAGATAGCTCATTTTATGCCAGGCCACCAAAATCGAATCTTTACATCTTGATACATTTTGTTGCCTCCTAGATGCTTAGTTAAAGGACTGAAATATGCTTCCAAAAGTATTTCCCTCTTTAGATCCTCATCTTCAGGAATGTACATACGTCCCCTGTAGTATAGACATCTATTTGATTTTATTTCTAAAATCTTTAAATTCAGCTTGTTCCACTTGTTTCTTCTTTTCCAAGCATTCCTTATCCTTTGCTTGCAACTCTTTAATCATTTCTATCAAAGTAGGCTTAATTTGAAACTCAGCCATTATTGCACCATTTTCCTGTAACCTTAGCTGAGCATTCAACATTCTTAAGGCAGAAAATGTTTTCTGACTAAGTGCATCTGCTACCACATTATCCTTCTCCGGATGGTAATCAATGATTACATCATAGTCCTTAATCAATTCTATCTATCTTCTTTGTCTCAAATTATGCTCCTTTTGAGACAACAAATATTTCAAACTTTTATGATCTTTGAAGATGTAACACTTTTCACCATATAAGTAGTGGCGCCAAATCTTCAAAGCGAACACCACTGCAGCTAATTCTAAATCATGAGTAGAATAATTCCTCTTATGAGTTTTGAGTTGTCGAGAATCATACGCTACAACATTGCCTTATTACATCAATACACATTCCAAACCATTATGGGATGCATCACTATATATAGTGAAATCCTTCATGGATTCTGGTTGTACCAAAATAGGAGCTTCTGTTAATATATTCTTCAATTTGTCGAAGCTTTCCTGAGATTTATCTGTCCAAATAAATGGCACATCTTTCCTTAATAGCTTAGTTATTGGAGCGGCGATCATTGAAAAATCTTTCACGAACCGCCTATAATAACAAGCTAATCCCAAGAAACATCTCACTTCAGAGACACTTTGCGGAACTTTCCATTCAAGTATTGCTTGAACTTTCTTAGGATCAACTCGAATTCCTTCCTCAGAAACTATGTGTCCAAGAAAAACTACTTCAGACCGCCAGAATTCGCATTTTTACAGCTTCACATTTAATTTCTTTTCTCAAAAGATCTAAAGAACTACTCGAAGATGAGTATCATGATCCTCTTTGGTTTTTGAATAAACCAATATATCATCTATGAATACCACCACAAACTGATCCAAATATGGCTGGAATATCCGATTCATCAAATCTATAAAAGCTTCCGGTGCATTTGTAAGTCCAAAAGGCATTACTACAAACTTATAATGCCCATATATAGTTCTGAAAGCTATCTTTGGGATATTTGCTTCCTTGATCTTCAATTGATGATACCCCGACCGAAGATCAATTTTAGAAAACACTGTTGCTACTTTAAGTTGATAAAAGAGGTCATCAATCCTTGGTAAATGATATTTATTCTGCCCCGTCACTTTATTAAGTTGACGGTAATCCACACATAACCTCATTGATCCATCATTCTTTTTCACAAATAAGACTGGAGCTCCCCACGGTGATATACTTGGTCGTGTAAACCTCGATGTAATAATTCTTGTAATTGAGCCTTCAACTCTTTGAGTTTGGTAGGATCCATTCTATACGGTGCTATTGATATTGGTGTTATTCTAGGAAGCACATCAATACCAAATTCCACCTCTCGATCTGGAGGTAATCCTGGTAATTTATCTAGAAAAATATCTAGAAATTCCCACACCGTGGGTATATTTTCCATATCTATTTTTGTCTCCGGAGCATTTATCACATGAGCTAAATAAGCTTCATACTCACATAATAATAACTTTCCAGCAGCTACAGTTGCAATCTCATGGCTCAAATAATTCTGCCTTTCTCCTTCAAATGCTATTTCTGAACCATCTGGTCCTTTTAAATATACCCTTTTTAATCGGCATTCAACCTAGCGTCATATGCCGATAGCCAATCCATTCCAAGAAGGAATTCAAACTCTTGGAAAGGTAATTTCATAAGATTAATTGAAAACTCTCTTCCTTGGATCCTTATAGGACACTTTTTACATATTCGAACTACTTTGGCGCTTTGTCCTAGGGGATTAATAGCAACTACCTCACTCGAAATTGGTTCTACTGGTATATTTCTTTCAAGTACTACTTTAGAACTAATATACGAATGGGTAGAGCCCGGATCAATTAATGCAAAAATAAACCTGCCAAAGAGTTCGATCATACCTGCTACAATTTCTGAATCATCGTGATCATGAGCAGTCTTGATATTGTATACTCGAACAGTACCCTTGTCTTCCATGCTAGAAATGGTTGTGGATACTCATGGTTTGCCACCTTTATTTTCTCTATTTTTCTGAGGCGCTGTAACTACTCGATCAGAGTGAAGCTCTGAACACTCCCTTTTGAAATGACCGTCTTGTCCACGATAATAATAGTCTCCACCAGCAAACCAACATCGACCATAATGCCTTTTTCCACAACGTTCACATTCAGGAGGAGGACAAAATCTTGAACCCCGAGTACCTGCAGTAACATTCTGAGTTTGTTTAAATTTCCCTCCTAAAAATCCCTTTTTAGTAGAAGAAGCTGATGATGCTTGGCTTTGCTGTGAAAAACCTTTACTGCATTTGAATGATGACGTAGGAAAAGAACTTTAGGATCTTTTTCCTGACTAGACCTGTTTTCCCACTTTTTCCTCAAGGTCCACTTTCTCTATAGCTTTTGCTCGATGCACCGCTTCTTGAAAAGTGGTGAAGTTGCAGGAAACTAATTCCCTTTTATACTGAGAATGTAACCCAGCTATGAATTTATCGATCCTGGATTTTTCGGTTGGAATGAAATCTTCTGCAAACCGGCTCAGTCTATTGAATTTACATTCATATTCATAGACTGTCCTGCCCGATTGCTTCAAATCCAGGAATTGTCGCCTCATTTCTTCAATGAACAGATCCCCAATATACTTTTCTTTGAATTCTTTCAGAAACAATTCCCATGTAATATGTTCTGGAGGAACCCGTACAGTGATTACATTCCACCACACATTGGCTTGTTCCATCAGAAGAGATACTACTCCTTCCAATTTTCCTTGATCATCACAAGGAATCCTACTCAACATGATCTTAATATCATTCAGCCAATAATCAGCAGCCATAGGATTAGCATCAATGTCACCTTCAAATCCTGGTGCTTTTATTTTTCTTAATTCCTTTGGAACTGATACTACTGCTCTCCAACTGATAATAGCATCCAATGCTTGAAGAAATAAGCCTTGGTCTTCAACATGCATATTTCTTTGTTCCTGAGTGACTGGCTCTACATTCTGCTGCCCCTGAGGTGGATTCTGATTCACCTCATTACTTCCACTCTGAGCAGGCATATCTTGCTCAAATGCCTGACAAGATTCCCGAAGATCTGACATCTTTTAATTTCATAATCATCCCTTATAAGTAAGGAGTAACAACATTAATTACTAGGCATCCAATTATATTCACACAAATATCAATAATCTTAACATTCTAGTGGCATGTATATAATTCTGACTATCTATATACCCGATTTATGTCCAAAACCGGCTAAACCTGTAGCTCTGATACCAATAAAGGTAACACCCTAACCAGTATTCTATAATAAATACCATATAGAGTATCATAATGTTTTTTATCGCATAAAATCATTTACCTAATTTTTATCTTATCGAATTAAGTCTGATTTCAGGCAGAAACTTAACAAATCTTATCTATAAAGTATATAGAATATAACTCCTAAAAACTGCCTAAAACAAAAATCTACCCGATTACTTAATTTATCTCTATTTGGTTATTACCCGATTTTAATTATAATATGATTACTCATTATCTACTATAAACATAAACGAGTCTATATATTATTACAAACCATGTATATAAACTAGTATGTAACCGGCTAATTTTAATATTTACATGCCATCTAGAAACATCAAAATACATCAAAGGATATTATTACTGATATCGTTAATATATTTGAGATAGTAGGATGCCCACTCCTTACTCTGATTTCTGTCTTTTACCTACGCGTGAAAACCATCACACGCTAAGTATATGCTTAGTGAGGCAACAATAGTATTCAGTGCAAATAACATAACAATAACTAATAATATGTAACCATTTTCATGCATTTATCACTAGATATGACTTACCATCATATTAATCATACATAAATATTATATAAGCCGGATATACATTTTCTTACCAATATACTTGCCATAATTTTAAGAATGTATAAACTCTTTAACCCGTTTATCAAATATTTACTAATTTCAGAACCCGATTTTATAGCCCGATCTTATAACCCAAATATAGACCTATAAGGACCCTAGATACACGAGTCAAATATGAACCAAAGTTCTAATTCTCGCACATTTATAAGGTTGTGCTAACCATACACTAAGTGACCTTTAGGTACACTATAGTGCTATCCCGAATTCCCGATTATGCAGCATGATGCTGGACTCTATGGCATGCCAACTATATCATGTCCCTCAATTGACTTATTTGGGCATAATTTCCATATTTATTCTATTCATGGCAACATATATCAATAAAATTTAACCTTGGGTAGTTCATACCCGGAATAACATTCAAAGCATACTATCGTCAATAACTAGTGATTAATGCATTCGTTTTCAACCTTTGACATATTCAAAATATGTCAAATATATGTTCAATAACATAAATATCATGCCAATATATAAACCAGGTGGACTCGGCGCAAGTCCTACCAGTGATGTATAAAAATCCATGTATCATGTTATGTATGCATTGCGCTCACCTGATGCCTCACTAGAAATCTTACTGTCGATTTAGCCTTATTCCCGAACTTTTTCCTTGTCTTTAGATTTGCTCGTAGTACGATCTTGATCACGGTCACGATCTATAAATCACCATTTACCGAATACATACATTTCAAAGCGTATGTTAGTATCTATCTAACATAAGCACATATTAGGAATAAAATTCCTAAAAATAACCATAAAGTGAAATCTTTTAGAATTCACCTCAACTTTCCAAATTATTCAAAATGGTATCTTTCCATTAAACTTTAAATTCAATCATTAAAGAACATATGCAAGTATTCCAAAATACTTTCAAGCTTAATACATAGCTTTCTAACCAATTTCAATTTCAATCCCATATTTTCCTTAATTTGCCATTTGATCCTCAACACTTTGAAAACTTCCAAAATGATCCAATTGAATCTTCTAACATTAATTTTTAGCATAATACATTAACTTTTTGACATTTGTATCTTAATCCTTAAATTTCCCAAAATATGCAAAAAGGTCCCTAGAACTTAACAAAGTTCCAAATTGGTCCAAATAACATTCTAAGCTTTATAACATCATTCTCACATGATTTCTAGCCTTAGGGAAATTTTCCAAAATTTTCCCTAATTTTCTTCCAATATGCCGAATTTGAAGGGTGACTCTAGACAAAATTTCCAACTTGATTCAAGAATGAATTCAACTTCTAAACCTCATTTCCAAGCTTCTATAATTATTTTCATATCAAAATCAATCCAAATACAGCTTTCTATTAAAACCCTAACTTTAAACAAATTAGGATTTATCTACTTCCAAGTAGTTTTAATCATCATACAAGCTTGGATATAATTCTACAACAACAACTACATCAAAATCTCATCTTAAAACATCATATATAAACATCCCCTTCATCCATCAAATTCACAAAACTAGGGTTTCAAGCAAGGAAAGCATGAATAAATGGTAGCAAAAGATAGAGAATTTCCTAAAGATCAATTTCATGTTTCATGTTTTCATCAAAATTCCAACTAAATAAGCTTGAAAATCAAGAAGAAAAATTTTCTCTTCCTTACCTTGGAGGTTTCGAACAAGAGGAAAGATGGTGGAGAAAATCTTGAATTTTTTTTTGTTTCCAATTTAGCCATTTGTCTTTAATATAATTAAAATGAATTTAAATTCATTTTAATATCTAATGACCTTTTTAACTTTGAAATACAATGCTCCATATCATGCCACATGTTTACGTACTCATCCAAGGGTCAAAAATAATCCAAGTAGTTAGTGATTACCAACTTTGCCCTTGGAATTTCCCAAATTTACCATATTGCCATTTTTCATCCAACGACTCATATGTATCATGGAAAACTTACTTTAATCCAATGGTCCATGTTAAATCCTACCATTTTAAGACATGGAAATGTCATTTTTTACCTTGCCTTATCATCCTTTAAAATATCTTGAATATTCGAATCAATCTGATTATTCGAATATTTTTTGAAACTTTATCGCTTTATAGCAAAAAATACGAGCTCCGTATAAAAAATCCGAGTAACACAATAACGTCATTCTTGGGGGCAAACTATTCATTTAGGGGACTAAAATACATAACTTTTGAAAATTACAATTTAGTTCCTAAACTTTTCCAAAGTTTATACTTTGACCACCAAACTTTCAAAATTTTCATTTTGGTCACTAACCAAAAATTTGGGATATTAAATATATATCTGCAGTATGATGCTTTTAGAAACATGTTAGCCCCTATATTTTGGAAGTTTTACAATTTAGTCGTTATTTTTTTATTTTGTTAAATTGGATGTCTAATTGTGACCTGTTTAAGTTGGAAATCGGCATGCTAGCATGAAATGTAATTAATTAAATATTGGTAACCTAAAACTTGTATATGTCCCTATAATTATTTGGATTTGCATGTTGGTCCCAAAAATGCTTGTGTTTGCAGTTGAGTGCCTTATTAATGTTTGTTTCAAATGAAAATTGAACCGCTGCTTGCATGAACGCCATAGGTCTTGACGAAGCATCTAGATTAGTAAAAAAAAATGCAACATAATTCGAGTAAGGCATTCCAGGTTACTTTGGTAAACCTAATGTGATCTTCTTGGTTTAGATCTAATGACTAGGCCGGGTCAACGGGGTTGTACGAGGGTGTATAAGGAATTTAGTCCACCATTCAAAATAATGAAATGGTTATGACCATTGATGTTTACAAATATGGATTGTGTGGCATTTGTGAATAAAAGTGAGTTCATCGTGAGGTGCTCTAACTTTGATAATAATATCAAGATTTGTGTGATTAGCTCGAGTTTTTGCTCATAGAAATTATGAATTAGAACCAAGGGAGAGTTATGAAATGGTTAGATTATGATACACACCTAGGGCGAAGATGTGGGGTTCAAGATCAAGACCTGACCCAGTGATGTTGTCTGTTAGG
Organism: Hibiscus mutabilis; assembly: GCA_019671005.1. Lineage (NCBI taxonomy): Eukaryota > Viridiplantae > Streptophyta > Magnoliopsida > Malvales > Malvaceae > Hibiscus > Hibiscus mutabilis. The sequence goes on along the minus strand of CM033734.1, from coordinate 39,009,537 downwards.
GAGAAATTCGATTATCTCTCTAATGTCATTTCGACTAAGAACGCTCGGGATATGGATTGGAAACAAGGTTTTGGTCAACAACATTTGTGGAAATCATAATGGGCATCAAAATTGAAGAACCCATATTTTAGTTGTGGAAAAGAATGAGTATTCTTCAATTCATCCTTTTGTTATCATTTGTTTGATTATGGTTCTACACGTTCGTATTCTTCGAATAGCATGTGCATACATTGGATATTGCAATGAGACTTTTATTTTGGAAGTCATTGTTATGAGTTCGTTGGGCAAGATCGTAACAATGAATTAGTTATATCAGAGTTGTCTGTTGGAGAAAGGACCGATTTTATGTATAATGTGATTTCAGCAATTAAGGCTAAAAGGATGATGAGTTTGGGTCACGAAGCTTATCTAGCTTACGTGATTAATTCTGGGAGTAAGGACATTTGTGTTCAATACATTCTCATTGTTAGAGATTTTCCTGAAGTGTTTGTAGAGAAATTACCCTGGTACGACTCCTGTGTCCATTGCACCTTATTGCATGACACCAAAATAGTTAAAATAGTTTTAGACTCAACTTCAGGAATTGTTGGATTTTAGATTTATTCTACCGAGCGTTTTGCCTTGGGGAGCATCAGTGTTGTTTGTTAAGAAGAAAGATGGTACAATGAAATTGTGTATTGCCTATTGGCAGTTGAATAAATTGACAATTAAGAATAAGCATCCTTTGCCATGGGTATGACTATATCTTCGAAGATTAATTTACGGTAAGTATATTATCAATTGAAGGTGGAAGAATCAGATGTGTTAAAATCTATGTTTCGAACCCGTTATGGTCTTTGTGAGTTCATGGTCTTATCGTTTGATTTGACAAATGCACTTATTGTATTCATGGACGTGATGAAGCGAGTGTTCTGCGAATACTTTAATCCATTTTTAGTTGTGTTCGTAGATGACATTCTCGTGTTCTATAATACCAAGGAGGATCATGACCTACAATTGAGAAGTGTTCTATAGTCTTTGAAAGAGAAAAATATGTTTTCCAATTGAAGTAATTATGAGTTTTGGCTTAGAATGGTGAGGAAAGGTTTGGGGGTTAGATGAGAATATTGAGGTTTGGTTGAAGAAATTTCATTAGTAGGTGTGGATTGATCGATCATGCATCCACGCATACATATATATATACATATATATATATATATGTACATACATCCATGCATACATGCATTTATGCATACATTTAGACATGTTTGCATACATATGCATATATATATGTGTGTGTGTGTGTGTGATGACATATAAGTAAACATGCACACATATGTTCACACCTATGGATGCTTTTTCTGAACCTTGAGTGAAGTGGTAGTATGAGAAGTGCAATGGGTATAAGTTTGGTTTGTGATAAGTTTAATATTCGCATATTTTTCACACGCACATCTATATATATATCTAGATTTTAGTGTTATAATCCAACTAAAGATCCATGTTTAAACTAGTATTTGATTTTTGTAGGGATTTTGATAGCTAAAGGATAATACATAAGGATAATACATGCTTAGAAGAGAAGTTTTAGTTGGATTTGGATTCTAAGGAGCACTTAACACAAGAAGAGGAATCCTACTTCAAGTTGAACTTTCACTTTAATATTATATTTGGAGTAGGATAGAGTTTTAAATTAAATCTTATTGGAATTCTTTCTCCTAGTTGATATAAATGACCTCTATTATAAATAGGGTCATGAGGAGAAGAGAAATCATTCATCCCATAATTCTCATTCTTCTCTTCTTTATCAATTTCTCCTCTCTATGAGTAGTTTAACTCTTTCTTTCTAGTTAAGGTTTGATTCAAGGTTTTAATACAATTTCTTAGTGAGATTCTCTTGTTCTTCACCATATATTTCAAGTATTTTTATATCTTCCGAGATTACTCAGTAAGTATATACCGATTTATAAGCTTCACATGCTTTTTTCAGTTTATTCATCTGTATATACAACAACCAATCAAGCCATTCTTGGTAAGAGGTAAGTAACCTGAACAATGGGTTTTGGAGGTATGGATTCATATTCTTATTTAGTTAAAAGATTAGTGCTTAATCGTTTATGTGCTTGGGTCTCTAAAATCAATAAAGTTATTTGATAGGTTATAATTCTTATATGCAATTCTCTAAGGGTTTTAATCTTGATAATAAGGGTAAAAATCTTTCATGTAGTTTTTAGTGATTGTCTACTAATTAAGAGAGATTAGGTTATACATGTGCTTTTCTCTGGTAACCTATAACTAAGCTATTTGAAATTGATGTAAAATTATCTTTTGTGAATATAGATGAACTATGTCTTGAATTAATACACCGAGATCAACCTTGACTAGGATTCATCTCATTATCACATTCTTCTTTATTTTAATAGTTTTCTTATTTTCTCAATTCTACTCAAACACAAATCCCTTTTTTTAATTACTTGTTTTATATAAAAGTAACCTCTTACCATTTCATGTGGATTCGACCATGCTTACTGCTTCTACAAGTTATTTTGAGCAGGTTTAGTTTTGACGGCTTCGATAACCGCTATAAAAAATTGGCGCCATTGCCAGGGAGTGGTGTCAAGAAGGATAAGTTTAATTTTTTTTCTTTAATTTTTTTATTTCTTTTTATGCCTCATTCTTCTTGTGCGGATAAAATTTTTGTGTTCAATCCTAAAATTGAGAAGACGACACAATGGCTGAGAAAACTCTACACGAGTTAGGCCTATCAGATGTCGTACAACAACCCTTTTGCATTGACTACTAAGATCTAGGCATTCAGTTCAAACTCAAGTCAAGTTTGATCCATATTCTTCCAAAATTTCTAAGACTTGAGAATGAGCACCCTAATAAGCATTTGAAGGAATTACATATAGTATGCTCGAGCATGAAACCGTAAGGAGTCACAATTGATCAAATGAAGCTGCCAGCATTCCCATTCTCCTTGGCCGACAACTTAAATGATTGGTTATTCTACATACCATCCGGATCAACAGAGACATGGATAGACATGGCAAGACTCTTTCTTGAGAAGTACTTTCCCACTTCAAGAGCAGCCAATATTAGAAGATAAATATGTGGAATTCAACAAAGAAACATAGAGTCGTTGTATGACTACTGGAAAAATTCAAGCAAATTTGTGACAGTTGTCCACAATATGGGATATCTGATCAAGTTCTCATCCAATACTTTTATGAAGGTTTTCTACATATAGAGAGACAAATGTTAGATGTAGCAAGTGGGGTATCCATATTAAACAAAACTCCTAGATAAGTTAAAGAACTGATCAATGTCATTGTTAACTCCTCAAAAGTTGCACTTTTCTTGCTTATATTGCCATGTTTTTGCTTGAGTTTGGGTATATATTAGTATATTTTGTTAGTAGTTTCATGCTTTTACATCTAGGAGTCAAGGAATGTATAATTTTTATTTCTAGAGTGAAGGGGTATTTTCTTGCTGTGGTGTTCAGGTTGTGGCAGGTCTCGAGTACAGTTGGCATAACGTAGGAAAGAGAATGCCGAATGTAGTTGGAAAAAGTAGGAGAGGACTGCCAAGCTTGGTTGGAAAAAGAAAAAAGTTCGATGCTCGGTCAAATAGCCGTAAGTCAAATCCAGGTTAGCCTTAATTCAAAGAGAAGATAACGTGCCTACAATGGTGCATTAAAAACTTAAAAAAACTCTAATAAGGGTTTCCACGTGCACCTATATAAAGAGTCCAACGAGTGAGCAACGGAGGCTGCACCGTAAGGAAGAAAGAGGGTAGAGGAGAACCAATGCTCGATCCAAATAGTTTTCGAGAGCTCTGGATCTATTAAAGGGCTGCATTGACGGATCTTCTTTCTTAGTCCATTTCTCTTGGATTTATTTCTGATTTGATGGTGATGTTTAAATACGACATGGTTTTGTTGGTAACCCCAGCCCTGAACTAATCATTTAAATTGGCTAGGGGTGTTTAAGATGAACACTTAGCTTTAGGCTTTTAATAATTGAATGCTTTGGCTTTCTTGTTTATTTGGCTTGCACTTTTTTATTATTTTTATTGCCTTACAATGGTTGGGAATGAAAGCTCATTATCCCTTAATATCTTAACAAACTTAGGAGATAAGGATTAATTGCCAAATACTAAGGAGAGAAACTTCGAGAGATGATGTTCAAGTAGATGAGCTTATTTTCGAAGCGAATCTAACCCTTAGGAGTAAAGATTAAAACTTGACAAGTTAATTGTTTGAAAACTCGCTATAGACATATAGGTGTTAAAAGTAATTAACTTAGAGTATTGCCAAGTTGAAATCTGCTCGGCAACAAAACCAAGGTTTAACGTTATTAAATCTCTGTCATCGCTAGCGTGAAATCCAAACATCCCTTGCCAAGCCAATAAATCATATTGACACAAGTGTTTGCCAATTTGCTCAAATCTTTGCTTTATTTTCATTTAATCATTTTCTTAATTAAAATCCAAAATCATTTACCATCCCATTTGTTCCAATTCACAAATAACTAGTATGGCATTTATTTCTTGAACAATCCTTGTAGATACGACACTCAACTCACTACTATATTACATGTTGATCGTGTATACTTACGCGCAAAAAGAGACGTGCTTGGCATTATTGACTTGTATTATTACGCTAAACCATCATTCGTTTTCCAAGCAGTAGTAGGTCGACAAGTTTTTGGCACTGTTTATGGGGATTGCAACGAGATTAATTATTTTGATTTTTACTTGTTTTTTTCTTTTGTTTTACTTATTTTTGTTTTGTTTGGTGTATGACCAGGAGTCGTATTGCGAAGGAAGATTTATTATACGACCCAGAAATTGAAAGAACCCTACACAGGATAAAGAGAGAATGTCAAAAAATGGATTGAAATGGAAATTATGGAGTATATAGTGTCCTAAATAATGCTACAACCAAGAAAATCCAGCAATACATGATGGGATACCACCCGCACCAGTGTTGCTAATGAGAATCCTGAAGAATGACCTATCAGAGAACACTTAGAACCAACCATGGGTAATTTGATGCCAGGGCTGGTTGGCCTAGGGGTAAATACAACTAATTTTGAACTTAAACGGGCAATGATTCATATGCTACTGAATGTAGGTTAATTTGACGGATCACCTATCGGAGACCCAAGGCAGCACTTGAAGCAATTCATGGAGGTGTGCCAACTATTTCATCAACCTGGATTGGCTGAAGAGAAAGTGAAGTTGAGACTATTCTCATTCTCTTTGAGAGATGGAGAAAAATTGTGGCTATGTTCTTTTCCACCTGGTTCAGTTACTTCATGGGCAAATTATGCTAGAAATTTCTTCAAAGATTCTAGCCACCTAAACTTAATGCCAAGCTTTGAAGTGAAATCATTACTTTTTAGGTAGGCTGATGAATATACGTTATACGATGCCTGTGAGGGATTCAAGGACCTGTTGAGAAGATGCCCCATGTATGGATTCCCTATCTAGACCCAGATGGAGACCTTTTATAATGGAGTCAACACTCATGCTGGGACTATTGTAGATGCTTCGGCAAATGACTCATTTCTAGATAAGAATTACACAGAGGCATATGACATCCTAAAAAGGATTGCCACCAATGACCTTCAATATCCTACTGCTAGACTGGGAACTAGAACAAAAGTAGCTAGAAAATTGGAGCTTAATGCACTGTCATCTATCAATGCTCAAATTGCCAATCTTACTAATATAGTGAAAATAATGCAGAAGCGTACTGAAGTCCAAGAAGAAAAGGCATTGGAACCATTTTGCACTATTTATGGAGAGGATCATAATGCGGATGAATGCCCAACAAACCCATAGTCGGTAAATTTTGCTGGCAATTACAATCTTCATATTAAATCATATTCCAATACTTATAATGCAGGTTGGAAGCAGCATCTGAACTTTTCTTGGACGAACCAGGAGGTAACCAATAATATGCCCAACGTCAGAACAACAATGCACCACCCGATTTCAACTAGAATCCAATGCCACAGAGAGCACAAAACAATTTCCATCGAGGGCAAAAATCTATCTAGGGGAACACTCTAATAGAGTATATAAAGCGAAATGATGCAACAGTCTAGAGTTTAGTAGTAGATATACGAAACTTGGAGGTCCAGCTGGGACAGATTGCCAATGCAATTAGTAACAGAACTCAAGGAACTTTGCCAAGTGTACAGAGGATGCTTGACAAAAAGGAAATGAACAATGCAAAGCATTCACCCTCAAGAGTGGCAAAGAAGCTGCAAATGAAACACTTGTTAAACAACCAATTGTTTGCTAGGAAGAGAAATATGTGCCAGCAGATGAACCCAAGGAAGTTGAGAAAGGGGAGGCAAGCACCTGTAATGTTAGACCTAAATCTGATGCCAATACCACTTCGGCAAAACCAGCAGAGCCAGCATTTACCTATCCACCACCACATTTTTCATAAAGGCACTAGAAAAATAAACAATATCAGCAATTCAAGCGATTCTTGGAAGTCCTTAAACAACTACATATCAACATACCGTTAGTGAAAGCTCTCAAACAAATGACCAACTACGTTATATTCATGAAGGACGTTTTGTCCAAAAAGAGAAGTCTGGGTAATTTTGAGACTGCCGCACTTACTGGGATTGTAGTGCAATGATAACCAAAAGATTGCCACCAAAATTGAAAGATCCTCGGAGTTTCACTATTCCCTACACTATTTGTAATAGATTCATGGGAAAAACATGCATGATCTGGTAGCCAGCATAAATTTAATGCCAATGTCAGTTTTCAAGAAACTTGGTATTAGAGAAGCCAAGCCATTTTTAACGTATTATAGTGCACTTCATCCTATGGCATGCCAACTATATCCGAATGTTTTCTGATCATGTCACATAGCCAATATATCATTTATAAAGCCATTTACCCACTATTTTACAGTGCATTATACAAAATCACCACATATGCAAATCATATTACCAAATCAACACTATTCCCGACCGAAATGAAAACCAATGCTCACTAGCATTCTTTTACTTTTAAACCCCATGCATATGTATTCAAAACCATGCATTTCCAGCAAGTAAATCAAACCATGTTTACGACCTAAACATGAATTATGCATGCTCATATCTGAACCGATATTAAAGAGAAAAAGAGGGAAAACTTACTTCCGATCTTAGGTAAGTGTTTCAAAATTAACCTAAACTCCCAACAACCTTTATTAACCCTTTTTTAAAGGTGTTTAAACCAATATCCACTCACTGATACGCCTCACTTTGCTTGCCAACGCGAATCAAGCTTTCGGTAAGCCACAATCAACGTCAAGCTTCGGCACTTTGATTATCCCATGTTTTAACCACATAAAATCAAAGGGAAAATGCATCATTATGCATTCAAACCATTGCCTACAAGCAAATACCCACAACTCTCAAGTTGCCCACTCAAAATTTATCTAAAACATACCAAAATCATCATCAAACACTTTCGAAACGTAACCCAACCTTATTATAACAATTCAATCCAACAAAGCTCTTTAATTAACACCTAAAAACCATTTCCCAACATCCTCTTACTTCCAGCAAAGATTAAACACAACTATCACCCCCAAAACCCTTAATTAACCACCTTAAACATTAGATATTCAACTTGTTTCGGAATTGCAATATTAAAACCAAGTTATTAACTCAATTAAACATCAAAATCATGATCTAATCTGATCAAAATCCCAGCAAAATAGAACAAGTACGAAGATCCATAAATCTCATCAATCAAAACACAATTAAACCAATTTTCTTTAATTAAACTATCAAAACACATTAGAAAACAATTGTAAAGGATCAAGAACTTGGGAATTTCAGTAAAGAACCTTTCATTAGAGGAGAATAACGAATCCTTACCTCCATTGCCAATTTCTCCCCTTAATTGCTTAATAAAACATGAAAATCAAAAGAATAACAATAAGTATTTGATGAAAAAGCATTAGGAAATCAGATGGAAATCAAAACCTATGATTTTTACCTGAAGAAATTGAAATTGGAAAGATTTTTGGCTGGAGAGAAATTGAGAGAAAGAAGTTGCAAAGTTTGTTACGTGAATTTTTGTTAAAAGTCTAAAATAATGATTTATTAATTCTCTCAACTTTCAAAGCCTTTTAAAACCCATTTAGAATCAATTAATTAAAGGGAGAAATCTGTTAAAAATATCTATGATATTTAGCTCCTTAAAGATTTAAAGTTTTGATACCTTTCAAAACAGTCATTAAAAATAGTTTTCAAAGTTTGCATTTTGGTCACTAGCCCAAAATGTCCAATTTCCAAATCTCATTTTTCAAAAATTGATTTTACCACAACCATCATTATATTAAATAATGATTGTACCACATTTTCCCATATTTTTATCACCTTTAAAAATATCCAAACCGATTAAATCTGAAAACTAACTCGAACCTATAATATCGGTCCACCGGACCTTCGAACCAACCCTCAAAACATCCAAGCCCAAAACCGGGTTGTTACAAGGCATTTAAAGGTTGAGTTCATGGTTGGGGTAAGGTTCAGCAAATTCTAGATTGAAATCGTTCTTAGCACAAGATCGGTAATGCGAAAAACAAACAAGAAACAAAAACAAGGAATGGGGTATTTCGATGCTACCCTTCAATAGATCCCCGATGTATCTTGAGTCTTCAAGCTTTTTCTATTTTTGTCTTCAACGTTTCAATGTCTCTTGAGTCTTCAATCCTTCAATTCTTCAGTTCTACAATGTCCTCCACGGTATAAGTTGACTGGCAGTTGCGCATGTCCTTTTATTGGCGCAAGTGTAGTCCTAATTAGGGTTAACGTAACTCCTATATTTTTGGTTCAAGCATAAGATGTTTGCTCATTCTAGTATTTAGGCTGACGCTATTTTTCTAACATCTTATCTAGAATTATTTCTTCGACGTCAGATCTGGTGCTATTTCCTCGCAGTCTAGTCTGGGCGCTATTTTCTCGAGCATCGTCATTCTTATTACCAACTATGCTTGGAAATTGCTTCTTGTCTTAGCTTCTTCCAATCCTGTTGTTCCTGCACATCACCGTATAAACACAAACCTTTGCTAAGGGTCAGTCTAGCAATAAAAACCTGGCACTCTGTAACTCCTCGATCCAATGTAATGCAAATGCATGAAACTACTAGGAAATATACTAAGATATACTCAAAATCAAGCAATATTCTTGGCAATAAATGCATGGAAAGTACTTCTTTTCAAGAGTTAACACCCCCAAACCTAGTTCATTTCTTGTCCTCAAGTAAAGCAAAACAAAACAAATAAAAGTTATAAATTATTATGCCTTAGCAAACTTTTATGAATGATAACACCAGCTAGCAAGCGAAATCTGGCCAGTAATCTCAAGATAATAGTAGTAATGCTAAATGGAGATCAAGTGTTGAAATATAACTCTAACCTGGGGTCATTTTTGTGTATGACGGTGCAGGTTGTTTGCATCCAGTGTCTCTAAACTCCCTTAGAAAATTTTACTATCCAAACTCTGTATTTTGCATGCTCACAAAGGTTTTCTTTTTCACTTTTCTTTTATTTGTCTTTCCTTTAGCATTTTATTCAGGGTTCACATTGTAGTTTTGTTTGGCTTGAGAAGTAAGATGGAGCATACCACGAACCCCTATGTTAGTCCAGACACTAGCACTTTTGCTTGCCCGTTACACTCATACCTTGAAGTAATTTTGTTGGCTTGAGGGCTAAGAGGGAGCAAACCATGAAGCCCCAAGTCAATTACTTTCCCTTAGGTAGAGGAGAGTTCTACTTTTTAGTACTTGGCAAACCATTGTTGCCCTATTCGTTACATTTTAGCTTGACATTTTGTTGAATTCAGTTTCAAATGTTCTAAGTTTATTCAGGGAACTAGATGCATGCTACGTGTTTAAGTGAAATCAAACTTCCCTAAGTTAGAGATCAATTCCCAGAAAACTTCTCTCTTTGATAGTTCTTGAGATTTTGATTCTTCATCGAACAGAGGCATACTAAGGATGAATTTCACTATGCTAGCAATGTGTTTGGCAAAATTTTAAGTACAAAATCAAACCTTGGAATTTTTTTAGTGGTATGGTATGCAAGATTTTTCTAAAGCAATAACAGAATGCAAACAACAACATAAAAATGAATGTCATGGCAATAAATGTGAGTCAACATACACTCTCAAACCTAAGGTATGCATTGTCCTCAATGCATGAGAACACACACATATATACAAAGGATATGCATGAGAATAATTAAATAAAAGAATAAGAAGTTTTAAAGGAAAGAGGACTCTCTTCAGTAATGCATTGGTTGAGACGATCGAGTCCTTCTTCTTGTTCTCGGTGCCAGTTTTGTAGCCATTTTCTTTCTTCGGTGGAAAAGGAATTTCGTCCTCATCAGTAGGTTCCTTAAAGTCTTGAAAGACCTCTTTAATTATCTTTGAGGGCTTATGGATGGCTGTTGTGGCTGGTGCAACTCGTGACTGGCCAATGCTATAGTGCCATCAGTACATGCCATAGTTTCTTGTCCTCTCCTATTTAGCAATCTTTTTATGCTAAAAAAATTCAACCCTTCAAAGTGATTAAATAAAAACAATAATGAAAAGAAAAGTAATAAGAAACTTCCTAAATCCTAAAAGAAATATAACTAAAATAACTATCCTAAATCTATATACAATATTCAGACTAAGTTGGCAAATTTTACTGTATGTCTGCAAGGAGAATGGTCTCCTTGGTATTAATCTGACTTCCTTCTTAGTAGTGATTCAGTCTTTGGCCCTCGGTTGGTGGATGGTAGGTTGTGGCAATCTTTTGTTTGAATAACTATAGTGACCTTTTGAAAATCACTAAAAAGATATTTGCATTTTTGTTAAAAAAATTAAAATTCAAGGAATTTTTAGAAATTTTGAAATTTTTTGAATTTTGGGGGATTTTTTTGTTTTGGAATTTTGATTTTTTTAAAAATAAAGATTGGAGTCGCCACCGATCAATTTTTAAAGATAAACCGGACACCAAAAATGAAACCAAAGATTCTTTTGAAAATGGGTATGGGTGTCGGTTATGGATGGGGAAGGATGAGCACCCCACACCGCCCAAAATTGATACCTAGTCGAATACAATTTGCCTTTAATTGGAAATTTGCGAGTTCAAATTTTAATTTAATTTAAGATCTGTTTAAAAATGCGAGTAAATTTTAAAGGCCCCATTATTCGAGAATAAACAAAAGAACCACCACCAATACGATTGGTATGGGCCATATTTACTAACGAATAAAAAGGCATCACATTAACAATTAAATAAGCCGGATGCGAGAAATAAAGCAAATAAATGTGTACTTATGAAATAAATGCATAAATAAAATACTGAAATTAAAAAGTTCGAAAAAAGGATCGGATCTAACATAAGATAAAAAGTGTAAAATAAAGAGCGGAAATTAAATGCGGTAATTTAAATTGCGAAAAATTAAATACAAGAAGTTAAATGGTAGGAAAATTAACTTGCAAGAAGTTAAACGGCGGGAAAATTAAATTGCAAGAAAATAAATGTTAGATGCGAGAATTAAAGGTTAGATGTTAGTTGGCTACACTAAACGGACCATAAATAATACAAGTCATCCCCCGTTGCGGGTCACCATAAGGACGATTCGAACAAAAAATAAAGAAATAAACAAAATAAATATAATAATATAATACTATAGATATATATAATATAACATATACATTATATCATAATATAAGCTAATATGTAACATATATAATATATATTATATACGACTAATGTATATATAAATATAAATAGCATAATGTATAAAGGACGGAAAAGCAAGAAAAGAAAAACAAGGGGTAAATTCAAAAAAAACAAAAAAAGGTAAAAAAAATGGACCAAATAAAAACGGCAATGAAGAATAGAGGTTAAATCGGGTATTAACCCATGATTGATTTGAAAATGGGAGAATAGCACGAGGACCTATACAACAATTATCCTCTAAAGGAAAGTGCGTGGATCCTTCCCCTAGGTCGGGTCACCGCATGGATCCTCGCGTGCCAAAAACGACGTCGTTTATCAAATTATATAAGTATGAAAATCCAAGGCAACATTTTCCTCATATCCCATTTTTTTCTTTCATAACTAGAAAAAAAGAAAAATAAAGAGCAAATGCTCTGAAATGTTCATCCATTCCTCATTTTTTTCCAAAAACCGGTGGGCCTAACGCTGCGCGCCGCCGCCTTGGCCATCGCTAGCCGATGACCAGCGGTCGTAAAAACTTTTCCTATTTAAAAAAATGAATCTAAAGCTGATTTAAACAAACAAATCTTTTTGGTTTTTGAAAACACTGAAATTCGCCTTTTGATTTTTTTTAATAAACAAACCCTAAATCCCCTTTTTTGGAAATAGATTCAAAACACTTGAATCCCACAAACGGGAAAGGTGAAACGGCAATGAGGAGACTGGCAGAGCTGCTATCCCGACCCCCACAAGGTAAAGGCCAAAACCTTTTTTTTTTGTGTATTCGAAATGAAAAAAGAAAATAATACCTTTTGAAAAATTGTATATTGCTTTCTGAAAATCTCTTTCTAGTTTTCTGGGGTTTACATGTCATTTCATTTCTGTTTTATATCTGAATTACATAGATTAAAAAAATAAAAAAGCTGTTGTCATTCTCTAAATATTTGCCTTGTTTGTTTGCATTGCAGGTGTTGTACGAGAGGGACCAATGCTGGCTTTTTGGCCGTATGCACGTAGCAAGGAATAAGACCAGCCCTCTATCCCGAGCCTGGCTGACGTGGCGCAGAGGTGGCACGGAGATGGCAGGCATGGAGTCTATGTGGATCTGATGTGGACGGTCATGGGCTGAGGTGGCTGGGGAAGCTAAAAGGGCCGAGAGAAAGCTTCCAAAAACTGTTGGCAGCTAGGATTTTTTAGTGTATTAGGGTTAGGTTTTAGGAGAGCCGATCTATTGGGTAGTGGGTCAATGAATCGGGTTAGGTAAATGGGTTATTTGGGTGAACCGAGTAATTGGGTTACTGGATAGGTAGATTGGGTTAGGGCAGTTGGGATATTGTAAGGGTAAATGGGCTTAATTTGTAAATATGGACACTAATGGACTGTTTTTTTTTTATTATAGATTTTAAATTATTAGTTTTTGATTTTCTTGGTTTAATGGTTTATTCGAAAGAAAAAAAAGGGCCGAACAAAAATGGTTACTATAGCTGCCCCTCTTTTCTCATTGTTGTGAAACAAAAATAGAGCAAAGACTAAAAGATAGCCATTTTGTTCGGTCAAGCTGGAGCATTCCTTCTTGGCATGACCTTTCCTTCGAACTCTAACTGATCCATCTTCCAACTTTTAGAGAAATAGAACCAGTTTGTTGATCCGCTACACCACCGACGGAGAGTCAAGATCTGGTCAACTCATCTACTTTGTCATTTTTCGTAAGGATAGAACCTGCAAGAGTAAAAAGAAATGGTTTTAGACTGAGATTCCACTTATATTTATTTAAAACTATAAAATTATAACAATTGGGTAAAAAGAGGTTTGAATATGGATGATTTGCCATGTCGCTGACGGCGAGACAAGATCAGGAGATTAGGTTGGATCAAGCTACGACTCTAAAGAAGAGGCATGATCTGGCGATTAGATTGAGATCAAGCTACAACTTTGACGAAGAGGCATGATCTAAGTAGTTAGTAGTGATCAAGCTACGACTCTAACGAAGAGGCATGATCTGAGGAGTTAGTTGAGATCAAGCTACGACTCTGACGAAGAGGCATGGTCGAAAATGAGATTTTGATCCACTATATCACTGACGACGAGTCAATATCTGAAGATAGATTTTATCAAGCTACAACTCTGATGAAGAGGCATGATCTGAGAGATAGACAATCCACTACACCACTGACGATGAGTCAGGATTTGAGGATGAAGATTTGATCAAGCTACGACTTTGACGAAAATGCATGATCTGAGTTATTGGTTGATCTACTACACCACTGACGATGAGTTAGGATTTAAGAATAAAGATTTGATCAAGTTACGACTCTGACGAAGAGGCATGATCTATGTTATTGGTTGATCAGCTACACCACTGATGGTGAGTCAAGTGGTACCTTTAAGGTATACTCACATGCTTGCACATTTATAATATCCTACCAAACTTTCTTGAATCATCAAAACGTGACAACCACACCAAAATAACTAGATGCACTCCTAAGCACACATCTAGCATCAAAATAGGCAATGATTCACACAAGTCTAACAACAACAAAGCAACATAAAATCCAGCACTTCATGTGCTTAAAACCATGGAAAAATAGAATTACAAATTCCCAAAAATATGGCGAACACATTGCCTTATTAACTGGAATCATTAACCGAGTTCATACTCAAAGTAGTCTTTGTCTTAGGATCACTTTAGCCTTGCCCTTGCAGCCCCCAAACCTTAATGCTATGCATCATTAAGAGAAAGAGAGCGTAAGCACACATGCTTAGTGAGGATGCTCATAAAATAATGATGCATTTAAAAACATTTGAAACCCAAAACACTTGTTTCCAAAACATTCTTATAACCAAAGAACTTTCCTTGTCGCTAACCGAGATATGCATAAACACCCTTATGCAACATCATATACATATTCCATGCTTATATCCCAAAGCATTAAAACATAAACCATGCTTAAATCCCAAAGCATTACCAAATAAAACATGCTTAAATCCCAAAGCATTACATAATAGGTTCAACAAATGAACTTTCACATATATTGGCATTAATAGTGACCCGGATAGACTACCCTCTATCCAACATATCGGATACACGGATCTCTCATACCATGCCTAGTTAAACCGCATGATATTCCTAAACCTCGCCTAGTTAAACCGTAAAATTTTACACCCTTGCCTAGTTAAAATCGTGAGATTTACCACCCTTGCCTAGTTAATCCGCAAGTATACCGACCTTGCCTAGTTAAATTGCAAGATCACTATCAAATTGGGTTGCCTAGTTAAACCGCATGCCCAATGAGGTTCCCAACAGTCCGAGTGGCCTTGCTAAACTGCCATACCTCAAGGACCCATGGCCACTATCGATTTTGTTCATATTTTATAGTGCACTTATAATCCTATGGCATGCCAACTATATCTGATTTCTCTCACTTTGTCACATAGCCAATATATCATTTATCAACCATTTGCTTACTGTTTTACAATCCAATATAATCCAATGCTTATGTACTTAAAATTCATGCATTTCTTGTAAGTAAATCATACCATGTTTATCACCAAAACATGAAAACAACATGCCCATATCCAAGCCGATATTCAAGAGAAAAATAAGGAAAACTTACTTCCGAGCTTAGGTAAGCATCTCACACTTACCCTAAACTCCCAACAACCTTTATAACCTTTGTAAAGTATTTAAAAACCAGTTTCCACTCACCGATACGCCTCGCCTTCCTTGCCAACGTGAAACAAGCTCCTGACAAGAAACAAAACAACGTCAAGCTTTGTTGCCTTGATTGTCCCTTGTTTTAAACGCATAAAACCGGAGGATAATTGCATCATTATGCATTCAAACCATTTCCCCAAAGCAAAACCCTGCAACTCTGAAGTTGCCCACTCGAAAACCATTCAAAAGATACCGAAATCATCCCCAAACTCTTCCAAAATTTAACCCAGACATACTTAACGATTCACTCCATAAAACTTCATCAATTAACAGCTAGAAACCCTTTCCAAACACCCTTTTACTTCCAGCAATGATAAAACTCAATTATCACCACAAAAACACAAATCTAACAAGCTAACTAATTAGAGATTTAAGAGTTTCGGGATTGTATTCATAAAAACAACTTATCAACAACATAATACATCCTAAATATGTTTAAAATCAATCTTAAACACTGGAAAACAGATCCACTCCGAACCTTTTAATACTCTATCAATTTCACCCAATTAATTCAATTAAACATTGTAAAGCATGAAAAATTAGTTTATAAATCATGAATCAAGGATCAAACACTTGGGAATATCAATAAAGAACCATTCATTAGAGTAAATCACAGACCTTACCCCTATTGTGAGATTTCTCCTTCAATTAGTTTGTTTAAAACTAGGAAAACACAAGATTTCCATGAGATTTTGTAAAACAAAGTTAAAGAAATAATTATAAATCAATAATATGAGTAAAAATATCCCCCACCTCTGGATTTTGATGAAAACTTGAGTGTTTGTTTGAGGGAGAAGTGAAGAGAAAGGTTGAGAGAAAAGTTACATCAAAATATCTTGAAAAGGTTAACTAACTTTTAATATAAAAAACCCCTTTAATTAACTTTTGAAACACATGTTAAAATAACTTAATTGAAAGGCGAAATCACCGGTAAAAACTTGGTAAAATAGATCCCTAAGGATTCTAAGAATTTGATCCGTTTTCATCTTAGTCACTTTTAAAACTAGTTTTCAAAATTTACATTTTGGTCACTAACCAAAATGTTACCCTTCCAAAACCCATTTTCCAAAATTGACTTCACCATAAACCTTAATATATTAAATCATGATTTTTGCATATTTTCCAAAATTTTAACACCTTAAAAAACATTTAATTCGATTTAATCCCGAAACTGACTTGAATCTCTAATTTTGGTCCACCGGACCTTCGGATCAACCTTTGAAACACCTAGCCCCAAAATCAGGGTGTTATAGTCATTCATTAGCTCAATTTTTTGGACATCAATCATGGTCCTAGCCATGGCAAGAAATAGTCTTCCAAATATGATTGGGACGTCAATGTCAAACTCACATTCTAATATAATGAAATCAGCAAGGAATATGAATTTATCTACCTTTACCAACATGTCCTCAATCTTACCTTTGGGGTGTGCATAGGATCAGTTTGCTAATTGAAGTGTTACCGTTGTAGGCCTTGCTTCTCCGATACTGAGTTTCTTGAAGACTGACATGGGCATTAGATTGATGTTGGCTCCCAAATCACACAATGCTTTACCTATGAATTAATTGCCAATAGTACAGGGAATAGTGAAACTCCCTAAATCCTTTAGTTTTGGTGGCAATCTATTGGTTAACATTGCACTGCATCCTTGGGTAAGTGCTATAGTCTCGAAGTCACCCAGACTCTTCTTCTTGGACAAGATGTCCATCATGAATTTAATATAGTTTGTCATTTGATCGAGAGCTTACACTGATGGTATGTTGATCTGCATCTATTTGAGAACTTCCAAGGATCGCTTGAACTAATGATATTGCTTGTGTTTCTGGATTCTATGTGGAAAATATGGTGGTAGGCAAACGTATACTGGCTCTACTTGTTTTACCAAGGTAGGGTTGGCATTAGGTTGTGATCTAGCATTGCTGGTGCTTGCTTCCCCTTTCTCAACTTTCTTGGCTTCTTCTGTTGCACTGATTTATTCTTGTGGCAAATAATTGCCTCTTTTTCACGTGTTAAAATCTTGACTTGTTTGCTACTTAGGAGAGTGAAAACTTTGCATTGTTCTCTCCCTTTTTGCTAAGCATCCTCTATAACACTTGGCAGAGTCCCTAAAGTTCTGGCATTAAGTGTGCTGGCAGTCTGTCCTATCTAAACCTCCAAGTTCCTCGTAGGTGCTGCTAGGCTCTGGACAGTAACATCATTATGCTCCATATACTCCTTTAGAGTGTTCTCACTAGAAGATCTTTGTACTAGAGGTGGATTATTCTGTGTTTTCTGTAGCATCACATTATGGTTTGCTACTTAGGAGAGTGACAACTTTGCATTGTTCTCTCCCTTTTTCCTAAGCATCCTCTATAACACTTGGCAGAGTCCTTGGAGTTCTGGCATTAAGTGTGCTGGCAATCTGTCCTATCTAAACCTCCAAGTTCCTTGTAGATGCTGCTAGGCTCTGGACAGTAACATCATTACGCTCTATATACTCTTTTAGAGTGTTCTCACTAGAAAATCTTTGTACTAGAGGTGGATTATTCTGTGCTTTTTGTAGCATCACAATCTGGTTGAAACCTAGTAGTGCATTGGTACTCTGGCATTGGCATTAAACTGATTACCTCCCTGGTTTGACCATGATAAGTTCAGATGTTGTTTCCACCCCATATTGTATGTATTGGAATAAGGGTTGTTATTGCGGTTGTAAGTTGCCAACAAAATACACTGATTCTGGGTTTTCTAGGCATTCCACCACGATATGGTCGTCACCGCAAATAGTGCAAAATGGTTCTAATGCCTTTACTTCTTGAAATTTAGCATGATTTTGAATTATCTTCACTATATTAGTGAGGTTGGCAATTTGAGCATTGATTGATAAAAGTGCATCAAGTTCCAACTTTCCAGTTGCGCTCGTCTCGGCTCCCAATCTGGTGGTAGGGAATTGGAGATCATTGGTGGCAATCTTTTCTAGGATGTCATATGCATCGTATAATTTTTATCCAGCAACAAACCATTTGTCACGATGTCTACAATGGTCCTGGCATGATCATTGAGTCTGGTATAAAAAATCTCTATTTGGGTCTAAGTAGGGAATCCATGCATGGGACAACTTCTCAACATAACCTTAAATCACTCCCAAGTATCGTAGAAATTCTCATCATCAGCTTGCCTGAAGGTAGTGATTTTGCTCTGTAGCTTGGCATTTAATGTAGGTGGGTGGAATCCCAGTAGGAATTTCTGGCATAAATCTGCCCACATAGTGATAGAAACCAGGTGGCAATGAATTTAACCATAATTTCGCTCTATCTCGTAATGAAAATGAGAATAGCCTCAGCTTTATTGTTTCTTCATTCACACTAGGCTGTTGAAATAGTTGACAAACTTCCATGAATTGCTTCAAATGATGTCTTGGGTCTCTAGTAGGTGATCCATCAGATTAACCTACATTCATTAGCATTTGAATTATTACCGGTTTAAGCTCAAAGTTAGCCATATTTACCTATGGGCCAATCAGTTCTGGCATTAAATTATCCATGGTTGGTGCTAGGTGTTCTCTGATAGGTTGGTTATCAGGTATTTGAGCAACAATAGGGGGAACAAAAGGTATGACAGTAGGTATTGCAAGTATTTCCTAGTTATTGGCATTATTCTAGACACCGCCTAACTCTTCATTCCTATTATGTGCCATCTATTTACGTTATCTTCTTAACTTGTGTAGGGTTCTTTAAATTTTTGGGTCGTATTCAAAATCTTCCCTAGTAGTGTTTCTCCTGGTCGTAAACTAAGTGAAATTAATAAAATAACTAAAAGTAAGACCAAGTAAAAATCAAAATAATCAATCCTATTGCAATCCCTGGCAACGGCGCCAAAAACTTGTTGATTGGATATCGCTTGGCAAAAGATTAAGCATCTTGCTTGTCAATTTAGGAAATAATGTCAAGGATATGTGTTTAACGTGCAAGTTTACACGGTCATCAAGTAATAAAGTAGTGAGTTGAATATCGTCTCCACAGGGATTGTCCAGGAATTAATTACCACGATTATTACTTGTGAACTAGAAAATAAAGGTGATAGCAATTGATTAAGAGAACAAGTAAAATAAACGAACTAAAGAAATTAAGAAAACTAATGTAAAGATTTTAGAAGTAAACTGATAGCAGACTGACAAACAGTGGATGCAAGAATGATTATTAAAGCTTGGCAAGGGATGTCTGAATTTCACACTTATGAATGCAACAATTCGTAACACTATTATCTGAATTTATTACCGAGAAGAATCCATATTAGTACTAACTCTGTCGATAGCAGCACCCTAAGTTAACTCATCTCAACACCTATATGTCTATAGTGAGTTTTTGAGTAGCTAACATGATGAAGTTCCAACCTATATTCCTAAAGGGTAGACTCACTTCTAAGGTAAGTATCATCTACTTGAATCTCTTCTATTAAAGTTTCTCTCTTTAGTACATGCATTTGATCGTTATTATCTAAGTCGATTAAGATATTAGACAATAATAAGCATCTAATACTAACTATCGTATAGCATAATATATATAAGTAATAAACACATGCAATATAGACAATAGAACTGTATAAACTGATAACTAAATACTTCAACCTAAAGCATTCATCACAAACATCCCCTAGCCATTTAAAGGTTTAATTCACAGTTGGGGTAAAGTTCGGAAAATTCAAGATTGAAATCAATCTTAGCACAAGATCGGTAATGCGAAAAACAAACAAGAAACAAAAAACAAGGAAGAAGATCTCTTGATGCATCCCTTCAATAGATCTCATATGTCTCTTGAGTCCTCAAGCCTTTGTTATTGTTGTCTTCGATTCCTTTTTTTATGTTGCTACAACCTACTATGTCTAGTACCCAAGGGATTTTACGATTCTACAGTTGCCTTTGCGACATAAGTTGTCTGGCAGCTGGGCATTTCCTTTTATAGGCGCAAGTGTAGCCCTAATAAGGGTTAACGTAACTCTTATATTTTTGGTGTAAGCATAAGATGTTTACTGAAACTAGTATTTAGGCTGGCGCTATTTTCTAACATCTTATCTAGCGTTATTTCTTCAGCATCTGATCTGGTGCTATTTTCTCACAGTCTGGTATGGGCACTATTTTCTCAGGCATCGTCATTCTTATTATCAACAGTGTTTGGAAATTACTTCTTGTCTCAGCTTCTTCCAATCTTGTTGTTCCTGCACATCACCATATAAACACAAACCTTTGGTAAGGGTCAGTCTGGCAATAAAAACATGGCACTCCTTAACTCCTCAATGCAATGTAATGCAAATGCATGAAACTACTAGGAAATATACTAATATATACTCCAAGTCAAGCAATATTCTTGGCAATAAATGCATGGAAAGTACTTCTTTTTAGGAGTTAACAATGCATATGCTAGAAATGGATCTTTGGATCATGGTGAGTGAGATGATGTGTTTGGTTATAGTCTATGTTCCTTTATGATGTGGAAAATGAAAGAGTTGTGTTCTATTGTGCGCGATTGGAATCTTAATCCTTCAGTAGAGCGTAAATTGATTTGGTGACCAAATATGCAAGGTGTTTTCTTGATAGGGGACTTAATGCATTTGGTTTCGAGCTTAGGGATGGATAAGGAAAACATAGACACGTTCATCATTTGGAAAATAGAGGTACCTCCAAAAAGTCAATATTTCCTTTGGTTTATTATGTTTCATCGTTTACCGACTTTGAGCTTGCTTCAAGAAAGGGGTGTTGCACTTGTAAGCGTATCATTGAATTGTGTATGGTGTGGTGAAGGGATTGATGAGTTGGGTCATATTTTGTATAACTTTCACTTAATGAGTATGATTTGAGAGATTCTTTTTTATTTTGGGGGCATTGATTTCGTCACTCCGGAAATGATACAAGAATTTTTGGTGTAGGTTTATTATGGTTGTTTTGTTGGGGTAATGAGACAATGGTAGATTATATGTTGTGCTTTGTCTTTGTGGGCGATGTGGCTAGCTCTAATGAGCTTATGTTCAACAATAAGCAAATGAATTATGGTGAAATATTCTTTTTGATTAAGCTATATGTCGTGTATTGGGTGAAGGCATCTAAAGATACGGCTTTGGTGTCAGAAACACAATGGTGGGAGTGTCTGAGAAGCTGTGTCACAAGGATAGAGGGAGCAATAGCTCAGCTGGGAATTCTTTGGGAGCCACCATTACCTAGTTCTATTAAGTTTATTGTTGATGGATCAGGGGCTTGCGGGATATGGTGGGGTTTTACGAGATAAGAATGATTATGAGTTGGCATTATTTTCTGTACCTCTAGGGGTGATTGAATTGAATGAGGTTTAAATTTGAGCTATTGCGTATGAACTTGATATGTTGCTTGCTTGGACTTGGAACTCGGCATCTTCAGTTGATCGGTGTGAAAATGTTACACTTTTTAGTGCAAGCTCACTATTGATGCAATAATAGAAACAATGTAATCTTGTTTGAATATCGATCTCACGAGGATGGTGTATTATGTTTATACTTATGTAGATACAATACAGTACTGTGAAAGTAGTAGTTGTGGGTGCAATGGTGGCTGCAATAGTAATATAAAAAGAAGAGTAAATGATTTAATATGGTAGCAATAAAAAAGAGTAATAAAAGATAGAGACTAATGAGAATAAAGCCTGGAGCTCCTTGGAACGATCAAGTGCTCTTCAAGGATTATAGATTGGTTTAATCAGCGATGTAGTGGTCAGCTTGAGTGTTAACTTCCAATTAACCTTTAACTATCGACTCAGGCACGAAGATCAACTTCAACTTTCGTTGTAAGTCGAGCCTAAGGACCTTGAATACTCGTAGACCCACTTTTGTTGCATCCAGACAACTTTCGCTGCAAGAACTCGTTAATCTGACTCGTCACTGCATCCGTCGATGTCAGTGACTTTTTTTAACACTCTCATACAAACACATAAATCAAATCCAACAATTAAAGCTTAAGAAAAAAGTTAACATTGAAATATATTAAACTGAGAAAATAGTTTAAACAACTTCAACAAGCTCTAGAAAATTAAACCATAGTCAATATGAGCACAAATACAAGTAAATCTACAAAGCAACATCAAAATAAAGAGAAGTTTAAGAAGATAACAAGATATTTTCTTGATTCAGCACGTGACTCCTCATTTCCTTGGATAGATCTGTCTTAATTCACCTCGGATCTCTAGAAAAATAAGCTTAAGACGCCATGGGAGGAGGATAAAAGCTCGGATGTTAGAGATGGTATGAAAAATAAGAATGGACAACTGGCATATTCATCCTTATCTTCAAGCAGACTGGACAACTGGCAGATGCAGTGTCAAACTGGCTGCAGTGGTCAAAACCACCTCTGCAGGGACATTATTATTGCAGCGACAACAAGACAAAAATAGGCAAAAATATACAAAATACGAGCCACTGAAACTAAGTTAGAAAATATGTAGAAATAGACATAAAAATGCAAAACTAGATGCAATGAATGTCATTGTGGGGACAATAAGACCTATAAGTCGAGGGAAAATCATGCTCTTTAAAGAGCTATCATCCGTCATTATAGAATCTAACTCGAAGTTGGAAATAGCTTGGGTGCTACGTAAAACACGTCGTCATTTCTAGCTTCGACGTTGTTTTAGATAGATTGACGAGGTATGTCGTGTGCTTCATTGTGTTTGCTTTAGTCATGTTATTCAAAAAGCTAATGAAAATGGTGGATATGTTGGTTAAATGGGGGCATTGATGGTAAATCATGGTTCATGTTATGTTATAACCGATTTTGGTTGGTATGGCTTACGATGGTTTCTATGGTGCGCTTGGTTTTGTTTCCTTGTTGTGGCTCGGGTTGGTGATGTTGGCAGTGCAGTTTTTGCATTGCGTTGCTGCTTGTGGTAATGTGGTGAGCTTCTGGGTTGGTTGTTCCTTGCTGCAGGTGATGCTGAGGGAGTAAGTTTTGGTTAGTGTTATTTTGGTGTTTGATGTGCGCTAAGTATGGTGCCGAGCCAGGTTCATTTTCTGGTTTGTTTCTTTTTTTGTCTTGCGTATTATTCATTGCCGTGCTTGTATTTTTTCCTCCAACTAGATTTAGGAAGGTTTTTAACAAGACATGCGATAATTTTTATCTTTGTATGATTTTCCCCTTAATAAAATCATGCTTTATTGATTAAAAATAAGTATAGTTATAATCTTAATATATGTAATTGACTTAAATATATATTTAGTACATGAACTAGGCATCTTTTCCCGATAAAAATACTTTCTTATCGTCTCACCTAAGACTCGTGATTTATCTAAATCCATATTTTTTCATAAAATTAAACTTTTATTCTAAAAATGGCGGCAGCTTTTGAAGCAAGAAAGGGTGACCAGCGGCGATGTTGGGCAATCTGTGTGACAAACTTATCACAAAGATTGCATTGGAAAGGGCTTTGGCATGTGTTTGATCGCCATAGAGAGGGGGTCGATGTTTTTATTCCGAACAAGAGATCAAGAGAGGGTTTACGATTTGGTTTCATTAGGATGAGTACGAAGAGTGATGTGTTACGAGCGATTGAGAGATTAAATGAAACTTGGATTTATGGATAAAAAATAAGAGCCAATTTGACGCAAGAAGAGACACGTAATTCATATTGGAGGCTTGAGGCCGACTGAGATCAAGGGGGATCCATGTACAGAGAATAATCAGAGTGGAAATGTAGAGCAGCCTCAGAGATCGATTACAGGGGTGATTGATGAGATAAAACTTGAGATACTTAATTGATGTGCTATGGACTGGTGTTGAAAGCCATTATCGATTGTGGAGATGGAAAGGGAGGTACATTCAACTAATATGAAAGGGTTAGCTCTGATGCGAATTACGGAGTTAAGAATGTTGCTCGTATTTGAAAACATAGAATCATGGAATAACATTCTTCAGAGGGAGGAATTGAAGCAATGGTTCTTTGAGGTACGTTAGTGGTCACCGGTGATAGAAGGGGGTAATAGAAGAGTTTGGTTGTCTGTAAGTGGTATACCTATACACGCCTGGTCAAATGTGGCGTCAATATGAGGCACTTTTATACGACTAGAGACGACAACATTGGAATTGACTAATTTTGAAAGGGTTTACAATTCGGATAATGGAAGTGGAGTCGATGTCGGGAACAAAAAATATATGTAACTGCACAAATGAAGATTCTGATGATGATTCAGAAGAAAAAATGTTAAGAGAGCCGAGTGTGAGGAAGAATGCTGGAAAATGTGTCTATAGTCACCAAGAAAAGGCATTGGGTGATAATGAGATACATGAGAGATTAGATGGGAGGTGACAGGATACGAGTTGGTTGTTAAGGAACGAGATCGGGAGATGGAAAATCGATTGTGGGAGGATATTAGACAATTGGATTTACATGTGAGGGAAGAGCGTGACATGGTGGACAATTGGATGTCAGATGAAGCTATGGGAATGGTTTGCCGTGATGGGGATGTGCAACAAAATTTTGGCTTGGTAGTGAGTGTTGCGAAGTGTGCTATGGAGGCATATACGAATAGTGAGAATGAGGATACTAAACTGATTGGGCTTACTTATGAAAGGCCTAGGGAGTTGTGTACTAAAGTCATTCAAAATAAAGAGAATTCTAAGATGTTAGGTAATATTCCAAAAACTCCAGTAAGTTATAGTGCACAAGAAGAGCACGATACTTCAGAGAACAAACTTAAAAAGAAGGGCCACGGGAGACCACGGAAAAATAAGCTACAAGAAGTGACCAATAATTCGGTAATTGAGTCCGATAGTGTTCATAAAAAGCAATTGAAAGTTCGCGAAACGGTTAATTTGGGGAAATTGATAGGAGCGATAACAATCGGGAATGAGGAAGAGATCGTTAAAGATATTGCATGTTTAATTGAGGCGAGAGAGCAAAGCAAGTAGAGCGAGAGGATGAGGGTGTTGTCATGGAACGTGAGAGGGTTGGGGTCGTCGGCAAAGAAAAGGGCGGTTAAGACGTTAGTGAGACAGCACCAATATGAGATGGCATTTATTCAAGAAACTAAATTAGAGATTGTTACAACACGTAAGGTTAGTAAGGTGTGGTATTCTGATTCCTTTGAGTTTGTTTTTTCGCCTTCATGTGGAAGGTATGGAGGAATATTAATTGTGTGGGAAACATCGAAATTTGTTTTAGAAGAATCGATTGTGGTAGAAAACTATTTGGTCGTAAAGGGTAGATGGGTAGTAGAGGATTGGAGATGTTGTATGCTAAGTATTTATGCACTGTGTGGTGGCGGAACAACAACAATTATGGGATGTATTACAACTAGTGACAAGGATGTCAATACCGTGGTGTTTGGGAGGAGATTTTAACATGGTAAAATCAATGGAGGAACAAAGAGGATATATGGGAGGAGGAATTGGTATGTCAGGTTTTGTGGAATTCATTGAAAATTTGGGATTAATTGATTTGCCAATGATGGGAAAACAATTCACATGAGTTGGTCCGGGAAATAAATGTAGTCGACTAAACCACTTTCTTGTATCTTGTGAATGGTGGGACAAATTTGTGCACTTGAAACAATGGTGTTTGCCTAAAGGATTATAAGATCATGCTCCGGTGAAAATGGTAGATGATGAATTGGATTAGGGTCCCCATCCCTTTAGATTTTTAAATTGCTGGTTGGAGAAAAAAATAGTATATTTGTATGATGGAGGCAGAGTGGCAGCAAATTTCAAGTTGTGATGCTGAGCTGGGAATTTTGCATATGTTACGGGAATTGCGTAAGTTTCTTCGTGTATGGAATAAAACAATTTTTGGAAGTGTGGATCATAGAATTGAGGCGACGACTATTTTGATAGAGGAATTGGATGACCAAATTGAAAAGGGGAAGGAATAGACGAGTGTATGGAGGAGAGGAGACGACTAAAGGCAAACTTATGGCTACTATACAAGTATCGTGAGATAATATGGTGGCAAAAGTCTCTTGCATTATGGTTAAAGGAAGGGGATAAAAATTCGAGGTTCTTCCATCGTGCAGCAAAAATTCGCGGATTGTGAAATTCTATTAATGGGATTCGGGTAACAGGAAGGTGGGTAACATTGCCTGAACAAATGAAACATCATATTGTGGCAGCCTTTAGGAAACATTTTTCACAAACCTCAGTGGTAGGTTCTTTTGGGAAAGATCTTCGTTTGCGCACGTTGGATTCGGAACAAAGGTATAGGTTGGAAGCCGAATTTACTGAAGAGGAGGTGCCTCAGACTGTTTGGAGCTGTGATGGGTCCAATGCACCGAGACCTGATGGTTTTAATATCGAATTTTATAAGAAGGGATGGCAATTTATTAAAGGTGATGTACTGGATGTGTTTTGTGAATTTCATAGGACGAGTAAATTACCTAAAGGTGCTAATTCCACTTTTGTGGTACTTATTCCAAAGAAGGAAATGCCAATGGAGATAGGTGATTATAGACCAATTTGTGTGTATAAGATTGTATAGAAATTACTTGCCATCCGTTTTTAGCAGGTTATGCACACGATAATCAGTGACACACAAACGGATTTTATAAAAGGGGGACATATTACATATGGGATTCTTCTTGTAAATGAAATTATTCAATCTTTAAAGAATTGAAGGTTCAGTGAGGGAGGAGTGGTGTTGAAGCTGGATTTTACAAGGCGTATGACTGCATTAATTGGGGTTCTTTGGATCGAGTTCCTTATAGAATGGGGTGTGGAACACGATGGAGGCAATAGATTAATGAGTGCATTGGGACAGCTCACTTGGCAGTTTTGGTTAACGGAAGTTCGACAAAGGAATTTGACATGGAATGAGGTGTTCGGAAAGGTTGTCCTTTGTTAACATTTCTTTTTGTGGTGGTGGCAGAAGTGTTACATCAACTATTGCATAATGTAGAAGACAATGGGTTAATTGCGGGTGTAGATGTTGCTCCGAATTTGTCATTATCACACCTTCAATTCGCCGATGACACGATAATTTTTTTGAAAGGTGAGGTTGATTATGCGCGAAACTTGAAATGTATTCTAATATGCTTCGAGTATATTTTAGTGCTGCAGATAAGTTATTTCAAGTCTTGCTTGTATGCTATTGATATTGACAATAATGTGGCAGTGGAAATGGCTGATATATTAGGTTGTGGAAAGGGGAGTTACCATTCACTTGGGATTGCTTATTGGAATTAATCCGAGAAGTAGTGAGATGTGGGAACCATTATTACAGAGGTTTCGGAAGCAACTTATAGGTTGGAAACAGAACTCACTATCTTTTGCAGTGAGATTAATGATGGTAAATTCGGTCTTATCGTCTTTGCCATTTTTTATATGGGTGTTTTTGTGGTCCCAAGGGGGTGGTATTAAAAATTGATCGTATAAGATGAGCTTTTTTATGGGGGACACAGAATTAAAGAGGAAGATGAGTGAGTGAATTGGGTGACAGTATGTAAACCGAAGAAAGATGGAGGACTTGGTGTCGTCGATTTAAAGATTTGAAATTTGGCATTACTTACAAAGTGGGCAAGGAGTGTGCAGTTGAGCCAGATTCGCTTTGGCAATCGATAATTGTGGAAAAATTTGGGGTACAAGTGTTGAGATGGCAATTTAATAATGTGGGTGAAATCGGATGTCAGTAGTATGGCGTCAAATTGTTCAGGTGCAAGAGGATGAGAGGGTGGAACGTTTTAGGGGCGAATATAAATTTACTTGGATTGTAGGAAGTTGTTCGAGGGTACTATTCTGGTATGATTGTTGGTATTCGCTTGAGCCATTGCTGCTGATGTTTTTGAGACTGTTTTGAATAGAAATCGATAAGTGTTGCGTGTTTTGAGTGCTACGCAAATGTGCAAGTGAACACGTCGCAAGTAATAAGTGATAAGTATAGAGTACCGTCTCTACAAGGACTGGTCTGAAGGATTTGGACTCTTAACTCCTTGCACTGAAATAAGAGAATAATTGTGATGATAGATAGTGAGAGAAAAATAAAACTAATAACAAAAGATTGTAAAGCAAAGAACGTAATACCCCAAAATTTACTAAGTTGTTTAAGAGTCATTTAGCACTAAGATAAGGACTTAAAAGCTAACTTAGTGACTAAAATGACAAAATATAAAAGTTAGGATTTCTTTAATTAAGGATTCTAGGAAAGGAATTTCTGAGAATTTAGAGTACGTTGTGATAGAGGATAAGCAAATTAGGGTACTCACAAAGTTTGATAACAGTCTAAGGAAAAATTGGAATGGGAATTCAAGGTTAAAGTTTAGTGACCAAAATGATAAGTTTTCAAAACTTGTATGGTACAAGTCGAAATATGAAAAGTTGAAGGACCAAAGTTGTAATTTCCCAAAAGTTAGGTGCTTTATTTCATAAATAGATAGAGCACCTATTGGTGTGGACCGAATATGGAATTACTGGTTTGATCTGATATTTTAAATATTGAGAAATCACAGTTAAAGTTTAAGTGGAATTCAGATACCCGGATCGAACTGCAAAGTTAAGCGTGCTCAGGCTAAAGTAGCACTATGATGGGTGACCTATTGGAAGGTCCCGTGTCAGTACTTTAGATTGATAAAAAGGAATCAGTCTGAGTTAATATTATTCATATGGATAGCCGATTAAGAAATATTAAGAGAAATTGTATCCGATAAATATTTCGGGTAATTATCAGTATATTTGGATCGAGTCAAAATTTTAAGTTTGACTTCATAAATATGGAATATTTTATTTGATAATATTATTTGTTTTTCAGATACGGAAATAAGGAATTTTTAGAATTTATTTGATCGCTCGGTGAAAGGGAAATCGCAGTAGAAGTACTAATTGAATATCAGGAAATCAGATCGAATCAAAATTTCAGAGGTTGTTCCATAAGTCACGGAAAATTCATAAAATATAATTTTATGAATAAATTATTAACTTGTTGATTGTGATCTAACTAGAATAGTTGGATTTTTACAAATTGGCAAAAAATTAGTTATTTAAGTGACTAGTTTTGGTAATTTGGTCATAATGGCAATTTTGAAATATTTTGAAAGTACCATGGGCAATATGGTAATTTCTCATGTGAAAGCATTACTCTATTTTGGTTAGAGTTGAATGGAATTTGGTTGGAATTGAACTAGAATGGCAACTTGTAAATTATGATTCAGTTGGAGGTTAATTTCGGAATAAGGACTAAACTGAATAAACAATTCAATTTATTAATAACATGTGGCATAAATTAAAAAAAAAGATGAAGAAAATGTTCATCTTCTTCCCCTCCTATTCGAAATACAAGAGAAAAATAGGGGAAAATGCACAAAATTTTCTCCAAGCATTTTGAAGGCTCCCGAACAAGATTCAAGGTATGTTTTTGGTAAAAAAATTGATCTATTTTCAATTCTGTTTCATTTGATAGTAAATTTATCAAGAGTTATGAAGATTTGATTATGTTCTTTAAGAGAGAGAAAATAGGGTTTCATGTTCTATGTTTAGATTGAAGCTTGATCTATGCAAATCTAGTGTTGTAGAGATGAAATCAAGCTTAGATTGTGATTAGTTTCATGTTTAAGGATTAAAACCCTAACCCTAGAATTTGGGACTTTATTTAGGGTTTTGAAATTGATGATGAAAATGAAAGATAGATGATATTAGAAGCTTGATTTTGATGTTAGAATGAAAAATCCTCAACTTGCCCTTTAAGTGACCATTTCAGAATACATGGAGAAATTTGGAGAAATATTGTGAAAATTATTCTAGTGATGGATTTGAAGAGATTATGAATTTAGAAGCTTAATTATAGCATTAGGACCAAAATAAAGTCCTTGAAAAGTTTAGACACCCAATTTGCCAAGTAGGAAGAATTTGGGGTTTTAAGTGTCTATTCTTGAAAATAAAGATTA
The DNA here is from genome assembly GCA_019671005.1 of Hibiscus mutabilis. Lineage (NCBI taxonomy): Eukaryota > Viridiplantae > Streptophyta > Magnoliopsida > Malvales > Malvaceae > Hibiscus > Hibiscus mutabilis. The sequence goes on along the minus strand of CM033734.1, from coordinate 38,979,245 downwards.
TATGTTGGAAAAATTATTTTGAGCATATTAGAATGTTGTTTGAATGGAAAAAAAACACATTGGAAAGGTTTAGTGACCAATTTGGCCAAGGGTTAAAATAGAAGGGAAAATCTGAGAAAAATTGTAAAAAAATTGGATTGAATAATTAGTACAAGTTTGCAAACTTTTGGGTGGAATTAGTGAGTAAAATGTCACTTTAACAAAGATTAGTGGATTGAAGGGCATTGAGTAAAAGTTAATGGAAAATGTTAGAATTATGGAGTAATTGTGATTCGGGCTTCAATAAATTGAAAAAGTTGCAAAATGGTCACTGGGACCAAAATAGACTTTTCGGCTACTAAGGGAGAAAAAGAGAAATTTTGGAAAAATTTTATATTCGAATAATTATACTAGTATTTTATAGTTAAGCAGTGTTAGATTAAAAATCTAAAATGAATATTGTTATATATATGTTCAAATGGTATTTGTACAACTATTGATGAGGCTAAGGGTATCAGATCAAAAGAAAGCAAGGAAAAAGTATCGAAATAGTGTAGTGAGGCCAATATCATGCATGGCCCAGGTGAGTGCATTTTTTTACTTATTTATTATATATGTGATATGAGCTATTGCATTATATGTATTTATGACATGTTAATAAATAGGACAACTTGCGATGAACCGGTTTTCGTATAAATAAAAAAGTATGATGGCTTATTTATGCAAATAGCATGAAATATTAAAGTGCATATTGATACAATGATTGTAGCATAATGATTTACTCAAGGTAAATCAAATTTTAGATATTTGGATATGAACTGTCCATTAATGAATTATGGATAACAGTATTGAAGGATTGGATATTAAATATGAAAATATTATATTGTTATGCCCAAGTACTAGTGCGAGGGTCTTTGGTATAATTGGATATCCATAGAGTTATAGCAGCTGCAATCCAGCACTACGGTGCGATCTAGACACTTTGGTGTTGATATCAGACGCTACGGTGTTACAGTCACTTAGGTGATGATTAGACACTACGGTGTCGACTAGCACAAAAAAATACTATAATGAGGAACAAAGAGCGTCCTCGAGTACGTACTCACCATCAGACGCTACGGCATTGCAGACACTACGGTGTCGTTATGATGACTCGTATACCATAGGTTCACATGAAATTGTATGAGAATCTTTTGTATAGATGGATATCCATAGGGACTTAGCAGCTGCGTCATAGCACTACATTGCGAGATAAACACTTCAGGGTCGAGATAGACTCTTCGGGGTTGAGATAGACTCTACGGAGTCGAGTTAGACTCTATGGAGTCGGTTCAAACACTACGGTGTTACATAGGACAAAATGTGTGAGTATGACGAGCACAAGACATCCTCGAGTACGTACTCATCTCAGTCGCTTCGGCGATGCAGACGCTACGACGTCGTAGACACTACGGTGTCGTGATGGCTCGCGTACCATAGCATCACATGATTTTGTACTTTGGGCTATAAAATTTGAAATGCATTTATGCAGGTAGTTAAGCTAAAAAGCTTATCGTACACAAGATTGGTAAGACGGATCGAATCCTATGATTTGAATATTATATTGGTTTAATGAACTATACATGTAAGGTAGTTCTATGCAAGATAAAATATTATCAACTGCAATTGGAAATCGCTTGCCATTTTCCAGGAATTGTATTGCACTGTTATATGACTTTATACTTACTTTGGGCCATAAGATTTTATAGTACAGTATATGACTTTACAGTACATAATTATTGCAATACAAATTTCTTACATGATTATTCCTACATTACATATTAATAATCATTGTTTACATTGTTATGATTATGCTTCACTAAGTTATACTTAGCGTGTGTTTTGTATCACACGTAGGTTCCTCGGACTACATAGCAGAGGAGGAGCTACACATCGTTGGATCAACTTAGCCTGCATTATCAGTAAGTATCACCACATCCTAGTCTAGTAGGGCATGTATAGATATTGAATAAGTGGCTATTTTATATGATCTAGAAACATGACTTAGTTTGAGGAATTAAGAATATTAGAAAAGATGCTTCAAACGATTTTAAACTTGGTTGTTTTATCACGTAGTGATTTTAAAATCAAGAAAGGGTCTAGGCAGCACACATAGTTTTCACCCTGAATTATATTTTCTTTTTAATAAATTCTTAAAGTATTTTATAAACTGATTTAGGGTCGAAACTAGGTGACTCTAGACAGATTTGTAATTTAGTGAAAACCGAGAAAGGGTTGTTTAATCAAATTGGTTTTATAAAAAAATTATCAAGTCTGAAAATCAGTGTAAATCAGCTAGTAGCATCTTTAATGTGGATTTGAATATCGAATATACGTTGAGGGTGTTACATTTAGTGGTATCAGAGCAAAGTTTTAGCCGATTCTAGAGGTTAAACCGAGTCCAATATGATTTTGTTGAAGTGTACATGCCCCTAGGATGTGATGTTACTGATGTATTGCTTGCATAACTTGATGTAGTTCCTCAATAGTATGAATAAGAATCTAATGGCTATAAGAAAAATAAGATACTATTAGATTTCATCAGTTGACAAATTTCGAGGGCTAAGAAAAGACCCATAGTGGATACAACACAATGAAATAAATATGGTAGTTAACTCCTATCCAGGATGAGTTATCTGTATAATATACGCACATATGAGGACAAGTATGATTCAGATATTATAGAAGGAACTTTCCAACTTTTTTAGTGAATCTGGGTTTGTTTAATTTGATCTTGTTTCTACTCATTCGTATATTAGCTCTAAACTAGTTACTATAAGAAGAATTTTATGAAGACTTTTAGTAGTGATGTGATTGCTAGTAATTCGCTTGGTCATAGTGCTATAGTGACCCATATATGTAAGAATTGCCCATTAGTGAATCAAGAGATTGAATTTCCAGTGAATTTAATAGAGCTACCATTCCATGAATTTGAGATTATCTTGGGGATGGACTGGCTATATGCATATGATGCAGATGTTAAATGTAAAAAGAAGTAATTAGTACTTCAAGGACCAGATGGTTCTGAGGTGGTTGTAGTGGGAGAAAGAAATGATTGCCTAAGCTCAGTAATCTCTGTAGCAATGACTCAGAGGATGTTAAATCATGGGTGTGAAGCGTATTTAGTTAATGTGGTGGATACGCAAGTATCAAACAAGAAATTGAAAGATATCCCAACTGTGCGAGAATTTCCAGATAGAGAGGTACAATTCAGAATAGATGTGTACCCCGGAACAGAGCCGGTATCGATGGCACCTTATAGGATGGCGCCAACCAAATTAAGGGAGTTGAAAGCTCAATTATAAGAGTTATTAGATCGGGGCTATATTCGACAAAGTTAGTCGCCATGGGGAGCCCCAGTATTATTCGTAATGAAGAAGGATGGTCTTTACGATTGAGTATAGATTATCGATAATTAAATAAGGTGACGATAAAGAATAAATATCTATTGCCAAGAATTGAAGATCTATTTGATCAGCTTAGAGACGCTATTGTATTTTCAAATATCGACCTTCGATTAAGTTATTATCAGCTAAAAGTTAAGCAAGAAGATATATCAAAGATAGCATTCAGGACATTGCTATGGATACTACGAGTTTTTAGTAATGTCTTTTGGACTCACAAATGCTCCTCCAGCATTTATGGATTTGATGAATAGGGTGTTCAACCTTACTTGGACTAGTTTGTAGTGGTGGTTATAGATGATATCTTGGTATATTCTAAGACTAAAGAAAGTTTGGTTTGAGGCACCAGTATTAATTCAACCAAGCCGGAAAAAGAGTACATTCTGTATAGTGATGCATCCTATAATGGTTTGGGTTGTGTATTAATCCAATAAGGATGTGTTGTAGCTTATGCATCGCGACAACTCTAAACTCATGAAAAAAAATTATTCGACTCATGACTTGGAGATGGCAGCAATGATTTTTGCACTGAAAATTTGAAGACATTATTTATGTGGTGAAAAGTGTCATATTTATACTGATCACAAAGGTTTGAAGTACTTGATGACACAACGAGAACTGAATATGAGACAACAAAGATGGGTCGAGTTTTTAAAGGATTATGATGTGGTTATTGATTATCACCCTAGAAAGGCTAATGTAGTAGCAAATGCTCTTAGCTGGAAAACATTTTCTATTCTACGCGCAATGAATGAACAACTATCTTTGGGACAAGATGGTTCTTTGGCACTAGAATTTTAGCTTAAGCCAACTTTTTTGGATCGGATTAAAGATTTACAGCTTTCGGATGAGGAATACCTTAAAAAGAAGAAACAAGCTGAATCTGGGAAAGTGCAAGACTATGAAATCAAGTCTGATGGTTGTTTATACTATCGAGGAAAAGTTTATATTCCTGACAATGGTGAATTGAAGAAATAGATTTTATCAGAATTTCACTCTTTCCCATTAACTATACACCCAGGAAGTAATAAGATGTATCGAGATTTGAAAACCCGCTATTAGTGGTCGGGAATGAAAAAAGCAATCTCAGAGTTTGTAGCAAAATGTCTGGTATGTCAACAAGTTAAAGCAGAGCATCAAGTACCTTCTGGACTGTTATAGCCAATCTCCATTCCTCAGTGGAAATGGGAAAAGTGACTATGGATTTTGTAATAGGGCTACCATACTCTCAGCAAAAAGGATTCGATATGGGTCATTATAGATCATTTATCGAAGTCTGCACATTTTATTCCAGTTTGTGTGGATTGTCCAATGGATAAGTATGCAGAATTGTATATAAGAGAAATAGTACGACTACATGGTGTTCCAGTAACGATTGTATCAGATAGAGACCTGAGGTTTACCTCAAGGTTTTGGGGAGCATTACACGAGTCATTGGTACTAAATTAAATTTTAGTAATGCATTCCATCCACAAATGGACGTGCAGTCAGAATGAACGATCCAGATTTTAGAAGACATGTTGCGAGCTTGCATTATTGAGTTCACTAGATCATGGGAAAGGATCGAAATATTTAGGTTGACATAAAAAATAGGGGGGATTGATTTAACCCGAGAAATGGAAGATAAAGTGAAGATTATTCAGAATAATCTTAAAGCATCCGCAAATCGACAAAAGACATATGCATACAAAAAGAGAAAGGATGTGAATTTCAAGTTGAAGATAAAGTATTACTAAAGGTCTCACCTTGGAAGAAAGTACTACGTTTTGGTCAAAAAGGGAAACTAAGTCCCAGATTCATTGGACCTTATGAAATTCTCAAAAGTGTTGGACCAATGGCTTATCAATTGGCCTTACCTTCAGAGATGAGCAAGATCCATGATGTATTTCATGTATCTATGTTGCGAAGGTATCGGTCAGATCCCTCGCATGTTATCACTCTAGAAGAGATTGAATTGCAACCTGATTTAACATATGAAGAAGAACTAGTGGAGATTTTAACTTATGGAGTCAAAGAAATGAGAAATAAGAAAATTACATTGGTTGAAGTCCTTTGGAGGAACCACAAAGTGGAAGAGGCAACTTGGGAGACCGAGGAGAAAATGAGAAAGAAGTACCTAAAACTATTTAAATCAGGTACGTTTCAAAATTCGAGGACGAGTTTTTTTAAGAGGGGAGAATTGTAAGGCCCCAAAATTTGCTAATTTGTTTAAGAGTCATTTAGCACTAAGATGAGGGCTTAAAAGCTAACTTAGTGACTAAAATGACAAAATATAAAAGTTAGGATTTCTTTAATTATGGATTCTAGGAAAGGAATTTTTGAGAATTCAGGGTACCTTGTGATAGAGGATAGGCAAATTAGGGTACTTGCAAAGTTTGATAATAGTCCAAGGAAAAATTGGAATGGGAATTCAAGGTTAAAGTTTAGTGACCAAAATGGTAAGTTTTCAAAACTTGTATGGTACAAGTCGAAATATGAAAAGTTGAAGGACCAAAGTTGTAATTTCCCAAAAGTTAGGTGTTTTATTTCATAAATAGATAGAGTACCTATTAGTGTGGACCGAATGTGGAATTACTGGTTTGATCCGATATTTTAAATATTGGGAAATCACAGTTAAGGTTTACATGGAATTCGGATACCCGGATCGAACTGCAAAGTTAAGCGTGCTAAGGCTAGAGTAGTACTATGATGGGTGACCTATTGGGAAGGTCCCATGTCAATACTTTAGATTGATAAAAAGTAATCGGTCTGAGTTAACATTATTCATATGGATAGCCGATTAAGAAATATTAAGAGAAATTGTATCCGATAAAGATTTCAGGTAATTATCGATATATTTGGACCGAGTCAAAATTTTAAGTTTGACTTCATAACTATGGAATATTTTATTTGATAATATTATTTGTTTTTCAGATATGGAAATAAGGAATTTTTAAAATTTATTTGATCGCCCGGTGAAAGGGAAATCGCAGTAGAAGTAGTAAGTGAATATCGAGAAATCGGATCGAATCAAAATTTCAGAGGTTGTTCCATAAGTCACGGAAAATTCATAAAATATAATTTTATGAATAAATTATTAATTGGTTGATTGTGATCTAACTATAATAGTTGGATTTTTGCAAAATGGCAAAAAAATAGTTATTTAAGTGACTAGTTTTGGTAATTTGGTCACAATGGAAATTTTGAAATATTATGAAAGTACCATGGGCAATATGGTAATTTCCCATGTGAAAGCATTACTCTAGTTTGGTTAGAGTTGAATGGAATTTGGTTGGAATTCAACTAGAATGGTAACTTGTAAATTATGATTCAGTTAGAGGTTAATTTTGGAATAAGGACTAAATTGAATAAAAAATTCAATTTATTAATAACATGTGGCATAAATTAAAAAAAAGATGAAAAAAATGTTCATCTTCTTCCCCTCCTATTCGAAGTACAAGATAAAAATAGGGGAAAAAACACAAAATTTTCTCCAAGCATTTTGAAGGCTCCCGAACAAGATTCAATGTATGTTTTTGGTAGAAAATTGATCTATTTTCAATTCTCTTTCATTTGATAGTAATTTTATCAAGAGTTATGTAGATCTGATTATGTTTTTAAAGAGAGAGAAAAAAGGGTTTCATATTCCATGTTTAGATTGAAGCTTGATCTATGCAAATCTAGTGTTGTAGAGATGAAATCAAGCTTAGATTGTGAGTAATTTCATGTTTAAGGTTTTGAAATATTTGATGATGAAAATGAAAATGAAAATGAAAACCCTAACCCTAGAATTTGGGATTTTATTTAGGGTTTTGAAATTGATGATGAAAATGAAATATTGATGATATTAGAAGCTTGATTTTGATGTTAGAATGAAAAATCCTCAACTAGTCCTTTAAGTGACCATTTCAGAATACATGGGGAAATTTGGAGAAATATTGTGAAAATTATTCTAGTGATGGATTTGAAGAGATTATGAATTTAGAATCTTGATTATAACATTAGGACCAAAATAAAGTCCTTGAAATGTTTAGACACCCAATTTGCCAAGTAGAAAGAATTTGGGGTTTTAAGTGTCAATTCTTGAAAATGAAGATTATATGTCGGAAAAATTATTTTGAGCATATTAGAATTTTCTTTGAATTAAAAACAACATTGGAAAGGTTTAGTGACCAATTCGGCCAAGGGTTAAACTAGAAGGGAAAATCTGAGAAAAATTGTAAAAATGTTGGATTGAATAATTAGTACAAGTTTGCAAACTTTTGGGTGGAATTAGTGACTAAAATGTCACTTTAACAAAGGTTAGTGGATTGAAGGGCATTGAGTAAAAGTTAATGGAAAATGTTATAATTATGGAGTAATTGTGATTCGGGCTTGAATAAATTGCAAAAGTTGCAAAATGGTCACTTGGGTACAAAATAGACTTTTCGGCCACTAAGAGAGAAAAAGAGAAAAATTTTGAAAAAATTTATATTCAAATAATTATACTAGTATTTTATAGTTAAGCAATGTTAGATTAAAAATCTAACATGAATATTGTTATATATATGTTCAAATGGTACTGTACAGCTACTGATGAGACTAAGGGTATCAGATCAAAAGAAAGCAAGAATAAAGTATCGAAATAGCTTAATGAGGCTAATATCATGCATGGCCCAGGTGAGTGCATTTTTTACTTATTTATTATATATGTGATATGAGTGATTGCATTATATGTATTTATGACATGTTGATAAATAGGACAACTTGCGATGAACCGGCGTTGGTATAAATAAAAATGTATAATGACTTATTTATGCAAATAGCATGAAATATTAAAGGGCATATTGATATAATTATTGTAGCATAATGATTTACTCAAGGTAAATCGAATTTTAGATATTTGGATATGAACTATCCATTAACGAATTATGGATAAAAGTATTTGAAGGATTAGATATTAAATATGAAAATATTATATTGTTATGCCCAAGTAATAGTGTGAGAGTCTTTGGTATAATTGGATATCCATAGAGTTATAGCAGCTGCAATCCAGCACTACGGTACGATCCAGACACTTTGGTGTTAATATCGGATGCTACGGCGTTGCAGTCACTTCGGTGATGATTAGACACTACGGTGTCGACCAGCACAAAAGGATGCTATAATGAGGAGCAAAGAGCGTCCTCGAGTACGTACTCACCATCAGACGCTACGGCGTTGCAGACACTACGGTGTCGTTATGATGACTCGTATACCATAGGTTCACATGAAATTGTATGAGAATCTTTGGTATATTTGGATATCCATAGGATCTTAGCAGCTGCGTCATAGCAGTACGGTGCGAGATAGACTCTTCGGGGTCGAGATAGACTCTACGGAGTCGGTTCAAACAATACGGTGTTACATAGCACAAAATGTGCGAGTATAAGGAGAAACGGGCATCCTTGAGTATGTACTCATCTCAGTCGCTTCGGCGATGCAGACGCTATGGCGTCGTGATGACTCGCGTACCATAACATCACATGATTTTGTACTTTGGGCTATAAAATTTGAAATGCATTTATGCAGGTAGTTAAGCTAAAAAGCTTATCGTACACAAGATTGGTAAGAAATCCTATAATTTGAATATTATATTGGTTTAATGAACTATACATGTAAGGTAGTTCTATGCAAGATAAAATGTTATCAACTGCAATTTAAAATTGCTTGCCATTTTGCAGGAATTGTATTGCACTATTATATGACTTGATACAGATTTGAACTGGTGACTCGAGGATTTTCAGTCCTCTGCTCTACCAACTGAGCTATCCCGACCATTACCGACGCATTATCCTCATAATACTAGATGACTTGGGTCTATGTCAATTAAAAATGAAAACAAAAAAAATGAAAAAGTATTAAATGAAAAGTCTCGAACGGAAATTTCTTGGATCTTTAAAATGAAGACTTTGTAAATTTCCATATGAGTAATCATATGGATTATGAATCATTCAAATAGGTATTCCTTGCTCAAGAGATTTGTACATATATCATATATATATCACAATATATCACAAGACTTGTGTGGGCCATAAAATTTTACAGTACAATATATGACTTTACAGTATAGAATTATTGTAGTACAAATTTCTTACATGATTATTCCTGCATTATAGATTAATAATAATTTTTTACATTGTTATGATTATGCCTCACTAAGTTATCTTAGCGTGTATTGTGTATCAAACGTAGGTACCTCGGACTAGATAGCAGAGGAGGAGCTACACATCGTTGGATCAAGTTAGCCTGCATTATCAGTAAGTATCACCACATCCTAGTCTAGTGGGGCATGTATAGATATTAAACAAGTGGCTATTTGTATGATATAGAAACATGACTTAGTTTGAGGAATTAAGAATATTAGAAACGATGCTTCAAACGATTTTAAACTTAGTTGGTTGTTTATCGCGTAGTGATTTTAAAATCAAGATAGGGTCTAGGCAGCACACATAGTTTTCACCTTGAATTATATTTTCTTTTTAATAACTGCTTAAAGTATTTTATAAACTAATTCAGGGTCGAAACTAGGTGACTCTAGACAGATTTGTAATTTAGTGAAAACTGAGAAAGGGTTGTTTAATCAAATTTGTTTTATAAAAAAATTTATCAAGTCTGAAAATCAGTGTAAATCAGCTAGTAACATCTTTAATGTGTATTTGAATATCGAATATATGTTGAGGGTGTTACAAAGGAAGTAATCAATGAGAGAATTGGTTGGATTTTCGGGATTGAGAGTATGCAGGATGAGTTGCTTTGGCAAGTTGAATGCCTAAGGCAAGTGAAATGCTGAGGCAAGTAGTTTTTAATTCCCCAATATTTGTTTAGTGACTAAATTGCAAGAAATTAAAAGTTGGTGGTTTTAGTTCAGTGACTAAAACGTAAACTTTTAAAGTTTGGTGGCTAAAGTGAAAAGAAGAGAAAAGTTCAAGGAAAAACATGGTATTTTTCCCATATATTATTCTTATTCCATAAATTAATAGTTATACCTGGTATAATAATTTTGATGGTAATTAAATTTTTAGTATGGGATTTGTATGAAAAGCTATAAAAATGATAATTTTTGGTGTGTAATTCGGATGATCGTTTGAATTTAGAATATTATGGAAATTCGGATGATCGTTTGAAAAAAAGACCCAAGGAACATGACATTATGGTTTGAATCGTTTTTGATTAATTTAGATTCGATTGTACGCAGTATTTTGTGTAATGTGTGAAATGGCATTTTTAAAGATATCATGATTCATTAATGGCAAAATGGTCATTTTGCATATACTTTTTAGATATCTTTGATTATGAAAATGGAGATTTTATAGGTGGCAACATGTTATTGGAGAAAATCAAGGGGTAAAATAGTCATTTGACTATTAAAGGGATTTTTTTATTAATTAAGGATTTTATAATGCCATTTGGCATGGAATTAAAGAAAGAAAAGTGTAGAATTTTCTCTCAAATTTCTTCTCTTTGTCGTGAGTTCTCCAAGCAAGGTAAGCAAATTTTCATTTCAATTTTTAGGCTTGATTTGGTTGATTTTAGAGGTAAAACATGAAATAGAGATTTGTTCTCCATGAAATTCCCTTTCATTTGGCATAATTTTTACATGCTTTCCATGCTTCTAAGTTGGTATTGGGGATTAAGGCGGATGAAGGACATGTTGGATTTTCATGTTTTAAGGTTCAATCAAGTTGGAAATGTTATTGTGGTATTGTTTCTATGCTTGAAATGATGAAAATTTCATAGAAGAACATATAAGGACCATTCGGTTATTATGGGAAGTTTAGGGAAAATTTTGTAAAAATTATTTTGATGATAAGAATGATTAGAATGATGTTGTCCATGTTTAATTATGACAATTTGATGAAGAAACATCATGTTGAGACTATTTTGTGAAATTGGCAATTAGTGTGAAATAAGTGAGAAATATTAAAATATTCAAAGTTATAGTTATGTTGTTTACCATTATTCAAGGATCATTATGGTGTTAAAATTTTTTAAATTTGAGGTCATATATGAAAGTTTCCAAATTTTGGATCATAAACCCTAGGAGAGAGATTTTAGGGTTTAATGTGAAATTATCAAATTGGTGATTGCAATGTGGGTTTGAATAAAGTGTAGGAAGCATTGTTATTACAAAGTAGTATTTGGTTGAAAATATTGAATTTGCATTTTCATGTATTAGCAAGGCTTGGACATGTACTTAAGATTGCTTGTGTTATGTACTTAATATACATACAGATAACAAGCAAATCCAGGACCAATCGGGTGAATAAGGAAGATAAAAAGTGTAATCCAAGCTTAGTGAGGCTATTAAAATTTCAACTTCCACAAAGTGTCTAGGTGAGTGCAATTGCATACATATCATAATAAATTGAACATTTGATTTCTTACATATGCAAGTTTGAAATGTTATTTCGGGTATGAACTGCCCAATGTTGATATATACTGATATGCATTGCCATGGATAAAATGTTGGATGATATAAAGCCCAAGTATGACTTAGATATTTAAAAGTATAGTTGGCTAGTCATAGAGTCATAAAGAGCTATATAAATATTCTAAGCACTACGGTGCAACAATTATGTATATTCAAGGAAGGTTGGGCATACGGGAGTACTTCGGTACATATTAAAGCACTTCGGTGAAAATTTCATATATACTCAAGGAAGGTTGGGTATATGGGGATGACTTGTGTACTTAGATTCTCTTAATTCAATACTTTGGGCTAAATAAATTGAAAAAACAGGACGGTAAGCTTGAAAGCTTGTTGATAGAAATTGCAACAGTATTGGTAAGGACTAAACTTATTATTTTGATATATGTTGTTACAATGGTACTACTTATGTTAACATGCATAAAAAATATAAGGTGGTTATATGCACCGTTATTCATTTATATTGATAATTATGTCAAATTGCACTTGATTATGAATTATTGCCTCACTAAGTATTCACTTAGCGTGTGATGATTTTCACATGTAGGTTTAAACGAAGTTCCAAGGGGAGAGTAGCTGGGCATCATCTACATATTTTGGTAGTATATCACTATATTCACAGTAATGACATTTATCCTTGTTACTTGGATATACTAGATGGCATGTATAATTAGCTATGGTTTGTTTTAACTTATAACTAAAATATGGTTAGTCTAGTAACTTATATGATGTGGATGTTAATCATAGTAAGTCTCGTTATGTTTTTAAGGTATAAAGAACTAATTTATTAGTAATTAATGTGCTCATGGTAGAGAGTGTTAAAATCTATCCAGGAATTATGCAGATGCAGTGTGTTTGAAAAATCAGTAAAAATTCCATAATTTGAATTAGGAAGTGAATCTTATATGTGTAAACTGGAAATTGAGTCTAGTTTCTTTTGAAAGAAACAGTGTCCGATTTTGACTTGTATATCAAAAGATATGAATTTTTATTCGATGGAAGGTCAGAAAAACAGGGCAGCAGATTTTCTTAAAATTCTACACTCTTCCGTGACTTTGAAGAATTTTCATAATTTGTGTATATTGAATATCTTTTATTAATTTATATGGGTAAAAAGCTTAGTGAATCTAGTTTAATTAAACATTTACGGAATGAATTTTTGATGTCTATAAAAAATTATAAAAAAATTTGTTCAAAAACAGTGCAAGCTGCCATTTTATGTTACGATAATGGAAATTGATTTAACTTTGTTTTGTAACATCACCGACCGTGTTTGGTAATGAATATGGGAAGGGGTGTTACATTTATTAGTATCAGAGTGAGGTTTAGTAGATTCTGGATAGAAATCGAGTTTGAAATGAGTCGGGATTGTATACATGCCACTAGGATGTCGTAATTACTGATGATTGTGTGCATATAATTTGATGCTCTGTAATTAGTAATGCTACTCTTTACTAAAAATCGTTGAATATGTGTTCTTTTCAGATGTCGGAACATCAGAGTTATAGACATGCCTTTGAGCAAAATGCTCATGTACAGAGCAGGAGTAATGAGGTAAATCAAAATGTACCTCAGGGTCAGTATCAGGATGAGGCGCCTACACAAGGGCAACAAGACATGCCAATTCAGGATCGTGGATTGTTCCTGCAGACATTAGATGCCATTATAAATAGACGAGCACCAGTATTTGTACCGAGAAAATTAAGGATTTTGAAGGCACCAGAATTTCATGGTGATGCTGATGTTGACCCAATGACTGCAAACTTTTGGTTGAATGATATTACAATCATGTTGGATAGTATTCGGTGTGATGATCAAGGGAAGCTTGAGGGAGTTGTATCATTACTGATGGGACTTGCTCGATTTTGGTGGACTACCATTACTGCTCGATTTTGGTGGACCACCATTACTGCTCAGATTCCCCGAGAACAAATTAATTGGGAATTCTTCCTAAATGAATTACGGGGTAAATATATCGGTGATGTATTCATCGAAGATATGAGAGATCAGTTTCTGAATCTAAAGCAAGCTGCCAGATCAGTGTATGAGTACGAGTGTGAATTTAATAACTTAGTTGGTTTGCTACAGAATTTCTTCCGACCGAGAAACACGGAGTCACTAGATTTGTGGGAAGCTTAGATCCCGAATATAAGAAGGTTCTAATTGCTCTTGATTTTTCGTATTTCAAGAAGTGGTAAATAGAGCCAAAGGAATGGAAAGAGTTGATCAGGAAGAAGCCTCAGATAAAAAGGTCCAGTCAGCCAAGCGACTTGGAGGTGTCAATGCTTTACCACCGTCTTAATGTGGTAAAGGATTTCAACAACATAAATCAGATGGATCAATGTCTTCGGTAAAGAAGGTGTTTTGTACTGGTAAGTCCAAGCAAGTACAGGCTAAAACGAGTGGATCTAAAGGCGAGAGACTTCAGATTAATCTATAATGTAAGACTAGTGGAAAAGACATCTTGGTCAATGATGGTTTGCGTCAGAGGTAGTATGCTATCAGTGTAGGAAACCAGGCCATTTCAGGCGTGAATGCCCAGAACTCTAAGAAAATCAATTGGTAGCTACTCCTCAGAAGAATAAAGGAAAAAGAGATTGGAGTTTTAGTCAAGGCGCACCTGAAATTGCAATAAATTTGAAAGGAAAAGCTCCTGCTCGAGTGTATAATATCAAGACTACAGAGAACAGAGATGATCGAGATGTTATAGGAGGTATGCTTGAACTTTTTGGTAAACCTATCTTTACATTAATTGATCCTGGTTCTACTAATTCATATATTAGTTATAGAGTTATTCTAGAAAGAAACATTCCAGTAGAACTAATTGTGAGTGAGGTGGTAGCAACCAATCCAATAGGCCAGAGTGACAAGGTAAAAAGAATTTGTCGAAAGTGTCCTATTAAAATTCATAATGTGGATCTCCCTGCTGATCTTATGAAATTACCGTTCTGTGAGTTCAAAATAATATTGGTGATGGATTGGTTGTCTGCATATAATGCTATTGTGGAGTGCCGATTAATTTAAGGGAACCAGGCGGATCTGAGATTTCATTTGTGGGTGAAAAGCCAAATTGTCATAGTGATGTTATTTCGGCCGTTACTACGAAGAAATTGTTAGTGAGTGGATGTGAAGCATATTTGACTCATAGGGCTAACACTTCGAGTCAAAAAGTGAAGATAGAAGATATACTTACGGTGCGAGAATTTCCAGATGTATTTCCTGACGAATTACTGGGCTTACCTCAAGATAGAGAGGTGGAATTTGGAATTGAGGTGCTACCTAGTACAACACCCATATCGATGGCACCATATCGTATGGCACTTGTTGAAATCAGGGAACTCAAGTCACAGTTACAAGAATTATTAGATCGGAGTTTTATACGGCCAAGTATATCACCCTGGGGAGTACCCGTATTATTTGTAAAGAAGAAGGATGGATCGATGAGATTGTGTATTTATTATCGTCAACTTAACAAAGTGATGATAAAGAATAAATATCCATTTCCAAAAATTGATAATCTTTTTGATCATTTAAAAGGAGCATCGATGTTCTCTAAAATTGATCTTCGATCGGGCTATCATCAATTGAAGATTAAGGAGCAAGATATCCCAAAGACGGCTTTCAAGACTCGATACAGACATTTTGAGTTCGTGGTAATGCCGTTTGGAATAACTAATGCCCTAGCAGCTTTTATGGATTTGATGAATCAAAATTTTCAGCCATACTTGGACCAGATTGTGGGGTTGTTCATAGAAGATATCCTAGTTTATTCAAAAAACAAGGAGGATCATGATGTCCATTGTTGCGCATAATAAGTGCAACACAATTGTGCAAGTATACACGTTGCAAGTTATAGTATAAAAGATATCGTCTCCACAGGGATTGGTGCCACTTCAAGAATCTAGTCTCTTGCACTGTAAAAAGTAAAAACACAAATAAAGGATTATAGGAGTTTAACTAATAACTAAACTAGAAAGCAATAAAGTAAAAGAAAATATGAGATCAAATGAGAGAGATAGGCCAGGTTATCGTGAGTTGAGGTGTGATAGCCGATTGGATCATCTTCGTAAAAGAGTGCACGGGCAACTCAGTTGTCGTGGCAACTTGCACAACGGGGTTGCCTTGGCAACTAATCGATGGTTGCCTGGGCAACTAGTTGGGCAACTACTTGGGCGTCTGGGCAGCAACCTTCAAGGTTCGGCAGAGCGTTCTTCAATGGTTTCTTCTTATCCCTAAGTCAAAACTCTAGCTACTTGTGCATGCCTTGATAATACATCCATGTGTGAATCAAGGGTGAACAACAACCAATATTGCTCTCCTCTTAGCTGTTGAAATCCTTAACTTATTCCTAAGCCGGATTAATCTTCACCATCAATAGATTGAATAAAGATCATATTCATTCGTTTCTTGAATCTAACTCGCCCGATATTAGATAAATAGATGAAATCACGAGATCCTCTCCCAATTCACTCGCAAACAAGAATAAGAACCAAGAGTGAATAAACCTTGAATAGAAAATTGCAAACTCTTATTACCTAAACAAAAACCAATAGTTTCTCACAACCACAAAACACAATAACCATAGCCAAATAGATTTAGTTCATGACTAGGTTCCAAAGAAACACAAGGTAAATAATCCCTAGCATGAACCCAATCGAACAAGAAAGAAAAGGATGAAGAAGGAGGCTTGTCGAAATCCTCCTTGCCCTAAATGCTTGTTGAAAATTCTCTCCTCTTGCCCTCCTTGGTCTTGTCGAAATTCCCCTCTCTTCCTCTCTTTCAAGTTGACGATATGGCCTCTTATTTATAGGGCTAGGTCAAAGTCCTTCTTTGAGGAGGAAGTTAATTTGGAATTAAATTATCTTTAAAGAATATAATTCTTTATTATAATTATATTCCTACTAGAACTTCTCCTATCTTCTTGGAATTTAATTCTTCTTTAATCCCTTCATGGAAATCAAATTCCTTTGGGATTTAGCTTTGCTCCACGTCATCTTGGGCTTGTCTAGTCATCAATTTTGACTACCATATCACCTTATTCTTTGTCGACAATTGCCCTGGCAACTTGCTCGGCGTCTCCTTCATGCATTGCCCTGGCAACTAGCTCGACATCTCCTTCA
Organism: Hibiscus mutabilis; assembly: GCA_019671005.1. Taxonomy (NCBI): domain Eukaryota; kingdom Viridiplantae; phylum Streptophyta; class Magnoliopsida; order Malvales; family Malvaceae; genus Hibiscus; species Hibiscus mutabilis. Next base: position 38,962,275 of record CM033734.1, on the reverse strand, counting down.
TGCATTGCCCTGGCAACTGGTTCTAGCCCTGTTTAGGCAAGTGATTCTGCACATACACAAAAACACACCAAAGCAGCATCTTTTTCCACAAAAATAACCAGGTTATGTAATCAAGCTCAACGGTGGAAAGAAACATGAATTAATGCATGAATGACTAATTATGCAACTAATATGAGCTTAAGTCTAACAATAATATGAGTAAAAAGGGTAATAAAAATAGTACTTTTGAACACTTATCACGCCCCCAAACTCGAACTATTGCTTGTCCTCAAGCAATGCAAACTAACAATTACCTGCCAAGACTTTAATCATCAAAGATATGCTTCGAACTTGAATTCAAACCTCAGAACAGTGGCACAATGTATGATCACCTTTTAATTTTTCGGATAGCACAAAAATTTCCCGGAACAAAACTATAATGCTCGTGACAATGTGTGTGCGTAGTTGTGTACAAGTTGATTTTCAAGATTCTATGTGAACAATAGGCTTTTATCAATTTAATTATCGGGGCATTATTTTTATTTTCACTAGAGCCAATTTCGGGCACCTCTAGCAAAGTAAGCAATTTCTCATTTTATTTTAGTCGACTATAGCCAATTTCGGGCACCTCTAGCGATTATTTAATGTGCATTAACTACTAGAGCCAGTTTTGGGCACCTCTAGCAAGAAAGTGCAATTACTACTAGAGCTAGTTTGGGCACCTCTAGCAAGAATTAACTTTTAATTTTTAATTTTAAATTTGCCCTAATTTTAAGCAACCTAAGTTCACTAAGATTCTTTCAATCAACAACCCACAACCGGGTAAAAAAAATTCAGCATCATAGTAAAATTCTAAGTTCTTTTCATGCAATCCTAAAATTAAAGGTTCTTTCAATTAAGTGCAGTGGCAAAAATTCATCATTGGATATTCAACAAGTCTTAAGCAATTAAATCCAATTAAAGGCATGGCAAATAATATATGCAACCTATATGTGATTGCTAACGATGAATGCAACTAAACATGAAACTAACTAGAAACCAACACCCCCAAACTCATAGTAAAATTCTAAGTTCATTTCATGCAATCCTAAAATTAAAGGTTATTTCAATCAAGTGTAGTGGCAAAAATTCATCATTGGATATTCAACAAGTCTTAAGCAATTAAATCCAATTAAAGGCATGGCAAGTAATATATGCAACCTATATGTGATTGCTAACGATGAATGCAACTAAACATGAAACTAACTAGAAACCAACACCCCCCAAACTCATAGTAAAATTCTAAGTTCATTTCATGCAATCCTAAAATTAAAGGTTATTTCAATCAAGTGTAGTGGAAAAAATTCATCATTGGATATTCAACAAGTCTTAAGCAATTAAATCCAATTAAAGGCATGGCAAGTAATATATGCAACCTATATGTGATTGCTAACGATGAATGCAACTAAACATGAAACTAACTAGAAACCAACACCCCCAAACTCGAGAGAAGCATTATCCTCAATGCATGTAAGAGTGAAACAAAATTTAAAAGAAACTAAATGAAATGAGTTAGTCAGAGAGGTCGCACCTCGAGCGATAAGTTTCCTTCGTGCCGTTTGCTTGATTCATTTTTCAGTCGGTGGTTGAATACTGGTGCCGCGTGAATAGCATTGCTTTGATTTGATCCATGTTTGCCGATGCAGGTTCACTTGCATGGGCATCAGTAGTTGCCGAAGCCATTGTTGTTGCCTGGGCATCACCAGTTTCTGTTGTGGTTGCTGTAGCAAGTAGTCGGCAATAAATTTCCTTAGCATGGTGGTTGTGAGTCTTGTTGCGAAAAAGAAAACCTGGAAACTAAAGATAATGAAGAAAAATAAAATCTCTCCTAAAAATTCCAAAAATAAATAAAGAGAAATAATAACCAAAATTAATAGAAAGAAAAATAGTTCGAAAAAATAAAAATAAAAAGAAAAAGAAAAAGAAAAAGAAAAAGAAAATATCGAAAGGAGAGCATGCTCATGCATCTCCTAAGGTGTCAAATTCTTTGTTTCGTTCTACATGGGCACCGTTGTAGTGCTTCAATCTCTGTCCGTTAACGTTGAATTCATGTTTGTCGGTAATAGACCTGATGGGAGAATGGTTTGACAACTTCGAATGGTCCCGACCATCTTGATTTTAGTTTTCCCGGGAAAAGTTTTAGTCGAGAATTGAATAAGAGAACTAGTTGCCCTGGCATGAATTGTCGCGGCAATAGTTTCTTGTCGTGCCATTGCTTTGTTTTCTCCTTGTACATTTGTGCATTGTTATAGGTGAGTGCAGGAAATTCTTCTATCTCATTGAGGTACAAAAAACGCTTTTGTCCGGCACTTTCCTAATCCATATTCACGGTCTTGATTGCCTATTGGTATGTAGGTGATATTGCCCGTCCTCTGGCAACGATCAGATTGCTTGTAAAACTCTTGGGCATCCTTTTACAGTGTTGGCCAATACAAACTGGATTGAAAAACTTTGGCCGCGGTACGAGTTCCTCCAAAATGTCCTACATAGGGTGAAGAATGGCATTGCCAGAGTACATTCCGTTGCTCTTCTTCAGGGACACATCGGCGTATAACCTGATCTGCACATTGTTTAAGCAAAATAGGCTCGTCCCAAAAGTAATGCTTAGCATCATGGCGGAACTGCTTCTTCCCTTGGTGAGTAATGCCATAGGGTAAAATACCACAAACAAGGAAATTAACTAAATCTGTGTACCAGGGTATTGCCGAGGCATGTGCTGCCGTGGTTACTGCTCCCAAAATTGCCGAGGTGTGCACGTCAAAGGCTGCTGTAGAGTCGAGAGTTGCTGAGACGTGTGCATCCATGGTTGCCAAGGCATCGATGGTTGCCGAGGCATGCGCGTCCATGGTTGCCGAGGCAACTAAAATTTGTTCATCTGGGAATGCATCACATATCTCTAGATCCGCGTCCTCCTCCCTGTTGCGTTCTAAACGTGATAAGTGGTCGGCCACTTGATTTTCTGTTCCTCTCCTGTCCTTAATTTCAATATCAAATTCTTGTAAAAGTAATATCCAATGAATCAAACGAGGTTTAGCATCCTTTTTAGCAAATAGGTATTTGATTGTCGAATGGTCCGTATGAACAATTACCTTTGTACCAATCAAATAGGATCAGAACTTGTCAAATGTGAAAACTACTCTTTCTCCGTTGTTGTGTAATTCACTTGAGCACTATTAAGAGTTTTACTAGCGTAGTATATCACATGGAAGGTCTTACCTATGCTTTGGCCTAGGACTGCTCCTACCGCGAAATCACTTGCATCACACATGAGCTCAAAAGGTAGCGTCCAATCTGGTGGAACGACAATGGGTGCCGAGGCAAGCTTTTTCTTTAGGGTTTCGAATGCTTGGGTGCAAGAATCATCAAAATCGAAGACTTTATCCTGTTCAAGAAAATTGCACAAGGGTTTAGTGATTTTAGAAAAATTATGAATGAACCTCATGTAAAAACCTGCATGTCCAAGAAAACTTCGAATTCCTTTAACCGAACTTGGTGAGGGTAATCTCTCGATCACGTCCACCTTGGCTTTGTCTACTTCATTTCCCTTGGATGAAATCTTGTGGCCGAACACTATTCCTTCATCTACCATAAAATGGCATTTCTCCCAATTGAGGACTAAATCAGTTTCTTCACATCTTGCCAACACCTTCTCTAAATTTCCGAGACAACTGTTAAAGTCATTACCAAAAACAGAAAAATCATCCATGAAGATCTCAAGGAAGTCTTCGACCATGTCTGAAAAGAGTGCCATCATGCATCTTTGGAAGGTTGTCGGGGCGTTACACAATCCGAACGACATCCTTCGGAAGGCATAAGTACCGTATGGGCATGTGAAGGTTGTCTTTTCTTTATCTTCTTGTGCTATGGAAATTTGATTGTAACCTGAATAACCATCAAGAAAACAATAAAAGGGTTTACCTGCAAGACGATCAAGCATTTGATCAATAAAGGGTAATGGGAAGTGATCTTTCCTGGTGGCTTTGTTTAGCTTTCGATAATCCATACAAACCCTCCAACCGGTCACAGTCATGGTTAAAATGAGTTCATTATTTTCATTACTTACCACTGTTATACCTCTCTTTTTCGGTACACATTGTACCGGACTTACCCACGTACTATCAGAGATAGGGTATATAATGCCGGCGTCAAGCCACTTGATGATTTCTTTCATTACAACCCCTTTCATGGCATGATTCAGTCTCCTCTGGGCCTCAATTGAAGGTTTGTGATCATCTTCCAACAAAATCTTGTGCATGCACACTGCCGGGCTAATTCCCTTCAAGTCGGCAATTGTCCACCCTATTGCCTTTTTGTGTAGCTTCAACATCTTGATCAGCTTCTTTTCCTGCTCAGGCTGTAACTTAGAATAAATAATTACAGGCAATGTATATCGGTTCCTAAGTATGCATATTTTAGTTGCCCTGGCAATTGTTTGAACTCAAGAATCGGTGGTTGTTCAATAGAGGGTTTTTTGAGCTTACCTTCCTTACCTGAGTAATCCAGTGGTTCAAAGTATGTACCTGGTCGATTGACTAGCCAATTTGCCTCTTCTTATTGTTCCTCATCGACCGGTTCTTCATACTCCTCAGGTTCCTCTTGATCGGCAATGTAGTTGCCGAGGCAACTAAATTCCTCATCCAAGTTAAACTCTACCGTGGCATGAAGAAGTTGGCATTCTTCTGGATCATCGGCATGCCTTAGTGTTTGGAACACATTTAGTTTAAATGCTGGTCATTCACCCTCATTGTGAGTTCTCCCTTTTCAACATCAATCAAGGTTCTCCCTGTTGCTAGGAATGGTCTCCCGAGAATGATGGGTGCATGCTCATCTGCTTCACAATCCAAGACAATAAAGTCAGCGGGAAAAATAAATTTATCAAATTTTACCAGTATGTCCTCGATTTTTCCCTCTGGATGCACATAGGATCTGTCGGCTAGCTGTAGCATAACTGTTGTAGGTCTTGCCTTCCCGATTCCTAGTTTCTGGAAAACCGATTTAGGCATCAAGTTTATGCTAGCCCCAAGGTAGCATAATGCTTTCCCGCCATAGTGATTTCCAATGGAACAGGGTATTGTGAAACTTTCGGGATCCTTCAACTTGGGTGGCATACGATTGTGCAACATTGCCATGCATCCCTCTGTTGCGGCAACTGTTTCAAACTCTCCTAGCCTTGTTCTCTTGGACACAATGTCTTTAAGAAACTTGGCATAGTTTGGCATTTGTTCAATTGCTTCCACCAATGGCAAGTTGATGTGGACTTGCTTTAGGATATCAGAAACTTCTTGAATTGGTATTCTTGCTTTTGTCGATTCAACCTTTGTGGGAATGGTGGTGGAAGTCGGATATCTTCGATCCTTTCATTGGTTTGAAACCTGATTGACAGCATTGCCGGGACAGCTGGAGTTGCCGAGGCGCTATCAACTGGGGTTGCCGAGGCATGCTTATCGCAAGTTGCCGAGGCATGCTTATCGCAAGTTGCCCAGGCATGCTTATTGCTGGTTACCGCGACAATTCTTGGTTCAGCATCTGAGGCTTTGCCGCTAGGTTCATCTTGATCTTTTTGTAGAGTTTTGTTTTATGAGCGGTTTTGAGCCTCTCTAAGTTGTTGGCCACTTCTAGTGGTGATTGCCTTACATGACTCATGGCCAGTTCCTCTTGCGACTTCAGTATCGCTAGGTAAACCTCCTTGCGGTCTAGTATTCAGATTTTGAGCAAACTGTCCGACTTGATTTTCCAATGATTTGATTGCCGCCTCTTGGTTTTGCAATCTCATCTCGGTCCTGTTAATAAAAGCATCAGTTCTTTTTATGAAGTTACTATTTTCAGCCATATAAGATTCAGTTTTCATCATAAAAGCATTTAGAGAATTTTCCAAAGAACTAGATATTGTTGGTTGTTGCTGCGGCAACTGTTGCCGTGGCATATTCTGCTAGAATCCCGATGCTTGTGCATTCTGATTGTTCTGGTTTAGAGCATTGTTGGGATTACTCCATTAAAAATTTGGGTGCTTCTTCCAAGCTGGATTGTATGTATTGGACATCACATTGTTGTTCCGATTGTAATTCCCCACATAGAAGCTGGATTCTGCATACATTCAGAAGAATTATGGTTATCACCACATAACTCACAAAAAGAATCCATTGCCTTGACTTCATGTGTGTTGTTTGGTTTTTGCATGTTCTGGACCATCTTGGTTAAAGTGGCCAATTGTGCCGAAATTGAATCTGATGATCCTAGTTCATGTATTGTGGCTTGGCGTCTAACTCCTCTTCTAGTAGATGGGAATTGATAATCATTCTTGGCCATCCTGTTTAAAATTTGCATTGCTTCCTCCAGCGACTTATCTAGGAGTATGCCGTTTGCCGAGACATCTAGCATCATCCTTGTTGGTGTATTCACGGCGTTGTAAAACATTGTTACTTGAGTCCACACCGGGAATCCGTGTAGGGGGCATTTGTGTAGAAGTTCTCTATATCGCTCCCAAGCCTCGTACATGGATTCATCATCTGCCTGCCGAAAAGAAGTAATGTCGTTACGAAGCTTATCGATAAATTTGTAGGATTAAATCGAGCAAGGAAATCACGACAAAGATCGGTCCAAGATGCTATTGATCCGGTAGGAATGCTATTCAACCATGCTTTCGGCCTATCCCTCAGTGAATAGGGGAATAATCTTAATCATAAGACATCGGGGGTGACTCCCTGTATTTTGAACGAGTTGCAAATCTCGAGGAAAGATTTCAGATGTTGACGTGCATCTTCAGTTGCTGAGCCACCAAATTGACCAATTGTGTTGATTATATTAAACATTACCGATTTCAACTCAAAGTGGTCGGCTTCAATTTCAGGAGCGACAACTCCTGGGTTATGTCCATCAAGATCTTCTTCAAGATAGTCTCGAATAGTTCTGTTTCGTGCAAGAATCACTCCTCCTCCTGCTAGAACATCTTGATTCATATTGCCGTCTTGATTAGCCATTGTTACTCTTATCCTTCGTCTAAGTCTTTGTAAGGTTCGTTTGATTTCTGGATCAAAGGGATATTCTGGTGTAGTCGGTCTCGCCCTGGTCATATACCAATGCAAAACCAAATTTTGTTAGCCCTTTGAATCTTAAACAAGAAAAGTAAAAAGAAAGTGCAAGAAAATAAAAACAAAGTCACTATTGCCAATCCCCGGCAACGGCGCCAAAAACTTGTTGCGTGTAATAAGTGCTACGCAATTGTGCAAGTATACACGTCGCAAGTAATAAAGTGATATGAGTATCAAGTATCGTCTCCACAGGGATTGGTTTGGGCCACTTTGTTTAAGTTACTGCACTGTGAAAGGTAAAAACACAATTGATAATAGGAGTTCTAATTAACGAGTAAACTAAGAGCAATAAACTAAAAGAATAGATGAAATCGAAAGAGAGAATAGGTCAGGTTATCGTGAGTTATGGAGTGATAGCCGATTGGATCGTCTTGGTAAAAGAGTGCAAGGGCAATTCAGTTGCCGTGGCAACTTGCATAGCGGGGTTGCCTTGGCAACTAATCGATGGTTGCCTGGGCGACTAGCTGGGCAAGTTGCCACGGCAACTGAGTTGCCCTTGCACTCTTTTACCAAGACGATCCAATCGGCTATCACTCCATAACTCACGATAACCTGACCTATTCTCTCTTTCGATTTCATCTATTCTTTTAGTTTATTGCTCTTAGTCTACTCGTTAATTAGAACTCCTATTATCAATTGTGTTTTTACCTTTCACAGTGCAGTAACTTAAGCAAAGTGGCCCAAACCAATCCCTGTGGAGACGATACTCGATACTCATATCACTTTATTACCTGTGACGTGTATACTTGCACAATTGCATAGTACTTATTACACGCAACAAGTTTTTAAAATGAATCAAGCAAACGGCACGAAGGAAACTTATCGCTCGAGGTGACGACCTCTCCGACTAACTCATTTCATTTAGTTTCTTTTAAATTTTGTTTCACTCTTACATGCATTGAGGACAATGCTTCTCTCGAGTTTGGGGGGGTGTTGGTTTCTAGTTAGTTTCATGTTTAGTTGCATTCATCGTTAGCAATCACATATAGGTTGCATATATTACTTGCCATGCCTTTAATTGGATTTAATTGCTTAAGACTTGTTGAATATCCAATGATGAATTTTTGCCACTGCACTTAATTGAAAGAACCTTTAATTTTAGGATTGCATGAAAAGAACTTAGAATTTTACTATGAGTTTGGAGGGGTGTTGGTTTCTAGTTAGTTTCATGTTTAGTTGCATTCATCGTTAGCAATCACATATAGGTTGCATATATTACTTGCCATGCCTTTAATTGGATTTAATTGCTTAAGACTTGTTGAATATCCAATGATGAATTTTTTCCACTGCACTTTTTCCCCGGCAACGACGCCAAAAACTTGTTGCGCGTAATAAGTGCTACGCAATTGTGCAAGTATACACGTTGCAAGTTATAGTATAAAAGATATCGTCTCCACATGGATTGGTGCCACTTCAAGAATCTAGTCTCTTGCACTGTAAAAAGTAAAAACACAAATAAAGGATTATAGGAGTTTAACTAATAACTAAACTAGAAAGCAATAAAGTAAAAGAAAAGATAAGATCAAATGAGAGAGATAGGCCAGGTTATCGTGAGTTGAGGTGTGATAGCCGATTGGATCATCTTGGTAAAAGAGTGCACGGGCAACTCAGTTGCCGTGGTAACTTGCACAACGGGGTTGCCTTGGCAACTAATCGATGGTTGCCTGGGCAACTACTTGGGCGCCTGGACAGCAACCTTCAAGGTTCGGCAGAGCGTTCTTCAATGGTTTCTTCTTATCCCTAAGTCGAAACTCTAGCTACTTGTACATGCCTTGATAATACATCCCTGCGTGAATCAAGGGTGAACAACAACCAATCTTGCGCTCCTCTTAGCCGTTGAAATCCTTAACTTATTCCTAAGCCGGATTAATCTTCACCATCAATAGATTGAATAAAGATCATATTCATTTGTTTCTTGAATCTAACTCTCCCGATATTAGATAAATAGATGAAATCATGAGATCCTCTCCCAATTCACTCGCAAACAAGAATAAGAACCAAGAATGAATAAACCTTGAATAGAAAATTGCAAACTCTTATTACCTAAACAAAAACCAAAAGTTTCTCACAACCACAAAACACAATAACCATAGCCAAATAGATTTAGCTCATGGCTAGGTCCAAAGAAACACAAGGTAAATAATCCCTAGCATGAACCCAATCGAACAAGAAAGAAAATGATGAAGAAGGAGGCTTGTCGAAATCCTCCTTGCCCTAGATGCTTGTTGGAAATTCTCTCCTCTTGCCCTCCTTGGTCTTGTCGAAATTCCCCTCTCTTCCTCTCTTTCAAGTTGACGATATGGCCTCTTATTTATAGGGATAGGTCAAAGTCCTTCTTTGAGGAGGAAGTTAAGTTGGAATTAAATTATCTTTAAAGAAGATAATTCTTTAATATAATTATATTCCTACTAGAACTTCTCCTATCTTCTTGGAATTTAATTCTTCTTTAATCTCTTCATGGAAATCAAATTCCTTTGGGATTTAGCTTTGCTCCACGTCATCTTGGGCTTGTCTACTCATCAATTTTGACTACCATATCACCTTATTCTTTGTCGACAATTGCCCTGGCAACTGGCTCGGCGTCTCCTTCATGTATTGCCCTGGCAACTAGCTTGGCATCTCCTTCATGCATTGCCCTGGCAACTGGTTCTAGCCTTGTTTAGGCAAGTGATTCTGCACATACACAAAAATACACCAAAGCAGCATCTTTTTCCACAAAAATCACCAGGTTATGTAATCAAGCTCAACGGTGGAAAGAAACATGAATTAATGCATGAATGACTAATTATGCAACTAATATGAGTTTAAGTCTAACAATAATATGAGTAAAAAGGGTAATAAAAATAGAACTTTTGAACACTTATCATCCATCTCATAATAGTTCTTCAGATCTTGAGGGAAAATAAATTATATGCCAAACTATCTAAATGTGAGTTTTGGCTTTTTGAGGTGACATTTCATGGACATATAGTATCGGATGAGGGAATATGGGTTGAACCTTAAAAAATTCAAGCTATCATTGAGTGGAAACCTCCTAAAATTGTAGCTGAGGTTAGAAGTTTTCTCGGATTGGTAGGATATTACGGCCGATTCGTTAAAGATTTCTCGATGATTGCTGGTCCTATTAGCAAGCTACTCAGGAAGAATGTACCATTTGTATGGACTGATGAATGTCAAGAAAGATTTGAAAAGTTAAAGAAAATTTTGACCGAAGCTCATGTGCTAGTTCAACCTGAATTTGGGAAAAATGTCGTAGTGTATAGTGACGACATAATGGCTTGGGCTGTGTACTTATGCAGGACAGAAAGGTGGTGGCTTATGCTTCTAGACAGCTTAAAACCCATGAGAGGAATTATCCTACTCATGATTTGGAGCTGGCTGCAGTTGTTTTTGCTTTAAAGGTTTGGCGCCACTACTTATATGGTGAGAAATGTTATACATACACATACCATAAAAGCCTGAAATATCTACTAACACAAAAGGAGCTGAATCTAAGGCAAAGGCGATGGATTGAACTAATTAAAGACTATGATGCGATTATTGATTATCACCCAGGAAAGGCTAATGTGGTTGCAGATGCACTTAGCCGAAAGATGTTTTTAGCCCTACGGATATCGGATGCTCAATTATCAATAATGAATGATGGTGCTTTGCTTGCTGAATTGAACATCAGGTCTACTTTAATAGACAAAATAAAAGAATCGCCTTGGAAGAAAAAGTATTTTTGAAAGTTTCGCATTGGAAGAAAATAATGAGATTTGGATGAAAGGGAAGCTCAGTCCCAGATTTATTGGCCCGTATGAAGTCTTGAAAAGAGTGGGACTAGTGGCATAACAATTAGCTTTACCACCAGAAATGAGCAAGATCCATGATTTTTTCATGTATCGATGCTTTGCAAATATAGATCAGATCTTTCACTTGTCATTTCGTCTGCGAAAGCTGAGATACAACTTGATTTGACATTTAAAGAAGAACTAGTAAAGATTTTAACTCATGGGGTTAAGCAATTGAGAAACAAATCAATTCCATTGGTTAAAATTCTCTAAAAGAATCATAAAGTGGAAGAAGCCACCTAGGAAACCGAAAAGAAAATGAAAGAGCAGTACCCACATTTATTTAATCCAGGTACATTCGAAAAATTGGAGGATGAATTTTTTAGGGGGAAGAATTGTAATACCCCAATAATTGTTTAGTGACTAAATTGTAAGAAATTAAAAGTTGGTGGTTTTAGTTCAATGACTGAAATGTAAACTTTTAAAGTTTGTGGCTAAAGTGAAATGAAGAGAAAAGTTCAAGGACAAACATGGTAATTTTCTCATGTATTATTATTATTCCATAAATGAATAGTTCATCCCTGTATAATAATTTTGATGGGAATCAGATTTTTAGTACAAGATTTGTATGAAAAGCTATAAAAAGGATAAGTTTCGGTGTGTAATTCGGATAATCATTTGAATTTAGAATATTATGGAAATTTTATGGAAGTCTTAGGAAGACCCAAGTAACATGACATTATGGTTTTGAATCATTTTTGATTAATTTAGATTCAATTATATGCAGTATTTTGTGTAATGTGTGAAATGGCATTTTTGAAGATATGATGATTCATTAATGGCAAAATGGTCATTTTGCATATACTTTTTAAATATCTTTGATTATGGAAAAGGAGATTTTATAGGTGGCAACATATTATTGGAGAAAATCAAGGGGTAAAATAGTCATTTGATTATTAAAGGGATTTTTTTATTAATTAATGATTTTATAATGCCATTTGGCATGGAATTAAAGAAAGAAAAGTGTAGAATTTTCTCTCGAATTTCTCCTCTTTTCTGTGAGTTCTCCAAGCAAGGTAAGCACATTTTCATTTCAGATTTTAGGCTTGATTTGGTTGATTTTAGAGGTAAGACATGAAATAGAGATTTGTTCTCCATGAAATTCTCTTTCATTTGGTATAAGTTTTACATGGTTTCCACGCTTCTAAGTTGGTATTGGTGATTAAGGTGGATGAAGGACATGTTGGATTTTCATGTTTTAAGGTTCATTCAAGTTGGAAATGTGGATGTGGTATTGTTTCTATGCTTGAAATGGTGAAAATTTCATGGAAGAACATATAAGGACCATTCGGTTATTATGGGAAGTTTACGGAAAATTTTGTAAAAATTATTTTTGATGATGAGAATGATTAGAATGATGTTTTCCATGTTTAATTATGACAATTGGATGAAGGAAAAATCATGTTTAGACTATTTTGTGAAATTGGCAATTAGGGTGAAGTGAGAAATATTAAAATATTCAAAAGTTATAGTTGTGTTGTTTGCCATTATTCAAGGATCATTATGGCGTTAAAATTTTTGAAATTTGAGGTCATATATGAAAGTTTCTAAATTTTGGATCATAAACCCTAGGAGAGAGATTTTAGGGTTTAATGTGAAATTATCAAATTGGTGATTGCAATATGCAATTCAAGGTTGGAATAAAATGTAGGAAGAATTGTTATTACAAAGTAGTATTTGGTTGAAAATATTGAATTTTCCAACTTGGTGTGTTCATGTAGTAGCAAGGCTTGGACATGTACTTAAGATTGCTTGTGTTATGTACTTAATATACATACAGTAACAAGCAAATCTGGGACCAATCGAGTGAAGAAGGAAGATAAAAAGTGTAATCCAAGCTTAGTGAGGCTATTAAAATTTCCACTTCCACAAAGTGTCTAGGTGAGTGTAATTGCATACTTATCATAATAAATTGCTCATTTGATTTCTTACATAGGCAAGTTTTAAATGCTATTTCGGGTATGAACTGCCCAATGTTGATATATACTGATATACATTGCCATGATAAAATGTTGGATGATATAAAGCCCAAGTATGATTTAGAGATTTAAAAGTATAGTTTGCTAGCCATAGAGTCATAAACAACTATATATATATATATTCTAAGCACTTCGGTGCAAATTTCATATATAATCAAGGAAGGTTGGGTATATATATACTCAAGGAAGGTTGGGTATACGGGGATGACTCGGGTACTTAGATTCTCTTAATTCAATACTTTGGGCTAAATAAATCGAAAAAACAAGATGGTAAGCTTGAAAGCTTGTTGATAGAAATGGCAACGGTATTGGTAAGGACTAAACTTATTATTTTGATATATCTTGTTACATATGGTACTACTTATGTTAACATGCATAAAAAATATAAGGTGATTATATGCATCGTTAGTCATTTATATGGATAATTATGTCAAATTGCACTTGATTATGAATTATTGCCTCACTAAGTATATACTTAGCATGTGATGATTTTCACACGTAGGTTTAAACGGAGTTCCAAGGGGAGAGTAGCTGGGTATCATCTACATATTTTGGGAGTATATCACTATATTTATAGTAATGACATTTATCCTTTTTACTTGGATATACTAGATGGCATGTATAATTAGCTATGGTTTGTATAACTTATAACTAAAATATGGTTAGTCTAGTAACTTATATGATGTTGATGTTAATCATAGGAAGTCCCGTGATGCTTTTAAGGTATAAAAAACTAAGTTATTAGTAATTAATGTGCTCATGGTAGAGACAGTTAAAATCTGTCCAGGAATTATGCAGATGTAGTGTGTATGAAAAATTAGTATAAATTACATAATTTGAATTAGTAAGTGAATCTTACATGTATAAAATGGAAATTAAGTCTAGTTTCTTTTGAAACAAACAGTGTCCGATTTTGATTTGTATATCAAAAGATATGAATTTTTAATCGATGGAAGGTCAGAAAAATAGGGTAGCAGATTTTCTTAAAATTTTGCATTGTTCCGTGACTTTGAAGAGTTTTCATAATTTGTATATATTGAATATCTTTTATTAATTTATATGTGTAAAAGCTTAGTGAATATAGTTTAATTAAAATTTTATGGAATGGATTTTTGATGTCTATAAAAATTTATAAAATTTTTTGTTCAAGAACAGTGCATGTTGCCATTTTAAGTTTCGATAATGGAAATTTATTTAACTTTGTTTTGTAACATCACAGACAGTGTTTGGTAATGAATATGGGAAGGGGTGTTACATAGTTGCTGAAAGTAGGACTCTCCGTGGCCAGTTAAATTCAATTGCAAGTGGTTGATTCGGAGTAGGACTCTTCTCGGTAAGTGGTTGCCCTAGCAAGTTAATTGTTGCGGCAAGTGCGATGCCGTGGCAAGTCAATTGTGTCTCCAATGCTCGGCAGAGTGTTCTTCACTGCCTTCACATTATCTCTAACTTGAAGGGCTAACGCTTGCACAAATCTTGGTGATACGTCTGCCACACATTACTTTACCAAGAATGAACACCGTCTTTCCTTGAACTCTTGTTAGCCGCTTGAATTTCTCCCTGTCGCCAAGCTCCTTCACTTTGTCACATTCTGGAGACGTGGTTCAAGAAGGAATTGATTTCCTTCAGCTCTCGCAATGTTAGGAAACCTGGATTCAATTCAGTCTGTCAATCTCCATCCACTCTCTTAATGTTTGGAAATCGACTCGGTTGAGGAACCTCCAATGGCTGTCACTTTATTAGAGTGATTCCTTCCCACGAATCACCACTGGTCTCGCTCTTCTTATGCTATCACCAATTTAGGGATTCGAGTTTCAACAAATAATTCTCCACTCAAGCGTTAAACTACTGGATTTGCAAGAATAGGAATTGAATCAACATTGTGTATTTAAACTTGAACCAAAATTAAATCATCCATACAAAAACCTCTCAAAACCTAATAACCCAAACCATCTAATTTAGTTCAAGGTCGGGTGAAAAGAAAATACAAAGAAATATTTCCCCAACATGAAGGGTGTGTGCGATTACAACAATGAAGGAAAAGAGGAGTTGAACTCCTCAATCTAATCACTCCTCCCACAATCAGCCTATCCCTTTCGATCTCTCGCACGAGTCGTTCCTCCCAATTTTCTCTCCATTCTTCATTTGTTTTGATCCCCTTTAAATAGGTGTGGAGGAGAGTTTGTTGCATGTGAGTTTGGTGGAGATAGGGCTTCCATTTTGAGTTTCAAACGTGGGAGATAATGTAGCTGATAAATAAATAAAAATAAGAATTTATCCTTCGCATTTGAATTTGGATTGGGCGGTTGGAGATCCTAACCGCTTTGATCCCTTCAACGTCGTGACAAACTTCGACAATTGGCTTGGCAATTCTTCCTGCACACAAACAAGCAAAAGAGCTGCATTCTTTCTACAAAAAGTAATAAAATGCATGGCCAAGCACATTGAATTAGGAAACTACGAACATATGCATGAAGGACTACAAATGCAACTAAAATGAGCTTAAGTCTAACAATAATGTGAGAAAAAAGGGTAGGAAAAATAGTACTTTTTGTAGCGATATCCCCTATTTATGTTTTGCTAAAAAATGAGGTTTTAAGGTGTTTGGGGTCTTTCAGGTATATTAAAATATTTATTTTGTGGGGTTTTATAAAAATCGTATTTTATTTAAAAAATAGAGTCGCCACCGGCCACTTAGGTAGGCTAGACACCATAAAAATAGAGGCTTTAAAAATGTTGGGTTCGGGAGTCGGTTACGGATGGGGAAGGATTAGCACCCCCACACCGCCCAAAATTGGTACTTTAATAATTACCGCTTTATTGGTATTAGACTTTCCTGATTAAAGTGACGATTAAATTAAAATTTAGTTATATGTGCGAGTAAATTTTAAAGGCCCTGTTATCCGAGAGTAAACGCCCAACCACCATCATTACGCCTGATACTGGCCCCGTTTACGCTCGGATAAAAGGGCACCACATTGACAATTTATATTCCATTATGCAATCTTAAAAGCAAAAACTATTAAATACTCACTGACATGATATTAAAAACATAAACAAATGAATTCTAAAAAAATAAAAAATAAATAAAAAGGTACATAAAAACATAATATATCGAGAATAAATAAAAACGAGTATAAACATGAACAAAAACATGCTCCCTAAACTATAATTGAATCTAACATGTTTAAACACACAAAGAAAAAACAAACAATATATATGTGACATGGCACTAAAACATAAAAAGGGACATCGCAATACTAAACAATAACAAAATGCATGAACATAGATATAAATGACATGTACAAGAATCAAAACTAAATACAAAAAGAACATAAACACATGGACATGGTAAAGAGAAGAACAACATGCTTTAAGGTCAAACTAATTAACTATACCATACTTGGACATAAAAAAACCAATGCAACATGTGCTTGACATACATAGAGCAATAAAGATACTAAATTAGCAAAGCAACAACTCCACACAAAATTATACTAAAACTTTATCGTATGACACAATTTTTATATCAAGGATTTCCCTAATATTAACATAGTCATGGCAAGAAACGTACATGGGCTAAAAAACACAATAAACACAAATTACTCTAAAAAACATAACTTATTTAAATAAAATAACAAAATAAAAAGGGATGGAAGCAGGAACTATTGGATTTAATAAAAACAAAATAACATTAACATAACACATATTAATAAAGCTCTAAAAACATACCATAACACATGCCAAGCATATTACCCTAGACTAACATATGATCTATAGTGTAAAATAATCGTAAAACTCATGTAAACATTTAAACATACTACCAATTAAAACTAAACATAATATATAAAACAAACATTCACATAACATGAACAAATAAAACATGATATAGCACATATTAATACACATATTGAAAACAAAAAACATAAAACATGAAAGCAAATATATACACTAGAGAAAAGCGATGCAAGCATGATGAGAAAAATAAAAAAAAACAAAGGATGTAAATATTTAAAACAAGAAAAGGGACTGAAATGTAATGAAATAAAATAAAATAAAATGGCAAAAATTTAAAGGAAATAAAACCATATTTAAGGACGACATTGCAAGCTTAATGAAACTTAAAAGGACCAATGCTGTAAAATACCTATGCAGCATGCTTGAAATGAAAATTTCAAAAACACAGAGGTCCTTAGGGCTTAATTTGACCAATTGAAAACTAATTTCACTTTAATTTGGGGACCAGATTAAATGAAATTAAAAAGAAAGGAGGACCTATGCTGCGATTAACACAAGGGGCGAGGCAGTTTTGAAAATATTCAGAATGTGGTGGGATTAGACTCTAATTTAAACATTTAAAAAAACCAAAACACCTATAAATCAAACCAATATGAACCATTTTCACCCTTTATTCATTTTTCAAAAACCTATAATAACACTCCCCTTTTCTCTCCAGCATCAAGACCAAAACTTCCCCAAACCTCCCTTATTTCCAGAATCCGGCCACAAACCGTCACCTCTTCTGCTGTCGGCCGCCGCTAGTCGACGCCGGCAAAGCCTTAATCCACCCCAAAACACCCGTTTTCCACCCCAAAACATGAATCTACTCTTAGATTTTAGGAAAAGGGCCCTCACTTTCTTAGATCTAAGAAAGACCAAATTAAAAACCATTTATTCTACTAAAATGAGACCGGAAACCTTCCCCCTTTGGGCTAACCGTATTCAGTTTCGGGACCGGTGGCTTGTCGCCGGCGGGGAAACTAACGGCCGAGGGTAAGCTTCCCCTTTCTTCTTTTATATTTCGAATATATACATGCATGCAAGAAGGAAAATGAGATGGATGATTACCAAAAAAACTTTTTTCTCTTCTTTTTTTTTTGTTTTTATTTCTAGCCTTGGTAGCTGGTGACCACATATTTTTTTGAGTTACATATATGTATTCTTTTGGATTTTTGTTTCTGGTGAACTAATACATAAAATATGTTTTTATTTGATTTTGTTCTGACGAATCTCCATTTTTGTGTTCTGGACATGCCCAGCCATGCTTGGTGGTTGGAGGACTGGTGCAAGGAAGGTGGCAGTAGGGAAGAAGGACGACCATTCGATGAGGAGTCTTTATCCTCCAGATTCAATCTGGGCCGTTAGATCAAACGTGATCTAACGGCTGTGCTTGCGTATGAGTCAGACGGTTGAGATTCAATCCAGAGAAGGGCGAGATGTACATGATGGTGACACGTGGTGCTTGGAAAAATGGACGGTTTCGCGTAGACGAACAGTCTGGGGGTGTTTTTCACGCGCGCTAGATGGATCATCTTGGGTTGATCGTGGACGTTGGATTTGGATCTGATCCAACGGCCCTCCTTTGGCTGTTGTAAAAGAAGATGATGCGTATTAGGGTTTTTTGATATATGTTTTCTAGGGTTTTTGCTATTAAACGGGCTTGGCCGGATTGGGCTGTGTAATTATTTAGTACTTAGTTTTTTTATGATTGATGGACTAGACCCTTAATATTTATGGGTTTTTATATTATGACCTGATATATTTTTAAATTTAAATCCGATAGTAATAATACATGCATATATTAATTATACATATACGAGCATGCAATATGTATTCACATAGACATATAATACATTCATTCAATACATACAAATGTACAGGCATACATACTTTCACATACCTTAATACGCATACACGTAATATACAAGCATTCATGCAATATAAAACACGTGCATAATATATTAATATCTCTAATACATTTTATCAAACCTTAATAACATATACATACTAGACATTCACATATACATACATACACACACATAATAGTCACACGTACATAATACACACACATAATAATACTATGTATACACGTAACAATAATATTTATTAATTATTATACTAACATAGTATTTAAAAACTGGGTAAAAATAAGTGATTACAGTTGCCCCTCTTTGCTTGTTCTTGTGAAACGAGAACAAACCAAATACCAAAAGCACTCATTTTTATCCGACTTGCCTGTTTGTAGCTTCAAAATCACGTGTTCTTCTGGAACTCTCTGTTTTTCCTTGACCGAATCTTCAGGCTCGTAAGTTCTTCCTATATAGAAATTCTTCACCTTCTAATCTTGGAGCTATAGGTCATTCCTATATAGAACCTTCATCTTCAAATTTGGGATTGATGCCAACATGGTTATCTATCTTTCTAGACTTACGCTACTAAGGCTGCTGCATCATGGCTTAAGGATTTATTGAGGGTCCGAAGGACTTAATATCTAGCTTTATGCTACTATGGCTATCGTCATCTGGCCTCACACTACTATGGCTGCTACATCACATCCAAAGGTCTTATTGATGGCTTTAAGGACTTATCACCATGCTCGAAAGACTCACTGATGGCCTGAAGGCCTTATCGTCATGCCCGAAGGTCTTACTAATGGCTTGAATGACTCAATATCTAGCTTAATGCTACCTTGGTTACCATCATCTGGCCTCATGCTACTATGGCTGCCGCATCATGCCCGAATGACTTATTGATAGCCCGAAGGATTTATCACCATGCTCGAAAGACTTACCGGTGGCTCGAAGGTCTTATCATCATGCTCGAAGGCCTTACTGATGGCCTGAAGGACTTAATATCTGGCTTCATGCTACCTTGGCTATCGTCAACTGGCCTCACGCTACTATGGCTGCCGCATCATGCCTGAAGGACTTATTGATGGCCCGAAGGACTTATCACCATGCTCGAAAGACTTATTGGTTGCCCGGAGGTCTTATCATTATGCCCGAAGGTCTTACTGATGGCTCGAATGACTTAATATATGGCTTCACGCTACCCTGGCTACCGTCATCTAGCCTCACGCTACTATGGCTATTGCATCATGCCCGAAGGACTTATTGATGGCCCAAAGGACTTATCACCATGCTCAAAAGACTTATTGGTGGCCCGAGGGTCTTATCATCATGCCCGAATGTCTTACTAATGGCCCGAAAGACTTAATATCTAGCTTTACACTACCCTGGCTACCGTCATCTGGCCTCACGCTACTATAGCTACCGCATCATGTTTCTTTCTTTAATAGAATCTACTTCTTAAAATTCTTTTGATAATTCTTCAAATAGCTATCTAAAACAAGAAAAAAAATAACATGCCTCTATCTATATGATGCATGGATGTAATGCTTTCTTCTTCTTCTTCTTCTTCTTATTATTCTTTTCTTCTTTCCCTTTTTTTTCTTTTTTTCTTATTCTGTTTCTCTTTTTTTCCTTTCTTTCTTCTTCTTTCTTTTTTCTTCTTTCTTTTTTCTTCTTTCTTTTGCTCTTTCTTTTCTTTACTCTCTTTCTTCTTTTTTTCCTATTTTCTCCCTCTCTTTGTTTTAAATATGTTTTAAAATCCAATGCCCCGAAAAGTTATTTTCCAAATTTTTCATTCCCTTTCTTTTTGCAATATGCTCATCTTTGATCTTCATTTTCATCAATCTCTCCTTTATAAACTGAATACCCGCTCCGGCTCTCTTGTATAGGCAACTGTCTTCATTCTTCGGGGTCTCTACCCACTTCACAAATAAGCTCGTTCTAAACTCTACATCATTCTTGTGTAGGGATTCTTACCATTCCTCATGTTCTGCATGAGCCCAGCTATTTTCCAATTCTTTGACCCAACATTCTATTTGTCAGTTTCGTCATCGGGGCAAGCAAAATGCTTTCATGCTCTGAACTTAATTTCTAAATTCAATCTTCTTGCTGCTTCTCGACGGGAACCATCTCTCGATCCCTATGCTCTAGCTCTCTAGAGAATCAATGTTCATTCCTTACCTTTCTCGTATCTTGCAACCTCATTCTCGTCCCAGTTCATTCTTCATTTCCTTAAACCAGCCATGGCATCATAGTTGAAACATGCTTTGTGTTCTTGAGCTATCGAATAATATCCGCGACCTTGTATTCCGGATCTTATCTCCGAAGCTATACATGGAAATCTTTGTTGCATTAAATTGTCAATTTGTTGATTGGCATCCCCTTTGAAGAGTGTTATTTAGATTAACATACAAGATCTTGAAATCAACATCTTAGCATAACGAACAAAGCGAATAGGAGCTCGGATATCAAGTGCAAGAGCATCTTAAATTCAACCGTTCAGCGATCATTTATAGCATAGCTTGGATCTATAAGGGTTTTGGATGTTGCGGTGATTCAAAGGCTGTGAAGTCTTCCCTGCACGACTCGGTTCATCTTTATAATTACCGTGTTCTTTGCAGAATACCACTCTTTCCCAATTCTCATTATTTGCTCTGCCCTAAAAAAAGGGTGGACTTGTTTGACCACTCAAGCGCAGAAATATTATTCTAAGAATAAAGTTCTAGGTGGGTGTGTGTTTTGTTTTTGTTTTTATACTTATCCTATTATTTATTTTTTCTTTCTTTTTTTTTTCTTTCTTTTTTTCTCTTTTTCTTTTCCTTCTTCTTTTTTTTCTCTTTCTTTTTATCATTTTCTCTTTTTTATTTTTTTCTTTTTCATGCGTTTATCATTATTTTTGAGGAAATCAACTCGTCACAGTCCTTTGTCTTGAAGACAATGATGGAGCAAAAACACTACCCCAAGTTACTCGGCATAGTCACTATTTGAAAATATTACCATCACTCATGAAGCTAAGGTTTATTGACTTGGATGGTGTATTGCAACTTTATTGCTTTAGCGGAGTGCCCCAAAATTTCCACACTCTTATTCGAACAAGCCTATTACTGAGGTTTTGGAACATAGGAGTGCTTTTTATTATATATGTTTCTTTTTTTCTAATATAGTTATTTTTTATTCTACATACATGTGTGTCCTGTTTTGATTGTTAATTCGTTAGTGCATAAAAGATTACGCTTAGAATTTCAATTTCAAGCAACTCTACATGGTTAACATTTGGAGCTTTTTGATCCTTCAACGTCATTGAAAGAGTAGTAGTCTTGCTTTGCTGACGAGTCTTTTGGGAAGATCACACCTCATCATTATCGCAACATCCAACTGATATCACATCTTGCAATTGATATCCAGTGTCCTACAGTGGTGAGAAAAAATACACATCTATGTGCTTTCAAGAACATTGTATGTTAAGCAAAATGGGTTCTTCATTGGAATGAGAATCAACAAACATGACACATGCCTCTTCACAAAAGGTCTTTATCACATGTGGGCCACAGGTAGCAAAGGTCTTTATCACATGTGGGCCACAGGTAGCAAAAGGTCTTTATCACATGTGGGCCACACATATTGAAAACAAAAAAACATAAAACCGAAAGCAAATATATACACTAGAGAAAAGCGATGTAAACATGTTAAGAAAATAAAAAAACAAAGGATGTAAATATTTAAAACAAGAAAAGGGACTGAAATGTAATGAAATAAAATAAAATAAAATGGCAAAAATTTAAAGGAAATAAAACCATATTTAAGGACGGGATTGCAAGCTTAATGAAACTTAAAAGGACCAATGCTGTAAAATACCTATGCCACATGCTTGAAATGAAAATTTCAAAAACACGGAGGTCCTTAGGGCTTAATTTGACCAATTGAAAACTAATTTCACTTTAATTTGGGGACCATATTGAAAGAAATTAAAAAGAAAGGAGGACCTATGTTGCGATTAACACAAGGGGTGAGGCAGCTTTGAAAATAATTTAGAATGTGGTGGGATTAGACTCTAATTTAACCATTTAAAAATCCAAAACACCTATAAATCAAACAAATATGAACCATTTTCAGCCTTTATTCATTTTTCAAAACCTATAATAACACTCCCTTTTTCTCTCCAGCATCAAGACCAAAACTTCCCCAGACCTCCCTTATTTCCAGAATTTGGCCACAAACCACCGCCTCTTCTGCCGCCGCCGCTAGTCGACGCCGGCAAAGCCTTAATCCACCCCAAAACACCCATTTTTCCACCCCAAAACATGAATCTACTCTTAGATTTTAGGAAAAGGGCCCTCACTTTCTTAGATCTAAGAAAGACCAAATTAAAAACCATTTATTATACTAAAACAAGACCAAAAACCTTCCCATTTTGGGCTCACCGTATTTGGTTTTGGGACCGATGGCTTGTCGCCAGCGGGGAAACTAACGGTCGAGGGTAAGCTTCCCCTTTCTTCTTTTATATTTCGAATATATACATGCATGCAAGAAGGAAAATGAGATATATAATTACCAAAAAAACTTTTGTCTCTTCTTTTTTTTGTTTTTATTTCTGGCCTTGGTAACTGGCGACCACAGATTTTTTTTGAGTTACATATATGTATTCTTCTGGATTTTTGTTTCTGGTGAACTAATACATAAAATATGTTTTTATTTGATTTTGTTCTGACGAATCTCCATTTTTGTGTTCTGGACATGCCCGACCATGCTTGGTGGTTGGAGGACTGGTGCAAGGAAGGTGGCAGCAGGGAAGAAGGACGACCATTCGATGAGGAGTCTTTATCCTCCAGATTCAATCTGGGCCGTTAGATCAAACGTGATCTAACGGCTGTGCTTGCGTATGAGTCAGACGGTTGAGATTCAATCCAGAGAAGGGCGAGATGTACATGATGGTGACACGTGGTGCTTGGAAAAATGGACGGTTTTGCGTGAGCGAATGGTGCGGGGGTGTTTTTCACGCGTGCTAGATGGATCATCTTGGGTTGATCGTGGACGTTGTATTTGGATCGATCCAACGGCCCTCCTTTGGCTGTTGTAAAAGAAGATGATGTATATTAGTGTTTTTTGATATATGTTTTTAGGGTTTTTGCTATTAAACGGGCTTGGCGGATTGGGATGTGTAATTATTTAGTACTTAGTTTTTTTATGATTGATGGACTAGACCCTTAATATTTATGGGTTTTTATATTATGACTGATATATTTTTAAATTTAAATCCGATAGTAATAATACATGCATATATTAATTATACATATACGGACATGCAATATGTATTCACATAGACATATAATACATTCATTCAATACATACAAATGTACAGGCATACATACTTTCACATACCTTAATACGCATACACGTAATATACAAACATTCATGCAATATAAAACACATGCATAATATATTAATATCTCTAATACATTTTATCAAACCTTAATAACATATACATACTAGACATTCACATATACATACATACACATAATAGTCACACGTACATAATAAACACACATAATAATACTATGTATACACGTAACAATAATATTTATTAATTATTATACTAACATAGTATTTAAAAACTGGGTAAAAATAAGTGATTACAGTTGCCCCTCTTTGCTTGTTCTTGTGAAACGAGAACAAACCAAATACCAAAAGCACTCATTTTTATCCGACTTGCTGTTTGTAGCTTCAAAATCACGTGTTCTTCCGGAACTCTCTGTTTTTTCCTTGACCGAATCTTCAGGCTCGTAAGTTCTTCCTATATAGAAATTCTTCACCTTCTAATCTTGGAGCTATAGGTCATTCCTATATAGAACCTTCATCTTCAAATTTGGGATTGATGCCAACATGGTTATCTATCTTTCTAGACTTACGCTACTAAAATTTGCTGCATCATGGCTTAAGGATTTATTGAGGGTCAGAAGGACTTAATATCTAGCTTTATGCTACTATGGCTATCGTCATCCGCCTCACACTACTATGGCTGCTACATCACATCCAAAGGTCTTATTGATGGCTTTAAGGACTTATCACCATGCTCGAAAGACTCACCGATGGCTGAAGGCCTTATCGTCATGCCCGAAGGTCTTACTAATGGCTTGAATGACTCAATATCTAGCTTAATGCTACCTTGGTTACCATCATCTGGCCTCATGCTACTATGGCTGCCGCATCATGCCCGAATGACTTATTGATAGCCCGAAGGATTTATCACCATGCTCGAAAGACTTACCGGTGGCTCGAAGGTCTTATCATCATGCTCGAAGGCCTTACTGATGGCCTGAAGGACTTAATATCTGGCTTCATGCTACCTTGGCTATCGTCAACTGGCCTCACGCTACTATGGCTGCCGCATCATGCCTGAAGGACTTATTGATGGCCCGAAGGACTTATCACCATGCTCGAAAGACTTATTAGTGGTCTGAAGGTCTTATCATCATGCCCGAAGGTCTTATTGATGGCCCAAAGGACTTAATATCTGGCTTCACGCTATTGTGGCTACCATCATCTGGCCTCACGCTACTATGGTTGCCGCATCATGCCCAAAGCACTTATTGATGGCCTGAAAGACTTATCACCATGCTCGAAAGACTTACCGGTGGCCTGAAGGTCTTACTGATGGCCCGAAGGACTTAATATCTTGCTTCACGCTACCCTGGCTACCGTCATCTGGCCTCACGCTACTATGGCTGTCGTATCATGCTTAAAGGACTTATTGATGGCCCGAAGGACTTATCACCATGCTCGAAAGACTTATTGGTTGCCCGGAGGTCTTATCATTATGCCCGAAGGTCTTACTGATGGCTCGAATGACTTAATATATGGCTTCACGCTACCCTGGCTACCGTCATCTAGCCTCACGCTACTATGGCTATTGCATCATGCCCGAAGGACTTATTGATGGCCCAAAGGACTTATCACCATGCTCAAAAGACTTATTGGTGGCCCGAGGGTCTTATCATCATGCCCGAATGTCTTACTAATGGCCCGAAAGACTTAATATCTAGCTTTACACTACCCTGGCTACCGTCATCTGGCCTCACGCTACTATAGCTACCGCATCATGTTTCTTTCTTTAATAGAATCTACTTCTTAAAATTCTTTTGATAATTCTTCAAATAGCTATCTAAAACAAGAAAAAAAATAACATGCCTCTATCTATATGATGCATGGATGTAATGCTTTCTTCTTCTTCTTCTTCTTCTTATTATTCTTTTCTTCTTTCCTTTTTTTTTTTTTTTTTTTTCTTATTCTGTTTCTTTTTTTTCCTTTCTTTCTTCTTCTTTCTTTTTTCTTCTTTCTTTTTCTTCTTTCTTTTGCTCTTTCTTTTCTTTACTCTCTTTCTTCTTTTTTTCCTATTTTCTCCCTCTCTTTGTTTTAAATATGTTTTAAAATCCAATGCCCCGAAAAGTTATTTTCCAAATTTTTCATTCCCTTTCTTTTTGCAATATGCTCATCTTTGATCTTCATTTTCATCAATCTCTCCTTTATAAACTGAATACCGCTCGGCTCTCTTGTATAGGCAATCTGTCTTCATTCTGGGGTCTCTACCCACTTCACAAATAAGCTCGTTCTAAACTCTACATCATTCTTGTGTAGGGATTCTTACCATTCCTCATGTTCTGCATGAGCCCAGCTATTTTCCAATTCTTTGACCCAACATTCTATTTGTCAGTTTCGTCATCGGGGCAAGCAAAATGCTTTCATGCTCTGAACTTAATTTCTAAATTCAATCTTCTTGCTGCTTCTCGACGGGAACCATCTCTCGATCCCTATGCTCTAGCTCTCTAGAGAATCAATGTTCATTCCTTACCTTTCTCGTATCTTGCAACCTCATTCTCGTCCCAGTTCATTCTTCATTTCCTTAAACCAGCCATGGCATCATAGTTGAAACATGCTTTGTGTTCTTGAGCTATCGAATAATATCCGCGACCTTGTATTCCGGATCTTATCTCTGAAGCTATACATGGAAATCTTTGTTGCATTAAATTGTCAATTTGTTGATTGGCATCCCACTGAAGAGTGTTATTTAGATTAACATACAAGATCTTGAAATCAACATCTTAGCATAACGAACAAACAGAATAGGAGCTCTGGATATCAAGTGCAAGAGCATCTTAAATTCAACCGTTCAGCGATCATTTATAGCATAGCTTGGATCTATAAGGGTTTTGGATGTTGCGGTGATTCAAGGCTGTGAAGTCTTCCCAGACGACTCGGTTCATCTTTATAATTACCGTGTTGCTGCAGAATACCACTCTTTCCCAATTCTCATTATTTGCTCTGCCCTAAAAAGGGTGGACTTGTTTGACCACTCAAGCGCAGAAATATTATTCTAAGAATAAAGTTCTAGGTGGGTGTGTGTTTTGTTTTTGTTTTTTATACTTATCCTATTATTTATTTTTTCTTTCTTTTTTTTCTTTCTTTTTTTCTCTTTTTCTTTTCCTTCTTCCCTTTTTCTCTTTCTTTTTATCATTTTTCTCTTTTTTTATTTTTTTTCTTTTTCATGCGTTTATCATTATTTTTGAGGAAATCAACTCGTCACAGTCCTTTGTCTTGAAGACAATGATGGAGCAAAAAACACTACCCCAAGTTACTCGGCATAGTCACTATTTGAAAATATTACCATCACTCATGAAGCTAAGGTTTATTGACTTGGATGGTGTATTGCAACTTTATTGCTTTAGCGGAGTGCCCCAAAATTTCCACACTCTTATTCGAACAAGCCTATTACCAGGTTTTGGAACATAGGAGTGCTTTTTTATTATATATGTTTCTTTTTTTTCTAATATAGTTATTTTTTTATTCTACATACATGTGTGTCCTGTTTTGATTGTTAATTCGTTAGTGCATAAAAGATTACGCTTAGAATTTCAATTTCAAGCAACTCTACATGGTTAACATTTGGAGCTTTTTGATCCTTCAACGTCATTGAAAGAGTAGTAGTCTTGCTTTGCTGACCAGAGTCTTTTGGGAAGATCACACCTCATCATTATCGCAACATCCAACTGATATCACATCTTGCAATTGATATCCAGTGTCCTACAACGGTGAGAAAAAATACACATCTATGTGCTTTCAAGAACATTGTATGTTAAGCAAAATGGGTTCTTCATTGGAATGAGAATCAACAAACATGACACATGCCTCTTCACAAAAGGTCTTTATCACATGTGGGCCACAGGTAGCAAAGGTCTTTATCACATGTGGGCCACAGGTAGCAAAAGGTCTTTATCACATGTGGGCCACACATATTGAAAACAAAAAAAAACATAAAACCTGAAAGCAAATATATACACTAGAGAAAAGCGATGTAAACATGTTAAGAAAATAAAAAAAAAACAAAGGATGTAAATATTTAAAACAAGAAAAGGGACTGAAATGTAATGAAATAAAATAAAATGGTGGAAATTTAAAGGAAATAAAACCGAATTTAAGGACGGGATTGCAAGCTTAATGAAACTTAAAAGGACCAATGCTGTAAAATACCTATGCCACATGCTTGAAATGAAAATTTCAAAAACACGGAGGTCCTTAGGGCTTAATTTGACCAATTGAAAACTAATTTCACTTTAATTTGGGGACCATATTGAAAGAAATTGAAAAGAAAGTAGGACCTACGCTGCGATTAACCCAAGGGGTGAGGCAGCTTTGAAAATAATTTAGAATGCGGTGGGATTAGACTCTAATTTAACCATTTAAAAAATCCAAAACGCCTATACATCAAACAAATCTGAACGATTTTGAGCCTTTATTCATTTTTTTAAAAACCTATAACAACACTCCCTTTTTCTCTCCAGCATCAAGACCAAAACTTCCCCAGACCTCCCTTATTTCCAGAATTTGGCCACAAACCACCGCCTCTTCTGCCGCCAGCCGCCGCTAGTCGACGCCGGCAAAGCCTTAATCCACCCCAAAACACCCATTTTTCCACCCCAAAACATGAATCTACTCTTAGATTTTAGGAAAAGGGCCCTCACTTTCTTAGATCTAAGAAAGACCAAATTAAAAACCATTTATTATACTAAAACAAGACCAAAAACCTTCCCATTTTGGGCTCACCGTATTTGGTTTTGGGACCGATGGCTTGTCGCCAGCGGGGAAACTAACGGTCGAGGGTAAGCTTCCCCTTTCTTCTTTTATATTTCGAATATATACATGCATGCAAGAAGGAAAATGAGATATATAATTACCAAAAAAACTTTTGTCTCTTCTTTTTTTTGTTTTTATTTCTGGCCTTGGTAACTGGCGACCACAGATTTTTTTTGAGTTACATATATGTATTCTTCTGGATTTTTGTTTCTGGTGAACTAATACATAAAATATGTTTTTATTTGATTTTGTTCTGACGAATCTCCATTTTTGTGTTCTGGGCATGCCCGACCATGCTTGGTGGTTGGAGGACTGGTGCAAGGACGGTGGCAGCAGGGAAGAAGGACGACCGTTCGATGAGGAGTCTTTATCCTCCAGATTAAATCTGGGCCGTTAGATCAAACGTGATCTAACGGCTGTGCTTGCGTATGAGTCAGACAATTAAGATTCAATCCAGAGAATGACGAGATGTATATGATGGGGATACGTGGTGCTTGGAAAAATGGACGGTTTTGCGCAGATGAATGGTCTGGGGGTGTGCTTCACACGTGCCAGATGGATCATCTTGGGATGATCGTGGCTGTTGTATTTGGATCTGATCCAACGGCCCTCCTTTGGCCGCTGTAAAAGAAGATGATGTATATTAGTGTTTTTTGATATATGTTTTTAGGGTTTTTGCTATTATACGGGCTTGGCCGGATTGGGATGTGTAATTAATTAGTACTTAGTTTTTCTATGTGTAATGGACTGTACCCTTAATATTTATGGGTTTTTATATTATGACCTGATCTGTTTTTTAATTTAAACCCAATAGTATTAATACATGCATGTATTAATTATACATATACGGACATGCAATATGTATTCACATAGACATATAATACATCCATGCAATACATACAAACGTACACGCATACATACTTCCACATACCTTAATACGCATACACGTAATATACAAACATTCATGCAATATAAAACACATGCGTAATATATTAATATCTCTAATACATATTATCAAACCTTAATAACATATACATACTAGACATGCACATATAAATACATACACATAATAGTCACACGTACATGATAAACACACATAATACTACTATGTATACGCGTAACAATAATATTTATTAATTATATACTAACATAGTATTTACAAACCGGGTAAAAATGAGTGATTACACTTTTACACACTTATCACACACCCAAACTCGAACTATTGCTTATCCTCAAGCAATGCAAAACTAACCATCACTTGCCAAGGCATTTACCAAACACAAACAAGTTGCATACTTGACTTCAATCCTCAGAACCGGGGCAACTTAGCGCTGATTACCTTTGTGACTTTAGGAAAAATATAGAAAGATTACTCAAAATTCAGTATGATGCAAGTGAAGTGTGTGCGTAGTCATGTACAAGTTAATCATAGGAGTTCCAAGCAAAACCTTAGTTTTATTAACTTGCCGAGGAAAGCGATCTAACTAGAGCCAGTTTCGGGCGCCTCTAGTATTTCTTCTTATTTTTATTCTTATACTAGAGCCAATTTCAGGCACCTCTAGCATTTGCAAGATCTCTAAGACTAGAGCCAGATGGGAACCTCTAGCTAAGGTTCATTGTTCATCATTTTTTTTGCTAGAGCCAGTTGGGCACCTCTAGCCTTTTTCTAATATTTACTTACCTAAGGTTTACTAGGTTCTCCTAAATTAACAAGTCACAACAGTGTTTATTAAAGCTGCATCATAACAAAATCCTAAGAAACTTTCCATGCTAAGCCTAGAGTCAAAAGTTCTCTTAACCTAATGCCGTGACAAATACATCATCATCAGATATCATAGTAGGTTATTAACAAGTTCAGTCAGGCAAACTATCATGGCAATTGACACTAATTAAAAACAAATGAATGCAAATGCAACTAAACATGAAACAACCAAGACAACCCCCATACTCAAGAAAAGCATTATCCTCAATGTATGAAAACAAAACAAAAAAATGAGAATGCAGATGCTAGCCAGAGAGGTCCTCACCTCTAGCTCGTGATTTCCTGGTGGCCATGTGCTTAACACTCTTTCTAGTGTGTGTTGGTTGCTACCTTGCTGGTGGTGCATGGGTTGAAGCTTCATTCTCCTCTACCTCCTCCTCCGGCTCACTCATCATGTCGGCTTCCTTAAGTGGTGAAGCTTTACACTTCATTACTTTCTGTGGTAGCTCATCTGATTGTGGGGACATCAACGGTGTGGAAGTGGTGTCTTCAGAATCTGCTGGATCAATAAATGGTTCAGTTTTCATAGGTTTTGTCACTGATTACTTACCTTTATTCTTGGCATCAGTTGCCGTGACAGTTTCCTTCTTGGCTGGGCGAGACTTGCCAGCCTCACTTTTTGTGGAAAGTAACTCTTTAGGGAACACATGGAATTGTACTTGGCAATTGGGGTACTTATCCAAGATGATTTGTGCTAGTGCAACGTCATGATACTTGATATACCGCAAGAGCTTCATCTCTTGCTCCTCCATGTGCTCTAACTTCTCCAACAAAAGGCGTACTAGATCGACCACCCCTTGAGAACTTGCCGAAGCAAACTCTTTTGGTGCAGTGTCTTTTTTCGCGGCTTGTACACTTGCCGGGGCAACTGGGACAATTGGCTTTGGTCGTGGCATTCCTTCTTGCATTACTCGCATGTACTGCGCCTTTGTTCACCCACTACGCTTTTGTATTCTTTCATCGGTTGGCTCAATTGGTACCTTTTCTTTCTCGCACAAAATAGTTATTAAATTGGGAAAATATAAGGCTTCTATGTCCTTTTTACAACACGCATAAATTTCATTCACAATTATTTGCCCAACATTGATAACACGCTTGCGAAGAATAGAATGTAACTATAACAATCAAGAAAACGAAAACAGTGGTGTTGTGTGTGGTAGACATTAAACAAGTCTTAATAACTTAGCTTCAGGTTTTAGCATAATGCAGTTTACCGTTCCCTTGAGTTCTCCCTTGTCCCATTCTGTTCATTCCAAGGTAAGATCCTTCAAAACTTGGTCCATCTTTTTGCAAGTCACATTATCCATGAACTTTGCATGTTCATCTTTTTTGAAGAGCAATCCATAATAGGCGTTGATAGTAGTAGCGCCGAGGAGAATGGCCCTGCCACGTACAAATACAACCGGGTTATCTAGACTAGAAATATGAGAGTAAAATTCTCTTACCCATGAGACGTTTACTCTGACCAGTTGTTCACATAATATTGGCCATTTATGGCTCTCAAACGTGGCATTTATGGACTCCTCAAGACCGAAACTTGGGTGTATCATTTCATAGGCAAAGTTTTGCTCCTCTCAAACTCGTCTTGTTGCAAACTTCTCTTCAAACCGCTTCTGCACAGCCGCCATGGTGAACTTATGGTATAATGGTTGTGGCATGCGTGAGGACAAATTTCATCCATGGTTTTGAGACTTGTAGACACTATTTCGATTTAAGAAGAAAAAGAAATGAAAACTCAAAGTTTCAAGAATGGAGAAAAAGAAGTGGGAAGAAGATGAAGTGAATATGAGAGAGTAAATGAATGAGAGAGATGGAAGGTTGGTGCTACAATGGTGAAGTGAATGATGAATGATGGAAAGGTGAAAGGTTGAAAGATTTCTCACCAATGGGTGAAAAACATACAATGATGGTAAGGGGAACAGTGATGCGGCTAGGGTAGAGAAAAAGATGAAATAAATCTAGGGTTTGAACAAAATTAGGTATTTAAACCTACAAAACCCTATCGGCCCTTGCTCTCTCTCTTGAAAAAAAATTCCAAACACTTAGTCAATTCTTCTCGAACTCTTGACCTAAAAAGAAAAAAATAAAGGTTAAAATAAAATAAAAGAATGGATAAATAAAAAGGGAAAAGATTCAAATTTAAAAAATAAAAGAAAAATAAATTACCAAAATTAAAATTCAAAAATACTAAACAACCTAACTAACCGAAAATTTAAATAAAAAATCCCAAAATAAACTAAAATAACAAAAATCAAAAAATAAAAAATAATTTAAAAATAAAATGAAAAATCCTTAGCGATAGCATTTTCATGCATCTCTCAAGGAAATTGTGAACTTGTCTCTCTCAACATGGCTTCCAACATAGTGCTTTAATCTTTTTCCATTGACATTGAACTCAGATCCATTCTTGATCGATCAGATCATAACGACACCATGAGAGTAGGGTTTTACCACCTCGAATGGTCCAGTCCATCGTGATTTAAGTTTACCTGGAAAAAGTTTAAGGCGAGAGTTATAGAGAAGCACCAATTGCCCTGGCAGGAATTGCCGTGGCAAAATCTTTTTATCATGCCATCTTTTTGTTTTCTCCTTGTATAGCTTGGCATTATCATAGGTAGACGCTCAGAATTCATCAATCTCATTCAGGTCCAACAAACGCTTCTGTCCAACTTTCTCCCAATCCATATTCAATGTTGAGATGGCCCCCAATAAGCTTTATGCTCTATAATATCCTAAATTTTGGCCAATGACCAAAATGTAAATTTTAAAAGTTCTGAGGTTAAAGTATAAACTTTGGTAAAGATTGGGGACTAAAGTGTAAATTTACCAATAAGTGATTTTATTCAGTATAAGAGAGAATCGGATCGAAATAAGTACCTTGGTATCGGTTTTAAGAATTAAGATGCAGTAAAAGGTACTGAATTTGGATCAAACATAATTGTTAAGCGTGCTTAGGCAAGGGAAATGTTAGGATGGGTGACCTCCGGAAAGGTCCCATAAAAATGTTTCTGATCGATATTTTGTACTCAGTAAAATAAAGAATATTTGAATGGATTATCGATAAAGGATCTCTAAGAGATTTTATTCTATGGAGATTTTTGATAATTATTGGAATAATAGATTGAGTTAGGAAAATTCAGTCTAAGTCATTGGAAAATGAAGTTTTTATGGGATAATAGAGTTTATTTCCTGAATATGGAAATATAGAATTTTCGGAATAAATCCGATATCTTGGTAAAGGTAAAATCGCAATAGAGATATTTTATGAATATCCAGATATCGGATCGAACTGAAATTTCAGAGGTTGTTCCATAAGCCATGGAAAAGTCATAAAATAATATTTATGGAATAGTGGCTAGTTGGAAATTAACTAATTTAGTTGGATTGTAATGGGATGGCAATTTTGAAACAAGCTAGTAAATAAAAACTAGTTGGAGGGCAAATTGGTCATTTGGCCCCTATGGCATTTTTTAAATATTTAAAAAGTTACAAGGGCATTTTTGGAAGAAAGAAATGAGAGATTTAATATTGGCCCTTGATTGATGATAAGATCAAACTCAACCGTCGGATAAAAAGGGCAATTTAGTAATTTTTCTATTTAAAGGAATTTAAAATTCATTTATAATACACATGTGGCTTAATTGAGTATTATTAAAAGAAAAGAATCAAAAGATGAAGACTATTTCATCTTTTTCATTTCGAAATATAGAGGAAAAAGGGGAGAAAATTTTTCAAGTTTGATTCAAGCTCCGCTCGATTTTCAGATAATATTTTCAACTGCAAAGTTGTTCTACTCTTCAAGCTCTATCTTTTGGTGTAAATAATTCATGGAAAACATGCTTGATTGATGAGAATTTTGCATGAGAAGAAATTTGGGTTTATGGAAAAAAGTTTGGATTTAAGTTTGTATTAAGATGATTAGGGTTTATGGATTAAAGTTTGATTTAGGGTTTGTGATGTTGGATAAATGATTTACTAAGCTTGATATGTTTTTTGGAAGCAAAACCCTAAGTTAAAGTACGTAGGGACCATTTCAGCAAATTGAAAAGTTAAAGGACTAATATGAATTTCTATGATTTTGAAGTGTAATTATGTTATTAATGATTTTGCATATGAGAAATTGAAGTTAAAATGTTAAATTGAAGTTGAATCAAAGTAGCGACCATTTTGACAAATTGTCAAAATTAAGTGACCATTTTGGCAAGGAGGGTTTTGATAAGGATTAAATCTGAATTTTAGTTGAAATAATAGAATTCAAGTAGTAATGATGATTTGAGGACTAAATTGCAAAGTTAAGAAGTCTGAATCCTTATCTTTGCATTTTTGTGACTAATTCGGAAAGAAGGAAAAATTAGGGGGATCAATGTTGAATAATTATTTGATGAAAAAGGGTGACAGGTTGATGGTTTGAATCAAGTATTGGGATTAAATTGAAAGCTAGAGAAGTTAGTATAAAGTTTGAAGTTATTTATGGAAGTTGTGTAGAAAACTGGATTTGGCAGTAAGTTTGAAAATTCGCCATAAATTCTACAAAAATGGTTAGAAGGTGAATTCTATACCGATGTAAAGATTTGTTCGTCTAGTTTTGTGTCCAACAAATGGAAACTGATTTTGAGTTCCGAGTAAAAAGATATGAATTTTAAGTAGTGAAAGGTCAGAAAACAGTATGGCAGTTTGTTCCGAAATTGACACTGGAAATTGATTTTGAAAATTCGCCATAAATCGTACAAGTTGAATTTGGTCTATTAATTTATATGGTTGAAAAGCTTATTGAATCTAGTTTATTTTAGAACAAACTAAACCGAATTCTTAGCTGTAAATTATTTTATAGAAATATTTCTTTGATGGTAATGCAAGTTGACAGAAAAGGGAAATTGAGACAATTTGTGTTTAATGTTTGTTAGCAAGCTTGGAGGAATTACTTGAAGATCAAAATGGTCATTAGGGGACCAAAAATGAGTTTTTGAACAGTATAAGGAAGGAAAGAAATTTATGAAGAATTTTTAAGTTGAATAATTAGATAGCTTAAGTGAAATATTGTTAGAAGTGAATCTAACAAATGTTTATTTATATTCATGTGATAAATGAAGTTGGATTCGATTCAAGATAAGGTTCGAGGTACTATAAAGGAAAGGATCAATAGAGCTTAGTGAGGCATATTAATAAATGGCCAAGGTGAGTGCAATTGCATGCATGTCATTATACATTGATATTTATGTCATTGAATATATGATTGATATAATATGAATATGTCAAGATTTGAGAAATAAAATGCATTGATCATTTGATTACTTACATTGATGAAATTGAAATGTTATTTCAGGTATGAACTGCCCAATGTTGATATATATATTGATATATGTTGCCATTGATGAAATAGATTGATGATATAAAGGCCAATGTATGATATAGAGATTCGAAGGTATAGTTGGATATCCATAGAGTCATAAACAACTGTATAAATATTCTAAGCACTTCAGGTAAAGTGTGAATTTATTCTAAGCAATTTAGGTAAAGTGAAAATTTCATTAATGGTATACTCCGGTAAGTATACCAAAGCACTTCGGTGCTAAGCACTTCCGGTAGAGTGCAATAATACACTATACTCAAGTAAGTATAGGGGGTGACTCGTGTACATAGAATCTCATAATTCGATACCTTGGGCTAAGTAAATTGAAATGAATCAAAGAAACAGAATGATAAGCTTGAAAGCTTGCAGATAGAAATGAATAAGGTATTGGTAAGCATTGAAAGCTTACGGATGGAAATGGCAACTGTAATTGGTAAGATCTAAACTTATCACTTTGATATTCATATATGCTGCTACATATTTATTTATGATAACGAGCATGACATGGTACAATGATCATATGCATTATTATTTACTTACATTGATAATTATGTCAAATTGCATTTGACTATGAATTATTGCCTCACTAAGTAATTACTTAGCGTGTGTTTTATTTCACACGTAGGTTCTCCGAAAATAGACTAACAAGGAGGAGCTATTAATTGGGAAGATCAAGTTACAATATGTAAGTACAGTATGTACATCTTTAACGTAATTTGATAGACTAGTGGGTATCTAATATTTTAAGTAGGTAAACTGTTTTATAATTCTAAGTTTATAACGTATTTATGCATTGTTAAGGAAGCATTGATTTAGAGTAATAGTTTGCTATTAATAATTATGAATTTTGATGTAGTTATATGTTGTTTAACCCTGATAGCGTAAAAATTTGAAAATCAGGAAAGGGTCTAGGAAATGTACATAGTTTTTCACCCTAAATTATATTTTTACTTCAATAACTCAATTATGAATTTTACAAATCAATTCAGGGTCAAAACTAGCTCCAATAGACTGATATAATTTTTTATTCAAAACCAAGAAAGGAATAAACTGCAAGATGAATTTTGGTATATAAACAAATTTACAAGTCAAGATTTCTTTCAATGACTCTGTAACATCTTTAATGTATATTCGGCTTACGAGTATACGTTAAGGGTGTTACATTTATTGGTATTAGAGCTACAGGTTTAGCCGATTCTGGAGGCTAAACCAAGTTTAATATAATTTGATGTTAAATACATTCCCCTAGGATGCCATGTTACTGACGTACTTTTGTGTAACTTGGTTATGGTCCTCAATAACATGAATAAGTTATAGTAGAACTAAGTAATGTCAAGTATTATTGGACTATGTTAGACATTTGATAATTGAGACCAAAAGGAGGTCCAAAGTAGAAATAATGAAATACAGAATGTTCTACCTCTAGCTCTTACCTTAGTAGAGTCACTTGTATAGCAGAGAACTCTAGAACAAAAATATGAAGCCTTAGTATGAGCATTAAAGGTTGTGGTTAATAGAATTAAGACCCTTGTGCCTGCACCAGTAAGGATGTCGATTGTTAAGGAGCTTAAAAGTCAGGAGCTCATGAATTTAATGGATAAAGTGGCCCTATAATTGCCAATTTGTGGAATAAAGATGTTAAAGTCATGCTATAAAGGAATTAAACTGCATATATACTAAGAAGTTATAAGCTGTATAACGTTTGTATTTAGTGGTCTAACGCCACTGAGTTAGTACCTGTTAAGGAAGTGATTTGAAATTCTTTTAAAAAGTGTTTAAAACCAAATATATGGGCGACCAGTTTAAGAAAGAGATGTTACAGTAGTTCCAAAGTTTGAAATAAAGTACTCGTACTGTCTACGACTATGAGTTGGATTTTAGTGGATTAATCAGTATACATCTGATTTGATACCGACTGAGAAGTCTCTATGCGAATGGTTTATCGAGGGGCTTAACCCGAGGCCTAAAGAGTAATTCTCATGTATGACTTTGTCAATTAGGATGCTATAATGAGAGCAAAGGCTATAGAGAAAGCCTGTAATTACTTTAATTGATTCGAGTTCGACTCACTCGTATATTGGTACTAAGATAGTAGTACAAAGAAAGATTCTTAAGGAAAACTATTTTTAGTAATGTGATTCCTAGTAACCCATTTGGATATAGTGTATGGGTGACAAGAATATGTAAGAAATGTCTGTTAGTGATTTAAGGAATTGAGTTCCTGGCAAGCTTATTGGACCTTTTATTTCGCAAACTTGAGATTATTTTTGGAATAAACCGGTTGTATGCATATGATGTAGAGGTGAAATGTAAAAAGAAAAGGTTGGTACTTCAAGGACCCGATGGTTCTGAAGTAATCATTATGGAAGAAAGAACTGACTGTTTAGAGTCAGTGATTTCTTTAATAACAGTTTAAAGATTGTAATGCAATGGATGTAAGGTATGTTTAATTTCTATGGTGGGAATACAAATATCACCCAATAAAAATAAAGGCATCCCGACTATAAAGGTAAATTGTACAAGAAAGATTATTTATTTAAGGAGACACCAGTGTTGCTAGATGTCAACTATAAGGTTAAAAGATTAGGAAGACAAGAAATCTGGAACAAAAGTATGATGAAAGTGATATTAGAGTACATACTGAACAAGATTGGAAGTCTAATACCGATAAAGAGTATTGAACTCTTAACCAAAGAGTATTTAGAGAAATCAACTAAGAGGTTAATTCTACCTGAATAGTTGATAGTAGAGCCTTATAAAGGTAGGGCTGAAGTATAATGGATAAGCTAAGATATCTTTTCAGAAAGGTTTTGATAAAGACAATCAGTAATATAAGATGATGAGTATGACAAGCATTAAAATAATATGGATTGCTGGAAAAATGGTTTTCTAATGATCTAAGTGATCAAATACTAGAAGGTAATATGAAGGTATCATCTCAGGAATCTGAAGTGTAATTTAGATAAGTTGGTTATCTGTACACAAGGTAGAAGTGATTATAAGAAGAAACATTTAATTTTTTTTAAAAGGAATTAGTTCCTTAATGAAGTCAAAGGAAGTGTGTTTAGTTGAAGATTATTCTGATTAATTGAAATTTCCCTAGAAATGTTTCTAGATAAGAACAAAGGTCTCGAATTACAAGGGTTATAAAGATACCCATGGCAGTAAAAAAAAGAAATGAAGTATGAACTTGTTCCTATTTCTATCTTGATTGAGTTACTGGTGCAGTAGGGAGCTCAAGTACAAGAACAAGAAGTACCTAAGAGGTTGTAACCTTCGGCATCTGTATATAATAAAACATTGGTTGTTTAAATATTTGAATTGATGGGAGCCTTAAATGTTAGAGCAAAAGAGAAGTTATGATTGCTTATTTGAAGATGAAGGATGATAAAACTCCTATAGAAGAAGTAATATTGATGCAGAGGAAGTAGTTTGGAAAACTTCCTAGAAAGGTGTTAGAAATTGGAGTCAGTGATTAGTTCAAAAGAAAATGGTTTCACTGATTTCTGAGGCTTTGATAAAGTACTCACATTGTTTATAAGAAATAGTGTGAGATCAGTGGGTTAAGCGGGTATGACATTGAATAATTTTATTTGGAGAATTATAGTATGACTGCTAATAAATGATTTGAAGCATAGCACAAGAATTATAAGAAATTTTAAGAACTGATTGTTAGTAAAGTTGAAAATAGAGCTAATAATCTGAGAATTCTAAGACCAATTTTAAGAAAAATTGGCTATCTATATGAAATGTAGAAGTAAGAAGTAAAAAAGAAAGTTGATCTTTGGACAAGATGTTATCAGTTAAAGTTAAAAAAGAAAAAGGAAGAAAAATATCATTTCGAGGAAGGATGATTTGTATAGGTCAAAAAAGGGGGAAAAACTTGGTTCCAGAACTGTTATCCTCAAGGAATCGTGAAACAGATCGACCAAGATAATATTAATGGATCTTATCTCTAGAAGTGAGCAAAAGTCTATAGTATATGTACTTCTGTTTTGGGGGCATTGGCTGAATTATTTATATCTCATCACTCCTGAATAAATTGAGATGTAATTAGATTTGATACACGAAGGAGTTAGTAGAAATGTTAGTTTATGGAATTAAAGAATTAAGGAATAAGAAAAATTACATTGGTCAAGTCCCTAAAAAGAATTACAAGATTGAAGAAGCCAATTGGGAGGCTGAGAAGAAAATAGTGAAGTAATATCCGTAATGTTTGGAACAAGTATGCATTGAAAATTCGAGGACGAATTTTCTTAAGGGGGAATCGTAATATCCTAAATTTTGGCCAGTGACCAAAATGTAAATTTTAAAAGTTCTAGGGTTAAGGTATAAACTTTGGAAAAGTTTGGGGACTAAAATGTAAATTTCCCAATAAGTAATTTTATTCAGTATAAGAAAGAATCGGATCGAAATAAGTACCTTGGTATCAGTTTTAAGAATTAAGATGCAGTAAAAGGTACTGAATTTGGATCGAATAAAATTGTTAAGTGTGCTCAGGCCAGGGAAATGTTAGGATGGGTGACCTCCGGGAAGGTCCCATAAAAGTGTTTCTGATCGATATTTTGGACTCAATAAAAGTAAATAATATTTGAATGGATTATCGATAAAGGATTTCTAAGAGAAATTTTATTCTATGGAGATTTTTGATAATTATTGGAATAATAGACTGAGTTAGGAAAATTCAGTCTATGTCCTTGGAAAAGGAAGTTTTTATGGGATAATAGAGTTTATTTCCTGAATATGGAAATATAGACTTTTTGAAATAAATTCGATAGCTTGGTAAAGGTAAAATCGCAGTAGAGATATTTTATGAATATCGGGATATCGAATCGAACTGAAATTTCAGAGGTTGTTCTATAAGCCATGGAAAAGTCATAAAATAATATTTATGGAATAGTGGCTAGTTGGAAATTAACTAATTTTGTAACGCCCTTAACGTACACTCGTAGACCGAATATACATTAAAGATGTTACGGAGTCGTTTAAAGAAATCATGACTTATAATAATTTTTATATACATATAAATCTTGTCTTTATTAATCTAACTCTTTTCTCGATTTTCTTGAAATCATAACTTATGTGTAGTTGGCTAATTTCGACCCTGAATTATTTTGTAAAACATATTAGTCAGTTATTAAAAACGATAATGCAATTTGGGGTGAAAATAGGTTCACGGCCTAGGCCCTTTCTTGATTTTAAAATCCTTATGCGATTACCGATAAATAAAAATTTAAATTGATTAAACACGATTTACTACCTTTTTAAGCTTATCGATTATTCATATTAAAAAAGTAAGCTTCCTTTATACTTTAGTTTATTCTTTCATATTACTAATACCTTATCTTGCTTTATCCATATATGATTCATCATTAAAACTGGTCAATTATCTATCGTTTAATTTAATTTAATGCATCATATATTACCAGCAGATAAATAATTACATGCACACTAGGGATTATCATAAGCTAGAATATCTTACTGATGTTTTGCAGATTGAAGCTTGATCAGTATGCTCAACTCCTCTTCAAGTACTCAATCTCCACCTATGTGTGAATCAAACACACGCTAAGTTTTCACTTAGTGAGGCATTAAACAAAATTAATAATAATTTAAACTTATTAAACTTTATGGCTACATTTATATAGCATGATTTATGCCAACACGTTAACTTTTATGTTGCATTAGTGATAACTTACTATATGCTAATATCATAATATTTTCTTGTTTGTTCATTTATCATAATATTTCATTTATACCTCAATGCATGGACATATATATCATGTTACAAGCTAATGAATGTGCTTGTTCTATTCCTTTAACATCATATCACTACTTACCATTAATGTTAAACTTTTAAGTTTAACATACTTACCATTTTCATGCCTAATAACATACATTACCTCACATGT
The DNA here is from genome assembly GCA_019671005.1 of Hibiscus mutabilis. Taxonomy (NCBI): domain Eukaryota; kingdom Viridiplantae; phylum Streptophyta; class Magnoliopsida; order Malvales; family Malvaceae; genus Hibiscus; species Hibiscus mutabilis. The sequence continues at coordinate 38,920,581 of CM033734.1, read as the reverse complement.
ACTTTCATATATCAATATTTTTCCTTTATCATGTAACCTATAAAAATCAACATCTCATATACATATGTTAGGCATGGTAAGTCAATTCAATATTCCCAAAAAATCCCTTGTTTCCCTTTTGAATCATATTAAGATTACTTATACCAATTCTTTATACCTTTAGCCCAAAAATTTTATATAGAGAGAAACTTAAGTATGCAAGATCGGTACTCCCAAAAATTTTATCGTCACTGAAGTGGCGATAAACATATAGACACATAAAGTGCCGGTAACATATAGACACATAAGTGTCGGCATTATATAGACACATAAGTGTCGATATCATATAGACACATAAGTGTCGACATCATATAGACACATGAGTGTCGATATCATATAGACACATAAGTGTCAGCATCATATAGACATATAAGTACTGGTAAACATATAGATATGAAGATCAGTGTGTAGCTACACGCAATCCTAGTCTGCTAGACCTCTAATGGCATGCCACTGTACTGTAACTCTCTATCATAAACTTGGGCAATAAATCTATATTAATAACTTGTAAATTATCATTTTGTAAATGATTCGTATATCACAATTATTCAATAATAACTTGCCATAATAAAACATAATAGGGCAGTTCATACTCTATCATATACTAACCTTTTTCCTTTGCTTGTAAAACATCATATAACTTATACAAAATCCATGTTATCATTTCAATAAAATCAAGTAAATAAAATTCTTAAAAGTCTACTAAAATACATTTCAAAACATATAAATGCACTCACCTGGGCCATTTATTAGCTTGCCTCACTAAGCTCTATTCGATCCTTTCTTTCATAGTACCTCGAACCCTCTTTTAATTCAGATCAAACTAAAAATCGAGTTTTAGGGTTTGAATCGAGCTTGGAAAAATTTTCTCTTTCTTTCCCTAGCTCTCATGTTTTTGGCTGGAAAAGATGAACATTTTGTTCATCTTTTCACCATTATTTTACACATATAACTATTAAATTAATATTAAATTCATTTAATAGTGAAATTACAATTTTACCCTTTTTATCCAATGGTTGAGATTGATTTTATCATCAATCAAGGGCCAAGATTTAATCTTCCATTTCCTCTTTCCAAAATTGCCCTTAGAAATTTTTAAATATTTCAAAATTGCCATTAGGGCCAAACGATCAATTTGCCCTCTAACTAGTTTGCTATTCTTGTAAAAAATTCAACTAAGTCTAATTGGAATCCAACCAACTATAATAAAATATTCATAAATAGTATTTTATGACTTTTCCATGGCTTTTGGATTAGCCTCTGAAATTTCAGTTCAATCTGATTTCCCGATATTCATAAAAACTTCTACTACGATTTTACCTTTATCGAGTTGTTAGATTTATTCCAATAATTCTATATTTCCATATTCAAGCACAATATCATCTCATAAAATTTTCCTTTCCTAATATCTTAGACTGTATTTTCTTAACTCATTCTATTTTCCCGATACTTATCGAAAATCTTCATAGAATAAAGTTTCTCTTAAAATTCCTTTATCGATAATTCATACGAATATTCCCTACTCTTACTGAGTCCAAAATATCGATCAGAAACACTTTTATGGGACCTTCCCGGAGGTCACCCATCCTAATATTTCCCTGGCCTGAGCACACTTAACAATTTTATTCGATCCAAATTCTCGGTACCTTTTTACTACATCTTAATTCTTAAAACCGATATCAAGGTACTTATTTCGATCCGATTCACTCTTTCACTGAATAAAATTACTTATTGGGGAAATTTACACTTTAGTCCCCAAACTTTTCCAAAGTTTATACTTTAACCCCAAAACTTTCAAAATTTACATTTTGGTCACTAGCCAAAAATTTGGGATATTAAAATTTAGTTGGATTGTAATGGGATGACAATTTTGAAGCAAGCTAGTAAATAAAAACTAGTTGGAGGGCAAATTGGTCATTTGGCCCCAATGGCATTTTCAAATATTTAAAAAGTTACAAGGGCATTTTTAGAAGAAAGAAATGGGAGATTTAATCTTGGCCCTTGATTGATGATAAGATCAATCTCAACCGTTGGATAAAAAGGGCAATTTAGCAATTTCCTATTTAAAGGAATTTAATATTCATTTATAATACACATGTAGCTTAATTGAGTATTATTAAAAAGGGCAATTTAGTAATTTTCCTATTTCATGTTGAAACTCAAGTTGAAATCAATCTAGTATAATGTTAAAATCATGTTATTAAGTTGGGATTTAAGCCCAACATATTTTAGTTTGTATTAAGATGATTAGGGTTTATGGATTCAAGCTTGATTTAGGGTTTGTGATGTTGGATAAATGATTTACTAAGCTTGATATGTTGTTTGGAAGAAAAACCCTAAGTTAATTTGCGTAGGGACTATTTCGAAAAATTGAAAAGTTAAAGGACTAATTTGAATTTTTATGATTTTGAAGTGTAATTATGTTATTAATGATTTTGGAGATGAGAAATTGAAGTTAAAATGTTAAATTGAAGTTGAATCAAAGTAGTGACCATTTTGACAAATTGTCAAAATTAAGTGAACATTTTGGCAACGAGGTTTTTGATAAGGATTAAATCTGAATTTTAGTTGAAATAATAGAATTCAAGTAGTAATGATGATTTGATGACTAAATTGCAAAGTTAATAAGTCTGAATCCTTATCTTTGCATTTTAGTGACTAATTCGGAAAGAAGGAAAAATTAGGGGGATCAATGTTGAATAATTATTTGAAGAAAAAGGGTGATAAGTTGATGGCTTGAATCAAGTATTGGGACTAAATTTAAAAGTAGAGAAGTAAGGAGGAGTTAGTATAAAGTTTGAAGTTATTTATGGAAGTTGTGTAGAAAACTGGATTTGGCAGTAAGTTTGAAAATTCACCATTAATTCTACAAAAATGGTTAGAATGTGAATTTTATACCGATGTAAATATTTGTTCATCTAGTTTCGTATCCAACAAACGAAAACCGATTTCGAGCTCCGAGTAAAAAGATATGATTTTTTAAGTGGTGAAAGGTCAAAAAATAGTATGGCAGTCTTTTCCGAAATCGACACTGGAATAGAGTATCATCTCCACAGGGACTGGTATGAAGGACTTGGACTCTTAACTCCTTGCACTGGAAGAAAAGAATAGTTGTGATGATAGATGGTGATAAAAAAATAAAACAAATAACTAAAGATTGTAAAGGAAATAAAGTAATCGATGAGAGAATTGGTTGGATTATCAGTATTGATTGTATGCCGGATGAGTTGCTTTGGCAAGTTGAATGCTGGAGGAAAGTGAAATGCTGAGGCAACAAGATTGTCGTGGAAAGTAATTGCCCAGGCAAGTAGTTTGCTGGAAGTAGGACTCTCCATGACCAGTGAAATGCAATTGCAAGTGGTTGAGTCGGAGTAGGAATCTTCTCGGCAAGTGGTTGCCCTGGCAAGTTAATTGTTGCAGCAAATGCAATACCGTGGCAAATCAATTGTGTCTCCAATGCTCGTTAGAATGTGTTCACTGCCTTCACGTTATCTCTAACTTGAAGGGCTGACACTTACGCAAATCTTGGTGGTACGCCTGTCACACGTTACTTTACCAAGAATGAACACTGTCACACGCAAATCTTGTTAGCCGCTTGAAATTCTCCCCGTCACCAAGCTCCTTCACTTTGTCACTTTCCAGAAACTTGGTTCAAGTGAAAATTGATTTCCTTCAACTCTTGCAATGTTAGGAAACCTGGATTCAATTCAGTCTATCGATCTTCATCAACTCTCGTAATGTTTGGAAATCAACTCGATTGAGGAACCTCCAATGGCTGTCACTTCATTAGAGTGATTCCTTCCCACGAATCACCATTGATCTCGCTCTCCCTTGTGCTATCACCGATTTAGGGATTTGAGTTTCAACAAATGATTCTCCACTCAAACGTTACTACGTGATTTCCAAGAATAGGAATTGAATCAACATTGTGCATTTAAACTTGAACCAAAATTAAATCATCCATACAAAAACCTCTCAAAACCTAATAACACAAACCATCTAATTTAGCTCATGGTCTGGTGAAAAGAAAATACAAAGAAATATTTTCCCAACATGAAGGGTGATGTGCTGTTACAACAATGAAGGAAGAGAGGAGATGAACTCCTCAATCCGATGACCCCCACGATCAGCTTTCCTTGATCTCTCCCTCTCGATCCGATCCCTTAATTTCCTCTCTCCAATCCATTCGTGTTTCGATCCTTTAAATAGGTGTGGAGGAGAGTTTGTTGCGTGAGTTTTTGGTGGAGATAGGGCTTCCATTTTGAATTTCAAATGTGGGAGATAATGTAGCTGATAAATAAATAAAAATTGTGGATTTATCATTTGCATTTGAACTTTAGTTGGGCGGTTGGAAATCCTAACCGCTTTGATCCCTTCAACTCCATGACAGACTTTGGCAATTGGCTCTGCAATTCATCCTACACATAAACAAGCAAAAGAGCAGCATTCTTTCTACAAAAAATAATAAAATGCATGGCCAAGCATATTGAACTAGGAAACTACGAACTTATGCATGAATGACTACAAATGCAACTAAAATGAGCTTAAGTCTAACAATAATGTGAGTAGAAAGGGGTAGGAAAAACAATACTTTTACACACTTATCAATCTCCAAGGGCTTTAGTCTCATTCATTTTGATGTTTTCTCAACCTGATCTTGATTCAAACCTTTCGTTAGCGGATCCGCAACGTTATTATTTGATTTTTCAAAATCAATAGAGATAACTCTATTTGATATCAATTATCTAATAGTATTATATCAAATACGCATATGTCTCATGTAACCCCTTAGCCTGGCTTAGCCGAAACCGAACTAAAAGAGCCATATTAGGTTTGCCGAAGCAAACCCGAATTAAAACCCTAAACCGAGCCCATTTTTCCTTTTTTTAACTTGTCTAGATGTATTTTATTAATGTCTTATGTGAACATGCTTCAGCGGTAGCGTTACATTTAAATCAAATTACAAATCACAGTCTGATTGCTCAACGATTCACATAAAGGACCAAAACATAAATATTGCAAACTACAGGGCATATGTCACAATTAGGATTACCAACCTTTAATTAATCCAATTTCACGCTCTTAGATTTATTTCCATTCCAAAACAATCATCCAATCTCAAACAATTACATTCATAACAGTAAGGGACCATATTGCAAAATTTCCAAACATCAGCAACACTAGATTGCATAAAATCAGCATAGCGTACTGATACAGGCAAGCCCGTACCGATACGGATTAATAGACATAATGGCTCAGTGTACTAATACACTCATTCTCGTATTGATACGGCATGTTGACCACCCTGTACCGATACGGCTTTGACCCATACCAATCTTCTTCACATTTTCTCAAAACTCAGGATTCTAGCAACCAAAATGCGTACCGATACAGTACCCCGCGTACCGGTACGACATGCTAAAGTCAAAGGGATTGTACTGATTCTCAAACCTGTGTACCGGCAAAAGCATTCATTTTCCTGTGTACTAGTACGCAGAGGCTTGTAATGACTTCTAGGCCCAACATATGACACATTGGCTCGCTTCAATCAACCCTAACACTTAACTAATCAACATATAACATCATCAACATGCTTGAACATCAACATACCAGCATTTTAAGCCAACCTAGCATATCTAGCATATTCAATCACCAAATCTAGACGCATGCTTCCTAGTCCACACCCAAAACATAAAACCCATCGCAACACAATCACTTTAAGTCACTTACAAAACCAAATCCACAAATACAACTTGCCCAAACAAGGAGTTCATCAAAAACCCTCCCAAATTATCACTTGACATATTGCCATTATTACTACTTTCCAACGTTCCAAATCGTACTTTGAAAACAAGTCTTTGGAATTCCTTTTCTTACTTCCTCCTTGCCTCAATCTTTAATTCTCTGCATTGATGGAAAAGCGAGCGTAAGCACACTACGCTTAGTGAGGAATGCGCAAACAACAACCATCATCAATGCAATTTAAACCGTTTCACATTTCTTTTGGAAAACACTTTTCAAAACTCTTTAAAACATCATCGCAACATCATGCCTTATCAAAACCATGCACTTAACATTTCCAAAATAGCATATTAAACCATATGCAACATGTATCATGGATTTTACAGCAAAGTCCCATTTGCTACCCTCAATTTAAGCTTTCCCATGCATACTACCAATGCAAAGCTTAAAGAGTAAAACATGTTTAAATCACATTAAACAACATAATCCACCTCATGATACATTAACAATTATATTGGCTTCCAAGTGATCATTTGCCAAGTTTTCACTTTACAAAACATAACATCAGATACACGGTACATGGATGGAGTGCACGGTACACCTTATAAACCCCTCAACATTCAAGGTGACTTTTTATAGTGCACTATCAATCCTATGACCGGCCAACTATATCTGATTTCATTTTCAAACCTTTCCATACCATAACTTGTCAATATAATTCATTTTAATAACAACAGCTCACTATTTTCATATGCATCATCAAAATCATTTAACCAATGCAACAAACCTTGCATTAACCAATGTTCATAAACATTAAAGCGTGCATTACTCCCAAATGCACCAACATCGTTATGTACTTAATTTCTAGCATTAAACCATGCTCAAAACATGCATATACAATGAGTAAATAAACCATTTAAAATAAGTGCATCAGACTATTTACCAAACCGAGTTCGAGAGAGAGTTCATCCTTTACTTACTTCTGATCTTAGACCAGCGTTTCAAGATCAATCTAAACTCCCAAACACAACTTTCAAACCTTTGCAAAGTTGTTAAACACGTTCTCACTCACCGACTCGCAAGCTTCATTTGCCGATGCGATAACCATGCCTCCAAAGCTTCCAAAACCAACGTTCAAGCTTGAGGACCAACTTTCCCTGCTTTAATCTACACAAAAATAGAGGTACATTGCATCAAAATTCAATCAACAACACAGCAACACAAATCCTCAACATCATTTATCCAATTCCACCCCACAACACCCAAAATTAACAACAAACCTCTTCCAAACTTAACCTAGCCACAACCTAACGTTTCAACACATCAATTAACATATAAAAACACATATCTAACATCCTTATATCTCCAGCATTCAATAAACCTCCACAACTCCTCAAAAGCACATAACTAGTAACCTAGAAAATTAGAGATTCGCATAGTTTCGGGATTCCAATGTTAAAACCCACTTATTAACATTACTTAACATCAAAATCATGATTAAAATCAATTAAGAACTCAGCAAAATAGAGTCTATACAAAAATCCTTCAATTAAACCACAATTTTATCAATTTTCCACAATTAAATCATCAAATCAAGTTAGAAAACATGTGCAAAGGATCAATAACTTGGGAATTTAAATAAAGAACTTTGTATTAGAAGAGAAGAACGAACCTTACCTCTAATGGCTGCTTTTCCCCTTAATTAGATGAATTTCCATAGCAAAACAATGAAAAACCAAATTGAGTTTGTTAGGAAATCATTATAAATTCGATTGAAATCAAAAGATTAATTAAAAGAATATTTTACCAGAGAATTTTGAAGAGAAAAGAAGTGTTTGGGTGGAGAGAATTGGAGAGAAAATTCTTTTGTGAAAAGTTAGTTACGTCAAATTTGTTTTTAAAGATTTTTAATTAACCAATTATTTCTCCAAGCATTTTATGTTATTTTAAAATCATTTACAATAGCTAATTAAGGGGAAAAGTCTGATATTAGACTTTAGGGTAAATAGCTCCTTAAAGATTCAAAGTTTTGACCTTTTTACAAAACAGTCACCAAAAACAGTTTTGAAACTTTGCATTTTGGTCACTAACTAAAATGTCCGATTTAAAGACCCATTTTTTAAAAAAATTGGCTTTACCAAAAGCATTACAATATTAAATAACAATTTTAAACTATTTTCCATATTTTTATCCTTTCTGAAAATATTTATTCCAAATTAAATCCCGAAACTAATTTGAATCCTCTAATTCGATCCAACGGACCGTCTAAACCGCCCAAAAAACTCCTAGTCCCAAATCTGGGGCGTTACAACTCTCCCCTTAAGAAATTTAGTCCTCAAAATTAACCTAATAGGAACAAATGCGGAAACTGAGCAACCATGTTTGACTTGCTCTCCCATGTGGCATCCTAAACACAGCGATGCTGCCCCAATACCTTAACAAGTTCAATCATCTGTCCACGAAGAACTTTACTACTAGAGTCAAGGATCTCCACGGGTTCCTCATTAAAAGAAAAATATGGTCGCAAGTCAACATCCTCAACTAGCATTACATGCGACGGATCCGAGCGATACCTCCGTAACATGGACACATGAAACACATCATGAATCTCCTCCAGCTCCGAAGGCAAAAACAACCGATAAGCTACAAGACCTATGCGTTCCAGCACCTCATACGGTCTAATAAACCTCAGACTCAACTTTCTTTTATGCCCAAAATGCATCACCTTCTTCCAAGGTGAAACTTTCAAGAAAACTCTTTCACCAACAGTGTACTCAACCTCTTTACGCTACAAATCTGCATAAGATTTTTCCTATTCGCGACCTCTTTTAAACAATTGCAAATAATATTTACTTTCTCATTCGTGTCGTTCAACATATCAGGCATGGAAACATATTTTTCCCCAGCCTCAACCTAACACAAGGGTGTACGACACCTCCTACCATACAAGGGTTCATACAATGCCAATTTTATACTTGCTTGATAGCTATTACTATACGCAAACTCCACCGAAGGCAAATGCCTTTCCCAAGTTCCTTGGAACTCAATGATACAACATCTCAATATATCCTCCAAAATCTGAATCACACGTTCAGACTGACCATCCGTCTGAGGATGATACAATGTACTGAAATTCAAGCGAGTACCCAAAGCTCGATGTAAATATCCCCAAAACCTCGTTGTAAACTGCGAATCTCTATCCGAAACAATTGATTTAGGTACTCCGTGCAACCTCACAATTTTAGCAACATAAAAATCTGCCAACCTATCCAAAGAATACGTTGTATGCACTGATAGAAAATGTGTACACTTTGTAAACCGATCAACAATCACTCAAATGGAATCCTTTTTAGTCGGTGTCAAAGGTAACCCCGAAACAAAATCTATGGTGATCCTCTCCCATTTCCACTTCAGAATTTTCAATGGTTGAAACAACCCGTAAGGAACCTGGTGTTCAACCTTCACACGTTGACATACCATACATCTAGCAACAAAATCAATTACGTCCTTTTTCAAACCCACCCAATAGTACTCTTTCTTGAAACCCTGGTACAATTTAGTACTACCGGGATACATAGCAAAATAACTAGCATGTGCATCAGCCAAGATCATCCTTCTCAACTTCCCGTCACTATTAAAGTGAAAATTCATAGGATTTCCATCCATGATGTCCTTAACATGTGGTACCAACACCTCATCATACGGTTGTTTTTTCGTAATCAACTGCGACAAAGACAGTTTCACTTGCAACTCTGCCAACAAACCTCCATCATGGGTCACTCTCAACCTCGCAAACATGGCCCTCAACTCCACAACAACTTTTCTACTCAAAGCATCAGCCACAACATTTGCTTTGCTCGGATGATATTCAATCATTAAATCATAATCCTTCAATAACTCCAACCATCTACGCTGCTTTAGATTCAACTCCTTTTGCGACATCAAATATTTCAAACTCTTATGATCAGTGTATACAATACACTTTTCAACATCGAGATAATGTCTCTAAATTTTCAATGCAAACACTACCGCAGCAAGCTCAAGATCATGCGTAGGGTAGTTTCGTTCATGCACTTTCAACTGCCTCGATACATAAGCTACAACTTTCCCCTCGTGCATCAACACACACCCTAATCCAACATAGGATGCATCACTATACACCACAAACTCTTTCCCTGACTCAGATTGAATTAAAATTAGAGCTTAAGTCAAAGCTTCTTTCAACTCCTCAAAAACCTGCTATCTAGCTTTAGTCCATTCGAACCGCACATCCTTTTGCAAAAGGTTGGTCAGTGGATCAGCAACTCTCAAAAACCCGTCCATAAAATGACAGTAATAACTAGCCAAACCCAGGAAACTACAAACTTTTGTCACTGACTTTGGTTGCTTCCAATTCACAACTGCCTTAACCTTTTTAGGATCTACCCGGATACCTTCAGCTGAAACCACATGACCGAGAAAAACCACTCCCCTAATCCAAAACTCACACTTACTCAACTTGGCATAAAGCCGATTATCCAACAAGGTCTGCAACACAATCCACAAGTGTCGATCATGATCCTCCTCAGTATGAGAGTACACAAGAATATCATCAATGAAAACTACTACGAATTGATCCAAAAATTCATGGAACACTCGATTCATCATATCCATGAATGCTATAGGCGCATTTGTCAACCCAAACAGCATCACCAAGAACTCATAATGGCCATACCTCGCACGGAAAGCAGTCTTCAACACATCTTTATCCTTAACCTTCAACTGATAGTATCCAGATGTCAAATTAATCTTGGAAAACACCGTAGCACCCTGAATTGATCTAACAAATCATTAATTCAATGCAAAGGATGCTTTAATCGTCAACTTGTTCAGTTGTCGATAGTCAATACACATCATCAACGTGCCATCCTTCTTTTTCACAAACAACACCGGTGCTCCCCATGGTGAAACACTAGGCCAGATAAAACCATAATCCAACAACTCATGGAGTTGCATCTTCAACACTTTCAACTCCTTGGGTGCCATGCGATATGGTGCAATCGACACTGGAGCTGAATCAGCTTATGTCTCCATGCAAAACTCTACCTCCCTGTCTGGTGGCAACCTAGGTAACTCTTCCGAAAACACACCCAGAAAGTCACAAACAATACGAATATCCCTAGTCCGCACATTTCCACATTCAGATTCATAACATAGGCTAGATACAATTGACATCCACAACCAAGCAACTTACGCACTTTCTTGGCCAAAACCATGTTAGATAAGAACTTAATGTTGTCGCCCACAACTACTACCTCATAATCATCAGCAAGTTTCAACGAAATCCGCTTGGCCTCAAAATCAACCACAGCTTGATGCTTGGACAACCAATCCATACCCAAGATCATGTCAAAACCATGGAACGACAGCTCCATCAGATCATCCACAAACATATAACCTTGAACAATCAGAGGACATCTCTGATACAATTTCCTTGTAATGATCGTCTCTCAAAAAGAACTCGTCACTTGCATACCAACATCAAGCATTCCTACCAGTATACCAAGCAAATGTGCATGCTCATGCAAAACATATGAATGTAGAGAACCATAATCTATTAAAGATAAAAATGACATAGACTGAAAGTTAAAGGTATATACTATCATGTCCATGTCATTCCTCTCTTTACAGTGAGCATAGATCCTCGCATATCCACCATCCTCAGGTCGAATCACCACGGTATGTTCCACTGTCCTCTGTCCCTCCTCCCTCCGTTAAAAGGTACCTCGGCCGTTTCTACGACCTCTAGGTGGTGCAGCAATAGGTACAGGTGCCTGCCTACCTCTAGCAAGCAAATGACAATCTCGTCCCATGTGATTTGTCGATCCATAACTCTAACAAGAATTTGTAGCCACAATTGTAGGAGCCTGCCCCTCTCTGACCAAACTTGAGCAATCTCACCTCAAATGTTCTCTCAAACCACAAACCTAGCAAACATTATGCATTGACCGAACCTGAGTTACCTGTCTATGGGATCCTCGTCCTGTACCATTTCCACCACGTCTCGCATCCGGTTGAAACCTCCTATCGCAGTGCCTCTTTGACTGGCCACTCCCAAAACTAAAATCTACAGCTCTCTTCCCAGAGCTAAACCCCCATAACGATGAGATAAATCCAAACTCTACTTAATATCCTTCGCTCGTATAACCAACACGTCGAACTCAATGTAATCAGTGGCCAACATATAAGTCTTGACATCCTTCACCAATCTATATCAAAAGCAATCACAGCGGTGCCTCTCATCTGGTACCAACTCAGGTGCATACTAACTCAGCCTCATGAACTGAAGCTCATACTCGGATACTAATATACTACCCTGAACTAAGGCCATAAACTCATATTTCTTATCGTCCAAGTATCTAACTCCAGATACTTCTTCCTGAAGACAACTTGGAAGAATTCCCACATCACATCATCAGGTTTTATGCTTGTGATTACAGTGGTCCACCAACTATAGGCATCATCCTGTAACAGGGACACGACACATCTTAGCTTATGGTCATCACCACAACCCATTCGAACCAAGATACGCTCTATACTGGCCATCCACTACTCGGATACCTCGGGTGCCAACCCTCTAAACTCAACTCCTCCAAGACTACGCAAACGCTCTAACAAAAATCCTGGATTAGCAGCAGCAGGTGCCAGAGCAGGTACATGAACTTCAACCATCGCGGCATGAATGCTCTTGTCATTACCTGAACCAAAGGCATCATATCTCCAAACACGGGACCAGGTGGTACTTGTTCCACTCCCTCAAGAGGATTAGATGGAGAAGGCGACAAATCCTCAGGGTGTACAATCTCGCCTTTTACTCCATGCCCTCTGACAGCAGCGTTTCTCCTAGATCACAATTTTCTCCTCGGTGGTATAGTCTAAATCGTATCTAAGACATGATAATTACAGGAAAACAAAAACAATTGGGCCAGCTTTAAGCAAGGATCCAAGACTTCTGTTTCAAACCAAAATCATTTCACAATCGTAGTAATAAGGGAATGTGTCCCCAAAATACCCAAACATGACATATTTCAAACACTGCACATATAAACATTCACCATGCATAAAAAACATCATGATACAAACACCAACGACATACCAATTTTTTCAAACCTGGCTCTGATACCACCAAATGTAACCCCCTTAGCCCAGCCTAGCCGAAACAAAACTAAACGAGCCACGTTAGGTTTACCGAAGCAAACCCAAATTAAAACCCTAAACTGAGCCTATTTTTTTCCTTTTTTAACTTGTCTAAATACATTTCATTAATGTCCTATGTGAACATGCTTCAGCGGTAGCGTTACATTTAAATCAGATTACAAATCAGAGTTCGATTGCTCAATAATTCACATAAAGGACCAAAACATAAATATTGCAAACTACAGGGCATATGTCACAAATAGGATTACCAACCTTTAATTAATCCAAATTCATGCTCTTAGGTTTATTTCCATTCCAAATCAATCATCCAATCTCAAACAAATTGCATTCATAACAGTTAGGGACCAAATTGTAAAACTTCCAAAAATCAGCAATACTAGATTGCATAAAATTAGCATAGCGTACCGATACGAGCAAGCCCGTACTGATACAGATTAACAGACATAACTGTTCAATGTACCGATACACTCATATCCGTACTGATACGGTGTGTTAACCACCCTGTACCGGTATGGCTTTGACCCGTACTGATCATCTTCATATTTTCTCAAAACTCAGGATTCCAGTAACCAAATTGCATACAGATACAGTACCCCATGTACCGGTACAGCATACTAAAATGGAAGGGATTGTATAGATTCTCAAACCCGTGTACCGGCACAAGCATTCATTTTCCTTAAGGCATAATGATACGATGGCTAAGCGTACCGATACCCTAAGCTTAAGTTTGACATTTTGAGCCTTAAACAGACCCTGCATACTGATCCCGAGGTACTCGTACCGACACATAGGGGCCTGTAATGATCTCTAAGTCTAACATATGACACTTTGGCTCACTTCAATCAACCCTAACACTTAACTAATCAACATATAACATCATCAACATGCTTGAACATCAACATACCAGTATTTTAAGCCAACCTAGCATATCTAGCATATTCAATCACCAAATCTAGCATATTCAATCACCAAATCTAGATGCATGCTTCCTAGTACACACCCAAAACATGAAACACATCACAACACAATAACTTTAAGTCACTTACAAAACCAAATCCACAAATACAACTTGCCCAAACAAGGAGTTCATAAAAAACCCTCCCAAATTATCATTTGACATATTGCCATTATTACTACTTTTCAACGTTCCAAACCGTACATTGAAAACAAGTCTTTGGAATTCCTTTCCTTGCTTCCTCGCTGCCTCAATCTTTAATTCTCTGCTTTGATGGAAAAGTGAGCGTAAGCACACTAGGCTTATTTAGGAATGCTCAAACAACAACCATCATGAATGCAATTTAAACCGTTTCACATTTTTTTTGGAAAACACTTTTCAAAACTCTTTAAAACATCATCGCAACATCATGCCTTATCAAAACCATGCACTTAACATTTCCAAAACAACATATTAAACCATATGCAATATGTATCATGGATTCTACAGCAAAGTCCTATTTTATAACACCCCTAACCCGGTCTAGGAGAAGACCAAACTAGAAAGTCTTACAGAACCAACAAGGAAAGACTTAGCACATATAAATCTTGATTTTCAAACATCAAAGGTAATTCAAAGGCAAGATTAATTTCAGATTACTCAAGATTTAGCAACAATTTTAAACCTTGACTCAAGTTGTCTTATAAAAGTTCGAGGACCTAATTTATTCATCCAACATCAAAACAAGACATTTCATTTCTCAAGCATTCGAAGACATTCATTTTTTTATTTTAAGACATTCAACCAATCCTTACAAAAGTGGTCTAGACATTGAATTTAATCTTCCAAGGTTCATAACAATTTAAGCCAACTGAATTATAGAGAGACATCTTAAACCTTAAGCTATTAACTATGTCTTTATTATTCCAACGCTATCTTTTCGAATTAGCAAATAAGGACATCAAAATCCATAGATCATTTGCTTAGAGCTAGAACGGCTAGTATGTATTACTAAAACGTTGTCTAATTCTATAAGATTATCAGAAGATCATTAAAACAAACATTTAAATAACATGAATAATTCATTGGAGGCTTTTTAACCTTAAGACTCAATCCTTGACTTCTATCTTATTATACTCAACAAAACTTTGCCATTGTTTTATTCAAAACAGTCAAACAATACATATAAGATACTAGCAAAACAAGCAATCTAACAAACACCTAAGAACTGACCTTTTTAATATGGTTTGCAGAGTATAGACAACTTCTATGTACATAACTAAATAATCAATCTTCTCATGGCATATTTAATAGGCATTTTGTTTTATATCTTTTAATCTTATTCTATCTGCAAGCATTTGAATTTATTTCTCGCATGGCTTAGCTATTAAGCAACTAATCAATTAATATAATAAACTGAACTTAGCAAGCAAACAACCAAAAATCATAAGAGGACATTACAAATAGCTATGGTTTCTTAAGAAACTTATACACTTATGAAATCAAGTAAATTAATTAAATGCATAATGCATAGCTAACAACTATGTGCCACCATCTAGGAGTTCTTTATGAGATTACAAGACATACACTCTCGACTTTCTGGTGATCTTGTCCAAGCTCAGAGGCTAACCAAAAACTGAACTTATCCTCAAAGATAGAAAAAGAATGAATAAGTATGATTACTTAGTGAAGTAGCTTAAAGCAATTAAAGCATGAAAAATTATCCATCTTTCACTTAAATCTATTAATCAATTACATATACTTCTAAGCTTGGATAGGAAGTCATCTATTTTAAGACAAGCCATGAAATCAAGCATTCATACTTATACATGGATAATTCAATCAAGTTGGTTCATATATATAAGTATTCGAATAGAACATGACTTATATGTAATCACATAGCAATCCAATAGTACATGGCTTGTACAAATATATATGTATATAAGTTCATTTAGACATCCACACAAAGTATTCCTATGTAAATATGATATTCAATCCAAACATAAACACATATATACATGGTATTCCAACAAGCTAAGCTTATACACATGTGGGATTTTTAACAGAGCATATGTACATTTACAAAGGAACTCAACAAACTATGCAACATTAACCACATGTAGTTTGAACAAGGCAATGCGTTTATTCAATCATAGTAACTAATGATAAGTAAGTATTCTAACATAGTTTATCTATTCATACGAGGGTATTTAATTATCAATGGGTTCATATTACTAGTTATGCAATTCATTATTATAATTCATTGTTCTTAACTTATAAACTTTCTTGGATTCTTTTAGCATAGCCTATCCATACGAAAATTACTTATTTGACTTATCAAACACTTTATTATCTTAGTATTACATGATCAAATATTACTTATCTTATAAGGTAGTAAATATATCTCAATAGAAGCATGGATCTTTGTTGCACAAGATAGTAAGATTATTCAATAACTTAATGGTAAGTTTCATTATAAAATTTTATCATAGCCTTGGGAATCAAGTAACAGCCTAGGTACTCGAATCCTCAACCAACTGTCGCAAACAGAAAGGTACTCATAGTACCGGTCAATTCCTCCTATTGTCGCTAAGTGACCACAACACATCCCTCATGTAATAACTCGTTTTTACAGCGGGTAACCCGACTCGGTTCAAACCATAACCAAAAATTCCCCAAATTACAAAACTCTAAATCAATCCCTAAATAACCAATAAACCTAAATCCCTAAACCCTCTATCAATTTCCCATCCCCTACCCTAAACCTATACCCTCTGCAGTCACCATGCCACTGCCCATACTTGGTCTTCACCAAATCCCCAAAAATCTGGGATTAGATCTACAAGAAAAATCTTCAGAATAGGGGGAGTTGTTATGTGTTTTTTATATTGTAAAAAATGGGTGTAATAAACCCATGAAATCAGAATTGTAAAGAGGGTTGAAAAAAAAGAGAGAGTTGAGTTCAAAAAAAAGGGGGAAAGGAAAAAAATCTTTAAAAAGGGATTCTGAGTTCAAAAAAAATTGTATGAAACAAGGTAATCAATAAAAATCAAACCTTTTTTAATCAAATTTTTGCTGTTATTTCAAATCTTTTTTTTGTTTTTTTCATTTTGAAATCAAAATAAAATAGTGTTCCGAATCTTACCTGGCCGCCGAGTGCCGCATGTTGCTCGGCCGCCACGATGAGGCCATAGGCCGATGAACGGCCATGAAACCACGTGAAGGGCGGCACCGTCTACTCTAGGTTAGAAGGAAAGAAGGATATTAGAATAGTTTAGGTTTTTTTTTAATCTGATTTGAATCAAAAAAACAACCCATCTTAATATTTTAAACCAGCTGCCTAAAACGGCGTCGTTTTGGCCACGACCGCGTGGTGACCTAAACCGAGGAAAGGATCCATGCTTTGGGTCGATGGTATAACTTCCGGACAAGGCCCTCCCTTTTTACCCGCTTCCATTTTACACAGGGGCTAATTGCACTTTTGGTCCCTGCGCTTTTATTTTCCTTTTTTTCTTATTTTATTTTATTTTAATTTTTACTCTTCAATTTTAGTTTTCTCTGAATTATGTCCTACTTTCAAACTTTAATTGTTTTTTTTTGTTTTTAATCCATGCCCCTTTATTTTCTGTTTTTTATCTTTAGCACCTTTAAGTTATGTTTTTTTAGTTTGATCATGTTGTATAATTTATATAGTTATGCATTCCTTTAAATATTGTAATTTTATTATATTATATTATATATATATATATATGTATATAGGTATGTTATATATATTTATCATAGTATATAAGCATTAGATATTATTGTATATTATAACTATATGTTATTTAATATATTTGTTTATAAAATATTTTGTATATATGAATATTATATATTGTAATATATGTTCATTATATTATGCTATGTATATATTATTATGTGTATTCATCTTATTTATTAAGTGTATATGTTTGATATGTAATAAATACTTGATATTATTATATATATTATAATATGTATATTTACCATTTATTATTATTTTATATTATAGTTTTTTATATATATGTATTGTTGGTATGTAAAATATGTTTTTATTAAATTATGTGTATTAGGATATGTTATATTATTTTTAAAGAATGTTATAGTATTATATACGTACTATTTGTACATTATCATATATTATTGTATTATATTAATTAATATTATGAGCATATTTTTATATTATCATGCATGTAAAAATATATATATATATGTATATTTTATAGCTTTAAATATATGCATATACATCATAATATATATGGTTTTATATGTTATTATTTTATATATATTTAATATGTATATTTTATATTCCTGCTTATATTTATTAGTAGCTTTATAATTCGTGTTTTGTTCATATAGTTTAATTTATTTGCATCATATCTGTTTTTTTACATCATCAAAAAAATATTTTAAAGAAATTAATTTTGAATTTTAAATTGATGTTTCTGTTAAAAACTTCGAGAAATCGTATCCCGGGCGTATAAGGATGTGATTTCTTCGAATTTTTCCAAAAACGAGAAACTGTGTCCCGGGCGCATAGGGATGCGGTTCTCTCAATATTTAAAGCATATAGGAATCACGCTTTAAATTTTAATCGAATTCATAATTTCCAATACTAAGACATTAAATAATCGGCTAGGTACCAATTTTGGGCGGTGTGGGGGTGCTAATCCTTTCCCATCCGTAACCGACTCCCGGACCTGAATTTTGAATCTCTGGTTTTATTTTGGTGTTCGGTCTACCATTTTTAAAATGATCGGTGGCGACTCCACATATATTTTTCAAAACCGGGCAAGGGTTTTCCAAACAAAATTAAATTAAATCGAAAAGAATTTTAAAAACTTAAAAAAGATAGCGCCGGGCAGATTTGAGTGATTATAGCTGGCGACTCCGTTGGGGCCCTTTTTAAATAAAAAGAGAGTCAAGCCACGAGTCGATTATCTTTTAGTCTTGGTCGTTGGAAATTGACGAATTCAATTTTAATTTAAAATATGATTCTGTCTTTTTTTAATAAGACATGCATTTTATTTTTTGTAAATATAACTGCTTTATTTTTACTACTTAGTATAAGTGTATATAGAAATAGGGTGTCAAAAGGTTTGAGAGTTTCTCCTCACAGACCGTGCACTTGCATTACATTCCATGAGCTTTCTACCCGAGCTCCGTCCTATTTTAAGTGGAAGTGTGATACCGCCTTCGTGTGGGTTACCACCGTATAGGTTGGTGAATTGCTTTCGGGATATATTTCTTATTCTTTCGTGTGGGTTATCGTATAGGCATAAGGGATGTATCCCTCTGAATTGAACTTGGTCCGTTTAATGGGTGAGGATTAGGGGCATTGCTACCTTTAGTAAGGGACAGCGAGGACAATTCGGTTACCCTTCCCTAAAACCGAACCTCATGTAATGGACCATAAGAGCCTTGCTTTAGAAATGGAACCCGTTAAAAGTTCAAAGGAGAAACGCTTCTAACCTTTTGTCTACTCTATAGATTTATTTCATGAATAATATGCCGGGTAGAAATCATGCCGGGTAGGACCTTTCTTTCTGTAAATAATAATGTACTTGGTAGATATCATGCCAGGTAGGATCTTTCTTTCCATAAATAATAGTATGCCGGGTAGAAATCATGTTGGGTAGGATCTTGCTTTTTGTAAATAATATTATGCCGGGTATAAATCATGCCGGGTAGATTTTTCAGAATAAAAGCATGTGGGTAGATGCCATGTGGGGTAGGATCTATTTTCTTGCAAATAAAAGCATGCAGGGTAGAAATCATGCCAGGTAGGTCTTTGTTTGTTATGACGGGTAGATATCATGTCGGGTAGGAATCTGTTTATATTTTATTATGTCGGTCTGGTAAGATCTTTCTTTTTGTAAATACAATATTCAGGTAGAAAAGCATGACGGGTAGGATTACTTTTCAAATAAAGCATGCCTATCGGTAGGTTTTATACCGTTTGTTTTATGAAAATTACTATTTTTTATCAGTACTAACCCATTTATTTTGTTTTGCATTGTATTGACATCTCATATTTGCATGCATCTTCCCATCTGCATTTCATCACAATGCATCATCATTTCCCAATCAAGGGGTCTGATTCAAAAAAAATCGATCGCAGTCATTCTGGGGCACCCAAGTCAGCCGTATTTGTATCTGTCTTTCACTCAAGAAATGGAGAGTCGTCTAGAAAGAGTAGAGCAAGCATGTGAAGACATGAAGAAGGGATTGGCCATAGACCCAAGAAATGAGAAGCTCGAAAAGACACAACAAGCAACTCGCGATCATATCGCACAATCACACGTGGATCTACTAGCTCAAATAGCTGCTATGTTGGTCGGCGAAGATCCTAAGAGAAGAAAGGGATTGGCCATAGACCCAAGTGCACTAGAAAAGGCAGAAAATACATACGACATGACACCTGTAATACCCCAAAATACGACTTAGAATTTTTTTATGATAATTCGAATATAGCTAGAATTGGTTGGAATGATTCTTAAAATAATCATATCATTGCGACACCTTTTAAGTTAAACAAATATATTTAGGACCAAATTATAAGAAAAAGAAAGTACATAGGCACTTATAGAAGGACCAAACCGAATTAAGAGTAACAAAATGGGATTGCATGCAATGAATGTTTAAGTAGTGGCCTTGGACACATGTAACCCCAAGAAAATGCTAGGTGGACTACGATTGAAGGGGTTCACGGCATTTTGGTGAATTTAGGAGAGAATAAACAATTGAATCATCATCATCTTCTTCTCTAGTAGCCGAACATAGAGAGAGTGAGAAAGGAAAACTCATCCATGGAGGTTTAAGGAGAAACTAGACCATTTGTAACCAATTTCCTTATGTATTAACTCGTACAAGCATTGGAGAAGGGTACAAATACTTCCTCTCATTCCCTTAATCAGAATTGACTTAAGAATTTGGTTTATAGATTTCTTATACATGCTATGTATTGATGTAAAGATAAATGCATGTCATGAATTTTCCTTGATCATTCGATTAGCACCACTGATTTGATATGAACTTATGAATATATGTCAAAATGGGACTGTTTTGTGGTAACATTATAATGTGTGGACTGATTTGAGCCATGCATGTAGTTTGTTAGAATGATTATATGTTATCTTGTGAAATTTTGTATATGCATTCATAAGTATTTTAGTGATATGTGATTGATGAACATGATGTATATCCATGATTTTATAAAGTTGTAACATAGTTTAAGATGTCAAATAGCTTGATAATAAATCATTGCATGATTCTATGGTTTGAGTTAAAGTTGAAATTGTATGACCAGGCTTGTTAGATACAAAATTTGAATGTTTGAGCATGTATATGTATGAGCGTGAACCGGGACTGTTATAGGAGCATATAGGGGATGTTCGATGAAATTATATATATGAACACGTAAGAATTGGATTAATATATTTCTAATGGAAAATATAAGAGCTGTTTTGGTGATTTAGAATCAGGGGAAATCAGTTTAGCTAGTAAAAGGGACTGCTAATGAAGCTAAAATCAAGCCTAGTGACATCTGCCCCAAAAACTCTGTTCTAGGCAGTAATTTGAAAAATCACTAAAAATTGTATAAAAGGAATTTAAGGCTGAAAATTTTATGGACAATGCCTTAACATGTCTAAAATCATGAGGAGAAAACAGAACTAAATTCTGGATTGTAGAATGAATTGTAGAAATGAAACACTAAGGACAGTGCAAACTGTCCAGTGTTGTAAATTGCCCTGTCTTTAAACAAAAAACTGTATTAATTAGAAAAGAATTAAAATGCAAGGCCTATATGGTTAGAAGTAAAATTAAGTTATCTTTCTAACGGTGTAAACCAATTGAAATTCTGAAGTACGGAATGAAAGTTATGCATATTTTAGTAAGCAGTGCACAAGCTGCCAGGCAGTAGCAGCAGCAGCCTTGATATTTTGAAATGAATGAATTATGTGTATTGCTGCCTTGTTTTGAAGAAATGGATGTACCTTGTTTGACATGTATTTAATTGTATGAATTGTTAGAGCAAGGAGTAAATCTTGTGGGGGAAGAAAGGAGTGGCCAAGCTAGTGGCAACCATAAAGGAGTTTGGATCCAAGACTAGCTAAGCTTGGAGTATTCTGAGTGTAGTTTACAATAGGGTTAGGACTTTGGTCCTAACCAAATATTCATGACTACCTTCTTGCTATTGATATGCCATGATAATGAACTTAATTTAAATTGAATATGAATAAAAAGGGAAGAAGGGTTTAAGCTAAAATTGTGAATAATAGTGACATGGATCTTGATAAATCGATTAAAAGAAAGTATAAACAAATGCTTGATTTCTTGCCTTGGTTGTGATCCTTTCAAATGGTTACTATAATTGGATTTTGATCTTACTTGATTCGTTGTATACTACTTGCAAATATGTTTTGAATGATACACTTGAAATGTAATGTGGTTAAGTTTGGCTTGTGAAGTATGTATAATGTTGTACATGTTAAATGACTTGAATTGAGTAGGCTAAGCTTGTATTCAAATGCTTGCTTGATAGTGCTCTATGATGTAAATGTTTGATTTCTTGATACCTTGGGTGTGAACCATCGAATGTTTGCTTGTATGAATTTCTATGATGAAAATACTTGATAACATGAATTAAGTCATGAAATAAAGACCTTGCTTGATGCCTTAGATGGCATATGTAAAATGTTACTTGAATAACAAGTTAAATTTGCTAAATGATGAGTTAAGACTCAATTGGCCTAAGAGCTAAGCTTGACCTTGATATAACTTGCTTGAATGTGATCCTTGAACATGAAACATTTGAAAACGTGAAAAGTAATTGAAGAGCTAAGGCTCAACTAGCCTAAGGGCTAAGCATGATATTGCTATAACTTGCTTGAATGTAATTCTCGAATATGAATTGTCTCGACTTGAACATGAAAGCATAAAACATAAGAAACAACAAGCTTTAAAGTATAAGAATACCCCTCTAATAAAATTTTAAAGATTAAAAAGACTTAAATTGCCTACAATGGAAGTCCTTGGATACAATGGTATGATACATGGTATACTTCGGACTACGGTCCACGAGCCACGGCTCAGGGGTACACCCCATTACATGTAATATGTTATTGGCGATAGTTGGAGGTAACGGGGGAGTTGTACGGAGATTGGCAAAAGTTGGTTGGATAGTGAGAAGTATAGTATTTCATGTTTCCGATATTAGCCATTGCAATGTGCTTTGAGCTAAATATCACTTGGACCCTTATGGTCAAACACGGACCAATGTTATTCATGACCAATTATGATCCAAGGCAAACATGTTAAAAAGATATGAACCTTATTGAGAAATTGAAATAAAGAAATTCAAAAGAAAATCTTGAATACTTGAATTATATCTTGAAATACTTAAATGACTTGACAAGAAATCTTGAACACTTGAATCACTTGGCATGAATCCTTGAAATAAAGAAATTCAAAAGAAAATTTTGAATACTTGAATTATATCTTGAAATACTTAAATGACTTGACAAGAAATCTTGAACACTTGAATCACTTGACATGAATCCTTGAAATAAAGAAATTCAAAAGAAAATCTTGAATACTTGAATTATGTCTTGAAATACTTAAATGACTTGACAAGAAATCTTGAACACTTGAATCACTTGACATGAATCCTTGAAATTCTCTAATTGCTTGACATATAATGCTTGATTCTTGACATAAAACTCTTGAAATGATAATTTCCTATGCTTGGACCTTGTATTGTATGATTTGCTATTTGGAATGGCTTATGGTCTCACTTGAGCTAATATCTACTTGATTTGGTTTGCTTGAATTGCTTGACATGCAAACTTGATTACTTGAACATATTACTTGACTTGTATACTCAAACTTCTTGTTACATGATTGTTACTTGAAAAAGATCTCAATCTTACTTGAATTAATGAGTGTTACTGCCATGTACATCTTATACATGAAAATATGGACTGATTAGGCATTGTGAATTATGTGTACGTGTTATATGACTGAAATTGGCTAGATTAAAAAAATATGGACTGATTTGGCATTGTGAATTATGTGTACGTGTTATATGACGAAATTGGCTAGATTAAGTGAAAATATGGACTGATTTGGCATTGTGAATTATGTGTACATGTTATATGATTGAATTGGCTAGACTAAATGAAAACATGGACTGTTTTGCATTGCAAGAATGTATAAACATGTATAATGGACAGCTAAGTAATAAGGCTCAAATTAAAGAAAGTAAACAAGCAATAATTAAGGCTTAAGGCTTACATGCTACTTAAAATGAATACTTGTACACTTGATAAACTTGTCACATGAAATGCTACTCGAAATGGACTTATAATCTCACTTGAATCAATGTGTATAACTTGTGAACATATCTTGAGTGATAAGCTTGAAATAAATTGTAATTATGTTACTTGACTTGGAAATGTTGTGATTTGCTTAAACATGCTATCGATTGACTTGAAATGATTGAAGATTGAATTGTGATCTATGATTTTTCTCGTCATGCTATCTTGCTATTCGAATGATACTAGAAAATGTTCACTTGATAATTACTCGATAAGCTTACCATGTTGCTTGATTTGCTTGAAAAATTGGTTACTTAACATTTGCTTGCCTTGATATTTGATTTCCATAAGTATGATGATACATGAGTTCATGATTTTTGCTTGACTTGGAATACTATAAACCTTGATAGGGCTACTTGATTAATGGAGACATGACATAATAATTGGATAGAACTAGTACTACCTCACTAAGTACATATCGTAATTATCACTCTCGTTTCCTCTCTTCCCAAACCATAGGTTAGGTGCTTCAAGGTGAATTGTTTGATCCCAAAGTCAGATTTCTTGAGCTTGAAGTAAGGCACAAGCAAAGCATAAGTATGAATCCATACTTGTTTGTAATGCTCCTAGTAGTTGGTGGCACCTAGATTTGTATATGGTTAAGCTAAGTCATGCATTTTGATACTTGAAAGATCTTTTGTATATATGTATGAAGTTGGCCTTTAATGTTGTCAACTTGGTAGCTAGAACTCTATGTGTAAATGTTAAAATTTCATGTGAATGAATTAGTCTTGCTGCGCATATATGTACTAAAATGAACGATGGAAATGTTTATTGTTATACTTGAGCTTGTTAATGCCGTGTAGGTAAGGAGTGTTATGTCACATGCTTACTTGAAGTTATTTTTTAATGTACGTACATAAAAGTATGACTAGTTAAACCTACATGAAATATTTACATGACTTAAATGGAATGTTGGATTGAAACGAAAATGTTCTAGTCTATATAGGCCATTCGAATGCCTTGCTTGTTCACATGCTTAAATAGTAGTTAACCTTGAATGAACAATTGAAGGTAACCAATCACATGAATGACCTATAATGTCTATGAAACATGATATGCTTGCTTGAGATATGTTCGACTTCATGTATATATGATTGTGTTTAGTCAAACTTACATGAAATATTTACATGTCTTGAATGTAATGAGATTGAGTTAAAATGAAACATGATAGTCTAGGTATGCTAATTGAAAGTTTATATGATCGCATGAATGTAGATTTGAAAATGAATAAGCTAAGTGGTAACCTAGATGAATAATATGATAGACATGCTTGTATACTTGATTGTGGATGCCTTGTTAGTTAAGAATTCTATTTGAATGTTACATATGACTACATGACTAAGTAGTTATTAATCTTTGAATGTAACTAAAAAAATGACTAATCAAGGGTTGGCATATAATGAATAAGAATGATAAATATGTCTTGCTTGTATGATTAAAAGTAATTGTCTAGATTGCTTTCTCCTAATCACTCATCTCGCCTATTAGAGATGAGTTCTTGAAAAGTTTTAAATTATTCGTGTTTCTAGTGTTCTCGGTAATGCTCCCAAACTGGTTTGCTACTAAACTGTGGGGGGTGTTACAACACCTATGCAGGTGTCGTTTCCAGTTGAAAAGCAACAAGGTCTTCAAACCAGGTCTTCATCACATGAGGGAGCTCATGCTCAAAACAACCTTAGTAAGCATGGCATTCCTGATCCGAACATCATCAACAAGATGGGTCAAACATGGATCGAAGTGGTCGAGCGAATTAACGATTTGTGCAAGCGGGTTGAAGAGAAATCCAAAGCTATAGAAGGGGCAAGTGCATCTTGTGAGGTAGGTGCAAGAAAATTAAGTCTAGTCCCTGATCTAGTGATACCTCTAAAGTTCAAAATGCCAAAAATTTAAAAGGTTCAATGGAACAAGCTCTTTGTCCACTCACCTTACCATGTTCTGCAGAAGGATGAAAAGGCATGTTGACAACGAGAAACTCTTAATCTATTGTTTCCAAGAAAGCTTAAAAGGGTCTGATGCCAGGTGGTATAACCAACTAAGCCAAGACCAGATACAATCATGCAAAGATCTGGCCAAAACCTTTACCGAGCAATACAAGCATATAACTAACATCGATCTAGATCGTATAACCTGCAGAGCATGGAAAAGAGGCCTGATGAGAGCTTTCGGTAGTACGTGCAAAGGTGGGGAGATGTTGTTGTTCAAGTACAACCCCTGCTGCTAGAGAAAGAGATAACGCCTACCTTTGTGAGGACTCTGAAAGATCCATTTTTGAAATACATGTTGGGCAATGCAACTAAGAGTTTGGAAGACCTCATAATATCTGGCGAACTCATTGAAGCGGCTATCAGAGAAGGGAAGATTATCGATTCTAGCCAAGAAAGAGATGAAGCAAAAATTTATACAGTGGGATCTTATCCGACCAGCCGACCTCGATCTTTACATCAGCCAAGCTACTCGTCCTCACGTCGATCGAAAACTTCTTAGAAAGCCATCTATCCAATTCTAATAACATATACAGAGCTACTCCTGATACTTGTCAAAAAAAGCTTGATAGCCCCGGTCCAGTCTAAACCGAAAGAACCTCCTTATCCAGAAGGATACGATGTCGACGTTGTATGTGACTATCATATAGGAAGCTCGGGCCATACCACAGAGAATTGTGGGGGATTGAGGAACAAAGTGCAGAGCCTAATCGAGACTGGAACTCTAAAGTTCAGCAACAAGGTCCCCGATGAGTTAATTGAAGATTAAAGAAGAATGAATGACCTTCAAAGGCTTAATTCTTTTTGTTTGGGGCATCTTTGTAGCCTAAATGTTTTTGAGTAATGCATGAAATTGACCTTTTACCTAGGCCCGAAGGTAAAAAGAGGGAATCTTTTGTAAGGGCATGTGATTATTCAATACATTTCCTCACGTTTCATAAAAAACACAAAAACAAAAACAAAAATTTCAAAATTTACTTCTTTCATACCTTTGTAGAACTTTTGTCTA
Source organism: Hibiscus mutabilis (assembly GCA_019671005.1). Taxonomy (NCBI): domain Eukaryota; kingdom Viridiplantae; phylum Streptophyta; class Magnoliopsida; order Malvales; family Malvaceae; genus Hibiscus; species Hibiscus mutabilis. The sequence continues at coordinate 38,893,278 of CM033734.1, read as the reverse complement.
TATTTTCAAAAAAACCACATCGGTTTCAACCCAACAATTGATTCCAAACTATCTAGAGGCATTTAATCCTTCCACTTAATGAAAAAATTATTATTTTGAAAATATTTTTTTTGAAACAAAAGGATTTCTTGCATTACTTTTTAGAAATATAAGGTACAAAGACCTAAGGCCCATGTCTATTCAAAACAAGAAAGAAAGCCTTCAAAGATATTCAATCAAAATGACATCTGAAAGATGAATGAGGCAACATTCGATCGGACAAAGCGGTCGTTCCCTCGATAAGATGAAAAGAGATGAGCCTGCAAAGGTCATTCAAGCTCAGAAATTTGAATCAAGAAAATAAAAAATAAGAACAAAGAAGATTTGGTGGGGCAAGCTTTTGCTCGAGAAAATCAGCAGATCGAACTGAACCAAAAGAAGAAGACCCCCTATAAATATTTCATGCATGTACATACATCATGACGAACATAACATTGCATCATTGCATCACCAAAATATGACCATGCATCACGAAAGCATACTTGGAGGCATATGCATCATTGCATCTTTTAAACATGACCATACATCATGACATACATAACATTGTATCCTTGCATCATTGCAAAAGCTTACACATACACCCATTTGCATAAATACAGGAAATAACTTTCAAAAACAAACTCTATCCTTCTATAAGGATACTTTTCAAATTTTAATCTTTTTAAAAGGATATTTTCCAAACTTCTGGAAAATTTTCAAAACTCAATCATTCCATAAGGATATTTTTCCAAACTTCTGGAAAATTTTCAAAACTCAATCCTTCCATAAGGATATTTTTTCCAAACTTCTGGTAAATTTTTAAAACTCAATCCTTCCATAAGGATATTTTTCCAAACTTCTGGAAAATTTTCAAAACTCAATCCTTCCACACGGATATTTCTCCAAACTTTTGGAAATTTTCAAATCTCAATCCTTCCATAAGGATATTTTTCCAAACTTCTGGAAAATTTTCAAAACTCAATCCTTCCATAAGGACTATTTTTCCAAACTTCTAGAAATTTGCAAGACCCAATCCTTTCATAAGGTTATTTTCCAAACTTCTGGATAATTTCCAAAACTGAGTTCCATAACTCAATCCTTCCATAAGGATATTTATCCAAACTTCTGGATAATTTTCAAAACCCAATCCTTCCATAAGGATATTTTTCCAAACTTCTGGATAATTTCCAAAACTAAGTTCCATAACTCAATCCTTCCATAAGGATATTTATCCAAACTTCTGGATCATTTTCAAAAATCAATCCTTCCATAAAGATATTTTCCAAACTTCTGGATAATTTCCAAAATTGGGTTCCATAACTCAATCCTTCCAAAAGAATATTTTCATAAAACCGAGTTGCATAACTCAATCCTTTCATAAGGATATTTTTTCAAACTTTATCCTTTCATAAGGATATCTTTTTTGACAAAATAAATATCCTATTTCCATCCTTACTTAAGGAGAGAAAAAGGAAAAACGAAAAAAAGAAGAGGAAAAAATGAAAGAAAAAATGAAAAAAAGAAAAAGGAAAATAAAATAAAATAAAATCAAGGTGAAAACTTGAAAAGACCTTTTTGAAAATGTCCAAGGCACGAACCGAAAAGGAAGCCTTAGGCATTCAGGAATAAAGAAAGTGAAATTTTCATCGAGTTCCAAGCATACTTGGTGCAAAAAAGTAGGGCAAAAAATCAATCAAAAAAAAGAAAAAAAGAGAAAGAAAATGAAGAAAATGAAGAAAAAATTCAAAAAAAGAGAGGGATAATTGAAAACATGGAGAGAGAGATATTTTCAAAATATCCCAGTCACAAACCCAAAAGGAGGCCTGGATGTTCAAAATGATGAAACCAGTTATCTAATCTCCTTGGAGTGGCAGCAGAATGAGAACCAGGACGAGTTCATATCCCTGAAAAGGCAACAGAATGACCAGACATAAAGTTTGTCTCTCTGGAGCAGCAGTGGAACAAACTTCATCACATTTATCTCATCTCCTTGGAGTGGTAGCTGAATGAGAACCAAGACGAGTTCATATCCCTGAGGAGGCAGCAGAATGGACCTGACCTAGTTTATCTCCCTAGAGCTGCAGCGGAGCAAACTTCAGATGTAATCAAGAAATATTTTGTTTGAAGAAAAAAATAAAAAGAAAAAAAAGAAAAAAGGTAAAATGAAAAGAAAAAAAGAAGAAATCCAAAAAAACAACAAGGTGAAAACCCAAAAGGGCACCTTGAAGAGACCTTTTTCAAAATGTCCAAGGCACGAACCCATAAGGAGGCCTTAGACATTTAAAATGAAGGAAATAAATATTGCAGTGGAACGAATCCAGCATCAATTTTATCTCCTTGAGGTTTCAGTGGAAAAATTGAAGCTATACCAGTCACATCACCCTAAAGTTGCACCCTATTTCCTTGAACTTCCAATGGAGTGGGTCACCTACTCAACAAAAGATGAAGCTACAAAAAAAGAAAAGAAAAAAGAAGAAAAAAAGAAGAAAAGAAAAAAAGAAGAAAAAAAGAAAAAAAGAAGAAAAAGGAGAAAATAGCGAGCAAAAAGGTATTTGTTTTTGACCGAACATCATTGTACTTTGGTAAGTCTCAACCTAGAAAGAAGAGGTGCAGATTGATCGAGAACTCAACATCCTCGAAGAGCAAAGATCGAAGACCTACCGAAGACTGAAGACAGAAGACCGAAGACCAGTGCCAAAGAAGAAAAGCAGCAAGCTGAACTCATTTTGCTTCCCTAAAAAACAACCCCCATTTTGAAGATTTTGCTTCTCCGAGAGTGACAAAGTGGATCAACCAAGAAAGAAGATCTACCGAAGAAAGAAGACATACGTAAAGAGGGAAAAGCTCAGTCGGACTGGACAAAACGGGTCATTTTTAGTCTTTGCTCTATTGCTGTTACACAAAAATAATCAAAGAGGGGCAGCTGTAATAACCCGTTTTTGTAGCGGGTAACCCGACCTGGTTCAAACCCATAACAAAAAATTTCCCAAATTACAAAACCCTAAATCAATCCCTAAATAACCAATAACCCTAAATCCCTAAACCCTCTGTCAATTTCCCATCCCCTACCCTAAACCTATGCCCTCTGCCGTCACCATGCCACTGCCCATACTTGGTCTTCACTGAATCCCCAAAAATCTGGGATTAGATCTACAAGGAAAATTTGCAGAATAGGGGAGTTGTTGTGCGTTTTTTATATTGTAAAAAATGGGTGTTATAAACCCATGAAATCAGAATTGTAAAGGGGTTGAAAAATAAAAAATAAAAAAGAGAGAGAGATGAGTTCGAAAAAAAATCGGGAGAAAAGGAAAAAAATCTGAAAAAAAAGGATTTCAAGTTTAAAAAATTTGTATGAAACGAGGTAATCAATAAAAATCAAACCGTTTTGAATCAAATTTTTGTTGTTGTTTCAAATCCTTTTTTGTTTTTTTCATTTCGAAATCAAAATAAAATAGAGTTCTGAATCTTACCTGGCCGCCGAGTTGCTCGACCGCCACCGTGACGCCATAGGCCGATGAACGATCGTGAAACCACGTGAAGGGCGCCGCCGTCTACTCTAGGTTTAGAAGGAAAGAAGGATATTAGAATAGTTTAGGTTTTTTTAATTTGATTTGAATCAAAAAAATAACCCCTCTTAATATTTTAAATCGGTTGCCTAAAACGGCCTCGTTTTGGCCACGACCCGCACGGTGACCCGACCCGGGGGAAGGATCAGCACTTTGGGTTGATGGTATAATTGCCAGACAAGTCCCTCTCTTTTTTATCCGCTTTCATTTTACACAGGGGCCAATTGCACTTTTGGCCCCTGTGCTTTTATTTTCTTATTTTATTTTATTTTAATTTTTACCCTTCAATTTTAATTTTCTCTGAATTCGGTCCTACTTTCAAACTTTAATTGTTTTTCTATTTTTAATCCATGCCCCTTTATTTTCTTTTTTTTATCTTTAGCACCTTTAAGTTATGTTTTTTAGTTTGATAATGTTGTATATTTTATATAGTTATATATTCCTTTAAATATTGTAATTTTATTATATTGTGTATATATATGTATATATGTATGTTATATATATTTATCATAGTATATAAGCATTAGATATTATTGTATATTATAACTATATGTTATTTAATATATTTGTTTATAAAATATTTTGTATATATGAATATTATATATTGTAATATATGTTAATTATATTATGCTATGTATATATTATTATGTGTATTCATCTTATTTATTAAATGTATATGTTTGATAAGCAATAAATACTTTATATTATTATATATATTATAATATGTATATTTACCATTTATTATTATTTTATATTTAGTTTTATATATATATGTGTGTGTATTGTTGGTATGTAAAATATGTTTTATATTAAATTATGTGTATTAGGATATGTTATATTATTTTTAAAGAATGTTATAGTATTATATACGTATTATTTGTACGCTATCATATATTATTATATTATATTAATTAATATTATAAGCATATTTTTATATTATCATGCATGTAAATGTATATATGTATATTATATTATTTATAATATGTATATATGTTATTATTTTATATATATTTAATATGTATATTTTATATTCGTGCTTATATTTACTAGTAGCTTTATAATTCGTGTTTTGTTCATACATTTTAATTTATTCGCATCTATTTTTTTACATCATCAAAAAAATATTTTTAAAGAAATTGATTTTGAATTTTAAATTGATGTTTCTGTTAAAAACTTTGAGAAATCGTATCCCAGGCGTATAGGGATGTGATTTCTTCGAATGTTTCCAAAAAAACGAGAAACCGTGTCCGGACGCATAGGGATGTGGTTCTCTCAATATTTAAAGCATATAGGAATCACACTTTAAATTTTAATCGAATTCGTAATTTCCAATACTAAGACATTAAATAATCGGCTAGGTACCAATTTTGGGCGGTGTGCGGGTGCTAATCCTTCCCCATCCGTAACTGACTCTCAGACCTGAATTTTGAATCTCTGGTTTTATTTTGGTGTCCGGTCTATCATTTTTAAAATGAACGGTGGCGACTCCACATATATTTTTCAAAACCGGACAGGGGTTTTCCGAACAAAATTAAATTAAACCGAAAAGAATTTTAAAACCTTAAAAAAGAGAGCGCCGAATAGATTTGGGTGATTACACCTCCTATTGTCGCTAAATAAGGATTGTAGTCCAGAACCATAGTCCACCCCAAACATGAGCTCTAAGGACTCTATGGCATGCCAACTATACCTAAGACTGACTCAAAACCAAGGCTTTCATATTAATCTTATCACGTCAGAGACAACATGAGCATAGCTCCATGATCAAAATATCATATGAACAAGTCTTTTTTTCTTCCATATCACGCATGTATTCAATTCATGCATTTTCTCAATTATTCATTCTATTATTCAAATGATAGTATAACAAGATCACTTTCTAGCATATACAAACATGCATAACTTACAATATAACCAGATCATCATGTTCAAATCATTTATAAAAAACAAGCCTTATTTTTCAATTTATCAAGGCTTATTATAACTTATCAAATCATGTCAAGGTTATAATTGAGTATGACTCCATAATTAGAACATTAATAAACCTAGTATGATACATATCATATTAACACATATACGATTCCTTTATGATACTCAAATCATACTCAAGATTTAACCGAAGTATAACTTGACAAGGATTTCTTATCAAGCAAGTAGAAATATATACAAGGTTCAAATAAAGCATATCATAATCAAGTGTTTCATATCATCGTACTTATCATTTAGGAACTTACCTCGAGTCCAAGCTTGCTTATGCATAATGAAATTCATGATAGAACAATGAAATAAATTCGGCAAGAAATGCTAGGGAAGGTTACTAGCCCGTCCCGAGACTTTAAACTACACTCACGGTTTGATCCAAGCTTTTTTCGCTCCTGTATCAAAATTCCTTTGAGCTTTTCAACAACTTGGTCTACTATATGACTCACATGTTCAATCCTTTCTTGGTCTAAATATAACAAAGGATGTAATTATACATTAGAATCAATGCCTAACTTTCAATCATTTACAAAACAATTCAAACACTCATGAACTTATACCATTTCACACAAAACAGCCCACTATTGTTCTTTATTAGATAAAACAATTCCACTTTCATATACACATATAAATATATACTCAAAACAATCCATTAATGTTCATATATACTCAAAACAAGGCAATTTTACTCCTATATATTCTTGCATATCAAAACAGTCCACTTATTCATCACATCAAAGCAAAACAACCTCAAATATCTATATACGTTTACATACATTCAAAACAGTCCCATATGTGTTTTCCTATACTTTCATATCAGTTCCCTACTCTTGCATAAACATTTTATACTATAAAATAATTCCTCAAATTTACATATGCGTACAAAGCAATCCAGATTTTATATACATCTATGTATCTACTAAAAACAGTCCACTAAATTGGTATTCATGTCAATTTAGTCTATTTCAATTGTATGCATACATAAATTTAGCTCCAAATTTGTTTATAAACATGTAAAGCAGTCCCACTTCATAAATCTATACATCTAAACATGCCCAAAACAGCTCAATTCGTTAGCAAGACAATTTCCCATATTCATTCAGCTCCAAAATAGTTTTGAACTATCTTCATACAATCCAATTAATCGTTAAATGACTCCTTTGGTCCTCAACAATCATAATATCATTTCTCTATCCAACAAAACAACCAAATTCAGATCTCAAACATAAATATACATTCAATGAAGGCCTGAAACACTTTTAAGGAAATTTCTAAAACAGAATGTATTGACAGCTCCTTAAAATTTCTCCTATTCGAACCATTAACAAGATTTAAAAAAAAGATACAGCACTTAGCATCTCTAATCACTCTTGCAAATTTCTAAATCATAATAACCATCAATTACCTATTTGAATAATCAAAAGGAAACATAACATAGATAGTTCTTTTAACAATTATATTACTATCAAAAGTTCATAGAGACCTATAGAATACTTCAACAAATTTTTGACTTAGACTAGAAGGGTAAGGAATTGTTACCTTGAAGATCAAATTACTTAAGCAATCGGATCATGAGAGCTTCAAAACCAGTTTTGAATGCATTCATCCTCCCTCTCTCTCTTAAGGCTCGGTTAAATGAAGAAGATTAAATGGGATAGAGATTCTTTTACTTCATCCTACCGAAACTACATCCCACATGTCCCAACTTCTTTGACATGTGTTTAGGCCATTGAACAAAAATTTTCTTTACCTACAAGTCCACTATTCTTGCATTAATCAAATCTGTACATAGACATTAACCATCCGTTTCTTCTTTTCTTTCAATTGGGTCCTAAATTTTATTTAACTCTAGATTTATGAATAAAACAAATCAATTAAACTGGCATTGAATTAGTAGTATACTTATAGGCCCTATTTTGGGTATTACACATTTGCTACCCTCAATTTAAGCTTTCCCATGCATACTACCAATGCAAGGCTTAAAGAGTAAAACATGTTTAAACCACATTAAACAACATAATCCATCTCATGATACATTAACAATTATATTGGCTTCCAAGTGGATCATTTACCAAGTTTTCACTTTATAAAACATAACATCAGATACACGGATTCAACAAGTATTCCATCAACACTTAACATACAATCTACCTGTATCTCAAGGTTCACACATGGGAGTACTCGGTACACATAAACCCATCCAATGTTGTGACACTCATGGTGGAGTCTTCGGTACACATAAACCCCTCAACACCACTCAATGTTAGATGTATAACCCACTAATGCGAGTCTTCAGTACATATAAACCCCTCGATCGTTAGGGTACTTTGATGGAGTACACGGTACACCTTATAAACCCCACGACATCCAAGGTGACTTTTTATAGTGCTCTATCAATCCTATGGTCGGCCAACTATATCCAATTTCATTTTCAAACCATTCCATACCATCACTTGCCAATATAATTCATTTTAATAACAACAACTCACTATTTTCATATGCATCTTAAAAATCATTTAACCAATGCAACAAACCTTGCATTAACCAATGTTCATAAACATTAACAAAACTTGCATTACTCCCAAATGCATCAACATCGTTATGTACTTGATTTCCAGCGTTAAACCATGCTAAAAACATGCATATACAGTGAGTAAATAAACCATTTAAAACAAGTGCATCAAACTATTTGCCAAACCGAGTTCGAGAGAGAATTCATCATTTACTTACTTTCGAGCTTAGATCAGCGTTTCAAGCTCGATCTAAACTCCCAAACACAACTTTCAAACCTTTGCAAAGCTATAAAACATGTTCTCACTCACCGCCTCGCTTGCCGATGCGATAACCACGCCTCCAAAGCTTTCAAAACCAATGTTCAAGCTTGAGGACCAACTTCCCTTCTTTAATCCACACAAAAAAGAGGTACATTGCATCAAAATGCAATCAACAACACAGCAACACAATTCCTCAACATCATTTATTCAATTCCACTCCACACCACCCAAAATTAACATCAAACCTCTTCCAAACTTAACCCAGCCACAACCCAACGTTTCAACACATTAATAACATCTAAAAACACATCTCTAACATCCTTATATCTCCAGCAATCAATAAACCTCCACAACTCCTCAAAAACACATAACTAGCAACCTAGAAAATTAGAGATTCGCATCGTTTTGGGATTCCAATGTTAAAACCCACTTATTAACATTACTTAACATCAAAATCATGATTAAAATCAATCAAGAACTCAGCAAAATAGAGTCTATACAAAAATCCTTCAATTAAATCAATTAAACCACAATTTAATAACTTTTCCACAATTATATAATCAAATCAAGTTAGAAAACATGCATAAAGGATCCCTAACTTGGGAATTTTAATAAATAACCTTGCATTAGAGGAGAAGAATGAACCTCACCTCTAATGGCTGCTTTTTCCCTTAATTAGATGAATTTCCATAGCAAAACAACGAAAAACCAAATTGATTTTGTTAGGAAATCATTATAACTTCAATTGAAATCAAAAGATTAATTAAAAGAAGATTTTACCCGAGAATTTTGAAGAGAAAAGAAGTGTTTGGTTGAAGAGAATTGGAGAGAAAATTCTTTCGTGAAAAGTTAGTTAAGTCAAATTTGTTTTTAAAGATTTTAATTAACCAATTAATTCTCCAAGTCTTTTATATTATTTTAAAATTATATAAAATAGCTAATTAAGGGGGAAAGTCTGATATTAGACTTTAGGGTAAATAGCTCCTTAAAGATTTAAAGTTTTGACCCTTTTACAAAACAGTCACCAAAACAGTTTTAAAACTTTGCATTTTGGTCACTAACCAAAATCCTTTTTGTAAAATTGACTTTACCAAAATCATTACCACATTAAATAATGATTTTTAACTATTTTTTCATATTTTTATACTTTCTAAAAATATTTATTCCAAATTAAATCTCGAAACTGACTTGAATCCTCTAATACGATCCAACGGACCGTCTAAACTACCCAGAAAACTTCCAAGCCCAAAATCGGGGCATTACATCTCGACCTACCATTATACATAAAGCTTTGTGCTCTACCAATTTTCGCTTGGTCATCACATTATATGCATATTGTGGGCACATGATTTGGCCTTTCAGAAATATCCTCCAAGAAATTATGAGGTTATTCGGCTTTTTCTCTAGACTTGTCTAGAAATACCAACTCAGATTCCATTATGGATCTGGTTATAATCGTCTATCTTGAGGATTTCCATCCACTTGTGCCTTTGATATCTTTAATATCAAATATCTAGATAGCATCGGAGTATCCTTCTAAACAATAGGATCTCTAGAATAATGCAGTCCATAATTTTGAGTATATCTAATATATCTCAATACCCTCACAATCGCTTTTTAGTGATTTTCACCTGGATTGCTTGTGAATCTACTTAAACTACTCATAGTAATAATAATATCTAGTCTAGTGCAGCTCATGGGTGCATTAGACTGCCTATGACCCTTGCATATTCCACTTGGTCAACATTTTGACCTTTATTCTTGGACAGATCTTGTCTTTTCATGTCATTGCTTTTGCGATGAGGTTGTTACCTATGCAAGACACCCCTACATTTTAAAGTATTTGTAGGAAGGGTTTATTTTATTCCATAACTCATACGGTGACATATCTCTTTAATTTTGGGGTACCTTTATTTAAAAAAGGTAATTAACTGATAAAACAACTTCCCCCCACATGTTAGGCATATTTTTGAAGTTGTAGTTCTTTTCAGAAGTCATCTTCAAAATTATAGTACCAACACTACTCATATAGAGATTCTCCTCATCTTATGGCAATTGAAGCATTTCCAATGAAATTTCCTTCTTGAACACATAGTGTAATCTACGGTTTGTTTTCTTGAAGTCCTTTATGACTTACGTTTGTCGTGGTAATATTTGTCTTAGCAATATTTACCTTAGCAACATTTGAAGGTGGTAATAACATTTACCTTATCCTATTTAAATAATAGGAGGATCATCCTTCAAATCTTTGACCAAGTTTATCATGATCAAATATGTAACATCTTTTGTTGCCACGCTTTGAAATTCTTTCCAATGAATTTCACAGATTGTGTCATATACTCACAAACCAAAACAAGATAGTATGAATCTGTTAAACGTCGAGAATTTAGCTAAAGACTAAAAAACCTCAAAACAATAATTCACACGGTCTTAATAGAAAGAACAATAATGAACAGCGCACCAGGTAGGTAACTTATGAAAAGAGAGGTGGTGCACTAGGCACGCTTAAATACCAAGTCTTTCAAAGAACCAATCCTAGACATGCACTTTCGTATTGTGTTTCAATCACCGTTTATGGGTTTCACTCTCTTATGCTTAAGGAAGTTATTGTAGTCGTTCAAAATAGAGGTTAGCTTTTCAAATGACTAACGTCTGAACATATTCACTTCTTACCATTCCTTTTGCTAGAATACCGTGAATGATCAGTTAAAATCACTGCCTCTGCTTCACAATAATTTAATATCAATCATCACAAAATTAAGAATCTGGTAACTAAGATTTTCTTAGTACCTACATCTTCCATTTTGTATTTATGGTCCAACGACCCTCACAATTCTTTAGCCATTTTTAAACATTGTACCCTTTATAACGTGCATCAGACTAGGCTTTTAGAATGTAATTTTGACATAGAAAACAAAGTTCTTCTATGATTTGAATCAAAACCTTGGTCAAAATCAGCGCTTTAGATTTAGTAACCAATGTTACTTCCAATAACAAATTCTGTTAGAACAGATTTGTTCACTTTGTTTGAAAGGAGATCAAGTAAACCGTTAAAACGGCAGGAATTAAATTCCTTAAAACAAATTTATTTACAAGATCTTAGTTTACAAACTAATCAAGATTCCCAAGAAACAAATTCATCGATTTATTTACTTTTACAAAATAGAATCATATTTGATAAATTCAACGATTTATTTTCCTTATAAAGTTAGAATCATACACGATTCTCACGAAAATAAATTCAATGATTTATTTTCCCTACAGTGTAAGAATCATACAAGATTCCGTTGAAAATAAATTCATTGATTTATTTTCTTTTCCATGATAGAATCATACCAGGTTCCCAGGAAAATAAATATAATGATTTATTTTCTTTTCTAAAATTGAATCATACATGATTCTCATAAAATAAATTCAATTATTTATTTTCCTTACAAAATTAGAATTAACGCAAGATTCTAATGAAGAAATAAATTTAGTGATTTATTTCCCTTATATCTTCGGTTAAACAACGAGATTAGTGGCACTAAAACCCGAAACAGAGATATCAAGCCAACTTAATTCTGTTTAACAAACAAAAATCAAAAGGAATTAATCCTTTAATGTTGGTGATTCTTGTTTAGAGAGGAGATCAAGTAAACCCGTTAAAACGACAGGAATTAAATCTTGAAACGAATTATTTACGAGATCTTAGTTTCCAAACATATTAAAATTTCGTTTGGGTACCATGTTCGTCTCTATAAAATTTCTCAAAAGAAATTATTAGTACAAAGGAAAAAGAACATGACACAAGATAATTTTTATTCATGCCATACTTTTCGTATTCGATAGTAAAACATATATGGAATTAAATACTCCATATTTAATGGAACAGAATGTATCACCTCTTCCTCCAATAGGGATTTGCCTTTTTGGGCAGAAAATCACATGGCACAAACACGTGTGTGCGATTATCCATGACGCATGAGATGGATGGATGGACCGGTTATAAGCCACGCACTTTGCTACGGGTGCGGCTGTTGAGCTCGGTTGTGCATCAGTCGAACTTCACGCCATGGTCAAAATCTTGAAATAAATAATGTTAAATACCATTGTGGTATGAACCACTGCATTAGATTTGATAATTTGTTTGTCTTGGATTAAAATCGGACGAATCTGTCTTAAGATTATAAGAAAATGGACGTTAATAATCCAAGAAAATAATAAATAGTAAAATAAAATACTAAATTTATTATTAGATCGAATAGAATAAAGTAACTACAAATAAAGTTGAAGCTGAAAAATAGAATAATCGAATAAAACCATGCATTCTAATCATCTCTTCGATACGGCTATACTTGAATCTATCTATTTGTACGACTTCTCCCACATGATCCACTAAGTACCAACATGCAGCGTCTCCCATATTTCCTTTACTGCAAGTAATAACAAATTAGCAAGGAAATTAAAAATAATGGAATCGAATAAAAGAAATTAATAAAATAAACTATAATTTTTTAAGTAGAAACGAGTTGAGGCCTGTGAGAACACAGTTTCCATAAGACAGATTTTCGGCCACTCCTATGGTGCTTGAGATACGTTGGTCGTCTGTCTCCCAGGATACAACAATTAGATGATCAAATGTAGTAGCAGATCAAATGTAGTAGCACATCTGTAGAGATCATGAACTATAACCTTGCCTTCCTCTATCACCGAAAACACTTTAGAAAATCCAGAGTAAAAATAGTAAAAAATCTTTGTGTTTTGTAGCCGTAAAACCTAGTAAGTTTGCATGTAATTTATAGGGATATGAGTTTCATTGGAAATAAAACTTGTGAATTATCTGAGTTTTATTTAAGATAAAATTCATTTATCACAAATAGCATTATCACAATAATATCTGAATTAAAAGATAATATCTTATCATATATTTATCCTTTTAATTCAAAAAAATAACATCCAAATTTAATGGTAATATCTTATCATTCATCCTTTTATTTGAGATATTAGAAAGCTACATTTAAAGAAAATTATCTCGTAATGGGTTAAAATATTCGTAAACCCACGGAAGGCCCGACCTATCTGGACATTCACGTTACCCATATCATATAAGCTTAAGTTATTCAATAATCACCAAGTAGAGTCTTGTATATAAACATATCCTTTGTAACCCATTAATATGGTATATAAGTTTTTCCCTTTAACTCAATTCACAAGCCCACTTTGAGCATCAATTTCTCGTTCATCACTCACCCGTTTTGAATGTATGAGGTAGCATTGTAAATGTCTCATGGAGTAGAATATGAAGACGTAATTTCATTATTCGAATCTCCACCTTTACCTATTGAAAATATGTCTCAAAGTTTCAACATTATCATATTTTTTCCAACAAGGAGCAGATAGGGTGTCATGGTTCCAAGTGATGCATTGATTTGGGGATTGTATTTTGTTGCGAGTTATATCATCAAGGAGATGTTGATACGATTTCTTGTGAGGTGGGCTACTGTGTTCACTGTGTGTTGCATAGAATATTGGAGTTTGTGGGGTAGTGTCTTATGGGGTGTTTCATGGCTTTATCTTTTGGCGTTTTGTCCTTTGTGTATCTTTAAATATTATCGTGTTTGTACCCTTTTCCTCTAATCTAGGTGTAGGGAAGTTTTTAACAAGGCACACGATAATATGTATATGTATGATTTTTTTTACATCTCAATAGAATCGTACATTATTGATAAAAAAAGTTGATACCTAAAAAATTTTTGCTCTCAAATTGATATCTGAACTGCACACATTCCCCCAAGTTGGTACCTAAACAATGTTTTCTACCAAATTGGTACTTGAACTAGGCATAATCTCTCGCGTTGGTACCAAACCCTATACATTCTATCAATTTGATCCAAATTCGAAACAATTGAATAAATTTAGCCCATTATAATTTAAAATTCTATCAATTTACTCTCCGTTCTTCTCCTAAATTGTTTGTTCTTATCCAATAAATGTTATATTATTTTCAGAGCCGACCCAGGGTGAACCGACAAAATAGACCCTAAATTAGGGTCGTAATGCATTTATCATAGTTGTAAATTTTTTTCATAACATGTGCTACTGTGGATAGGGATGGGCAAAAGTTGACTCGACTTGAAAAAACCAAATTATTCAACTCAAATTGAAAAAACCAAATTATTCAACTCGACTCAATGTGAAAAAACTCGGCTCGTCTTGGCTCAACTTGTAATTTCATAAACTTGACTCGACACGAAAAAATTCAATAAAGTTTGAGTTATAAAATGAAATTTTGAATAACTCAAAACATCTAGTAACTTGTGGGTCTGTAACCCCCTCGACCCGGCCTAGACGCCCAGCCGAACCGAGAGAACTACATTAGGTTTGCCGAAGAAACCTGGTGAAAGGTTACAAAAATTCGATCCATTTTTTCTTTTTATCTTGTCTAGAGGCAATTTATTAATCCTAAGTGTACATACTCACAGCGGGTGAATTTTCAAAGGAAGCATTTCATGGAGAGGCCTTCAATTGCACAACAAGCATTTTAGGGACCAAAATGCAAAACTTTTAATTTACATAGCCAAAGGTGAATTTGAGATTACCAACCTTTAATTAGTCAGATTACATACTCACATGACAAAAATCAGCTCAAATAGACCCTCCAAACTCATACAATTCAGCCCACATCAATCAAAGACCAAAATAAAAGAAAACAGAACTTCACCAAAGCCATTAACTAACTTCACTGCCTCGGGTATCGGTATGCCCTTGCCATTTCAAATTCTAAAAATTCCAGTAGACAACCCCCATACTGGTACGACCCTGCATAACGATACGCCTTACCAAAAACCAAAGGCTTGT
This sequence comes from Hibiscus mutabilis, assembly GCA_019671005.1. Lineage (NCBI taxonomy): Eukaryota > Viridiplantae > Streptophyta > Magnoliopsida > Malvales > Malvaceae > Hibiscus > Hibiscus mutabilis. Next base: position 38,878,100 of record CM033734.1, on the reverse strand, counting down.
ATCAATCCTCAAACTCGTATACCGAAACCCTATGCCAAACTAAGCCTTCTTGTACCGATACACAAACTCGAGTATCAATACGCTACTCTTAAAAAGCATTTCCATATCGGAATGACTAGCACGTGTACCGGAATCGCAAGCCCGAAATGGCTTCCCGTACCGATACGTAAACACGTGTACTGGTACGCTTGGACCTGAATAGTCACAAATGACTTGTTTAACATGCTTATTTCAAAAATAAACCATTCCATCATACCACAAACTCTCATACAACACTACCAAGATGCAACGACAACCTAAACATCATAAGTTCAGCAACCAATTAGCATTCATGCATCCCATGATATTCTAAAGGCATGCTTCCCAAAAGCACTTTGCCAAACATCCCAAAATACACAAATAGGCCAATCTCAGCATATGCATCATAACAACACAACCCACAAAGCATAATAAACTTGCTCAAACCATCACAACATGGCAATCAACAAGGAAGCCCTAGATGCATACCTAAGCAACCATTCATCCACAACTACAAGCAAGTATTAACATCAAACTTAGCAACATCAAACCATCCTCAAAACCCAGCATAGAAACATACTTAAAATCCATAAGAAATCAGGATTACAACTCCCAAAATCTATGGCGAACATGTTGCCTTATTAACCAAAACATAAACCGAGTTCATACTCAAGCTTGTAAATGTCCTTAGATCACTTAGCTTTGCCTCTTGCTACCCCCAAACCTTATTTTTCTGCATCATTAGGAAAAAGAGAGCGTAAGCATACTTGCTTAGTGAGGATGCTCATAAAACAATGATGCATTAAAACCATTTGAAAACCATATGCTTGTTTACCAAAAACATGCTTACAACCCAAGCATTTTCCCATGATTCCAACCGAATCAAAGCATAATAACCTTTATGCAACATCATGTACATTCCATGCTTAAATCCCAAAGCATTAAATTATAAACCATGCTTAAATCTCAAATCATTAAATCATAAACCATGCTTAAATCTCAAAGCATTAAAAATAAGTTTAACACATGAACCTCCACATATATTGGCATTTATAGTGACCCGGATAGACTACCCTCTATCCACACATATCAGATACACGTATTTCTCATATCATGCCTAGTTAGACCGCGTGATACCCCGAACCTTGCCTAGTTAGACCGCAAGATTTGACACCCTCGCCTAGTTAAACCGCGAGCTTAACACCCTTTCCTAGTTACACCGCAAGTTTACCAACCTTGCCTAGTTAAACCGCAAGTTTTCCATCTTCGTCTTGCTAAACCGCAAGATTTGACAACCTCGCCTAGTTAAACCGCGAGTTTTACCTCCTTGCCTAGCTAAACCACAAGATATTATTACCTCGCCTTGTTAAACCGTGAGTTTTACTTCCTTGCCTAGTTAAACCGCAAGATTTTTTTACCTCGCCTAGTTAGACCGCGAGTTTTACTTCCTTGCCTAGTTAAACTGCAAGATTACCATCAATTTGCGTTGCCTAGTTAGACCGCACGCCCCAAATGATGTCCCAACAGTCCGAGTGGCCTTGCTAAACCACCATACCTCAAGGACTCATGGCCACGATGGATTTTGTTCATATTTTATAATGCACTTTAATCTTATGGCATGCAAACTATATCTGATTTTTTTCTCACCTTATCACATAGCCAATGTATCATTTGCAAAACCATTTACTTACTATTTTACAATGCATTACATAAAAACGCCACATATGCAAATATCATTGCCAATGCAATAATACCATTCCCAACCGGAATGAAAACCAATGCTCAATAGCATTTAATATACTTTCAAACCTCTGCATATGTACTCGAAATTATGCATTACCAGTAAGTAAATCATACCATGTTTAACACCAAAAAATGCAAACAACATGCTCATATCTAAGCCGATATTCAAGAGCAAAATAAGGGAAACTTACTTCCGAGCTTAGGTAAGCGTCTCACGCTTACCCTAAAATCCCAACAACCTTTGCAAACCTTTGTAAAGCAATTTAAACCAAATTCCACTCACTGATACGCTTCGCCTTCCTTGCCAACGCGATACAAGCTCCCAACAAGCAACAAACAACGTCAAGCTTTGTCGCCTTGATTATCCCCTGTTTTAAACACATAAAACTAGAGGATAAATGCATCATTATCCATTCAACCCACTACCTCAAATCATCAACAAACGTTTCCGAAACTTATCCCAGCCATAAAACAATGATTCAACCCATCAATCAACATCAATTAACATCCAAAAACCATTTCCCAACATCCTTTTACTTCCAGCAAAGATTAAACTCGAATATCATCACAAAAACTCAAATCTATCAACCTAAACAATTAGAGATCCAAGAGTTTCAGGATTCTATTAATAAAAACAACTTATCAACATCATAATAAATCCAAAATATGTATTAAATCAATCTTAAACACTGGAAATCAGATCCACTTCGAAAATTACCTTGTTACATCAATTTTACCCAATTTACTCAATTAAACATTGATAAATCATTAGAATCAGTTTACAATCAACAAATCAAGGATCAAATACTTGGGAATTTCAATAAAGAACCATACAATAGATGAGATCATAGACCTTACCCCTATTGTGAGAGTTCTCCCTCAATTGGTTTGATAAAAGCTAAGAAAACACAAGATTTAGATGGGATTTTGTAAGAACAACGTTAATTAATCAATTAAAAATCATAAATACAAGTTAAAAGACTTCTCACATCTGGATTTTGATGAAAACTTGAGTGTTGGGCTGAGGATAGAGTGGAGAGAAAAGTTACGTGAATTTTCTTTAAAGAGCTTAACTAACTTTTTAACTAAAATCCCTTTTTAATTAACTTTAAAACACGTGATAAAATATATTTAATTAAGGGAGAAATCATCAAAAAGTTTTGGTAAAATAGCTCCTTAAAGATTCTATGAATTTGACCCTTTTCATTTTAGTCACCTTTAAAAGCAGTTTTCAAAACTTGCATTTTGGTCACTAGACAAAATGTCCGATTTCTAAATCTTATTTTCCAAAATTGATTTCACCATTATCCTTAATATAATTAATAATGATTTTATAATATTTTTACACCATTTTATCACCTTCAAAAATATTTAATTTGATTTAATCCCGAAACTAACTCGAATCTCCTTTAAAACATCTAAGCCCAAAACTGGGGTGTTACAACTCTCCCCCACTTAAGAAATTCTGTCCTCGAAATTACCTGGAGGAAACAAACGTGAAAATTTCCCCATCATATTCGTCTTGTTTTCCCAAGTGGCTTCCTTAACACCTCGATGTCACCACAAGACCTTCACAAGCTCAATCGTCTTACCACGAAAAAATTTGCTACTAGAATCAAGGATTTCCACCGGTTCCTTATCGTAGGATAAATCCGGCGTCAACTCTATATGCTCCACCGCCATAACATGCGAAGGATCCGATCCATACCTTCGTAACATAGATACATGGAACACATCATGTATTTTCTCCAGCTCGGGAGGAAACCTCAACCGATATGCCACATGACCTACATGCTCAATAATCTCGTACGATCTAATAAACCTCGGACTAAGCTCACCCTTACGTCCGAATCTCATCACCTTTTTCCATGATGACACTTTTTGGAGTACTCGATCGCCCACCGCATATTCAACTTCCCTACGCTTTAAATCCGCGTAAGATTTCTGCCGATCTGCTACCGCTTCCAAGCGATCACACACAATCTTTACTTTTTCATCCATTTCTTTCAACACACTTGGCAGGGAAACATGTTTTTCCCCTACCCCAGCCCAACACAAGGGCGTACGACACCTCCGGCCATACAAAGCCTCATACGGAGCCATCTGGATACTAGCTTGGTAGCTATTGTTATATGAAAACTCAAATAAAGGTAAATGATTCTCCCATGTTCCTTGAAACTCTATAATACAAGACCTCAACAAATCCTCCAAACTTGGATAACCCGCTCAGACTGTCCATCCGTCTGGGGTGATACGCGGTGCTGAAACTCAACCTCGAACCCAAAGCCTGGTGTAAACTTCTCCGAAACCTTGCCGTAAACCTTGGATCTCTATCCGAAACAATGGACTTAGGTACCCCGTGCAAACGCACAATCTTAGCAATATGCATATTTACCCGTCTGTCCAAGGTATCCGTCGTGTGCACTGGCAAGAAATGTGCACACTTCGAAAATTGATCAAAAATCACCCAAATGGAACCCTTTTAAGCAGGTGCCAAAGGCAGCCCCATCACAAAATCCATGGTGATCCCCTTCCATTTCCATTCCAGAATTCTTAACGGTTGCAACAACCCAGATAGAACTGATGTTCATCTTTGACCCGCTGAAACACCATGCACCAGGAAACAAACTCAGCCACATCTTGTTTCAAACTATCCCAGCAGTATGCCTCCTTCAACCCACGATACATCTTAACACTACCAGGATGCATAGCAAAAGGACTAGAATATGCCTCCATCAAAATAGTGTGCCTCAACTCCGAATCATCCAGACCACTATTCGACCCTTGAAACACAAAACTCCATCATCATCAAAATGAAAGTCCATCAGATTACCCTCCAATATGTCCTTAATGTAGGGAAATGCTGGTACACCCCATGGCATAGCAAAAAAATTATCCGACGTATTTCGCCAATGATCCACGTACGAGGAATGAATCTAGGGTGAAAAGGGATGAAACATTACCTTAAATAAATCTGAAAAACCGCAGAGAGTTAGGAGAATCCAATTCTTCTAGCACGATATCGAATCCAAGTCGTCACAACAGCGTTCTGAACTCTACGCAGTCCACCCGAATGAAACGAACAATATTTTACTTCTCTAACTGTTAGAGGCGTTTTTCGCAAAAGACATATTTCGGCTGTTAGACCTTATGCCTTTATATAGCATTCAAAAACCTAATTCTAATTAAATTCGGATTCATTAAATGTACAATATATTTAACCAAATATAATTAAATATGTAGAATCTAATTCTACTTTAATTAGGTTTCTTTAGATATATATATATATTAATAGTATTTAATAATTACAATAATTATCTATTATTAAAATATATAAACAAGATTATCTATAATTACAATAATTATAATAATCTTAGTTTTTACTTATTACGTGTACAACAAGTTTGTACACATGCTATCAAGTTGATATTTGTTCGTTTCAATCATAGGTGTGACCTTTGTAGGTTCATGTAACGTTAGTAGTAATATCTAGAACAATTTTAATATTACAAGCAATGAGTGGCATCTAGCAATGCATCATTGCTACCTAAGTTACAAGAAGTCGTGGTTTGACATAACCTTCATGATTAACTCTTTTCATGTATTGCATCATTTTGTCCTCATATCTGGATCAGACATAAATCATGGAATTGTCACACTTGTATAGTCCATCTAATATTTCTTGATATCTCGAGTAGACTATTATAAACGAATAACTATGATATCTCATATCAATTTATTTGAGCATGGCCATGCATTTTCTAGTCTCACTCAATCAAGTGACCTATGATATTACTCCTATTATGTATGAGGGACAAATCCTATCTTGATCAACCATATTCCGCTACATAGATTGTGACATATCCAATATTAGTCTTTATAGTGCAGTCAGTTACGACACACGTTTGACCATATCAAAATATGTCACTCACGATGTTAAAATAATGATGATCTCAAGTCCGAGGATCATACATGTAGTTATCACTATGAGCAATGTTGTGACTGTCACATAATAATCCAAGAAACATGCTCATAGCGGGTCAGTCCAATATGTCGTTCTCTAACTCATACTTATGTATTGATTTTGACATCTTCATGTCAATGACAACACTTTGTCATCAATCAACTACATATTAGTCTTATTATATTATTGTTGTCCATGCCCACAATAATACTAGACTAAGGACATTCAAGAATAATTATATTATTCTAAGGACTTTATTATAATTCAATTTATTTATAAATACACAAAATAATACTAAAAATAATAATGGCTTTAGATTAATAAACAAGATAAAATAAGTATGTCTTTTGCAACCATCTCATGATTGGTCTTTGGGCATACTCCAACACTTAACACGCTCAACCAAGGAGTCATCAAACAGTTGCTTAGCTTTAACAATCTGTGACAGCGTAGGCTTAACTTGCAACTCGGCCAACAAACCACCTTCCCATGTCACACTCAACCTTGCAAACATATCTCTAAGCTCAACCGCAACCTTACGACTCAATGCATCCACAACCACATTGGCTTTACTAGGATGATACTTAATTGTCAAGTCATAATCCTTAAGCAACTCCAACCATCTTCATTGCCTAAGATTCAAATCCCTTTGAGGCATCAAAAATTTCAAACTCTTGTGATTCGTAAAAACCACACACTTTTCGCCATATAGATAACACCTCCAGATGTCCAAGGCAAAAACCACAGCCGCAAGCTACAAATCATGAGTTGGATAGTTGAGCTCATTAACCTTCAACTGCCTCGATGTATAGGACACAACCTTACCATTCTGCATTAGCATACAACCAAACTCAACGTACGATGCATCACTATAAACCACAAAATCCTTCCCCGATTTCGGTCGAACCAACATATGAGCATGTGTCAAAACCTCCTTCAACTTCTCAAAATTGTGTTTCTGCCTTTCCGTCCACACATAAGGAACATTCTTTTGCAACAGCTTTACCAACGGTGCTGCAACACTCGAAAACCCTCAACAATATGGCGATAATAACCAGCCAACCCAAGAAAACTATGCACCTCCGATACAGACTTAGACTGCTTCCAATTAAGGGTAGCCTCAATTTTCTATGGATCAACACGAATACCTTTCGCAGAAACCACATATCCAAGGAACATCACTTCCTTAAGCCAAACCTTACACTCGCACAGCTCGACGTACAACTGATTATCCTTCAACGCTTGCAACACAATCTGCAATTATTGATCATGTTCCTCCTCGGTGCGCGAGTACACGAGAATATCATCTATAACCACCACCACAAAGTGATCAAGATATTCATGGAACACCCTAAACCTCTGGACTCGCCACAAAAGCTAAATCTTCGCAACCTCCTTGTGAAATCATTTTCGCTTGAGCAGCCGCCATTACATTAGACAAGAATTCCATATTCTCCCCAATTGCCACAACTTCATACTTATCGACTAACCTCAAAGGAACCCCTTTTAGGACTCACAATCTACAACCGCCTTGTTCTTACTCAACCATCCTATACCCAAAACACATTAAAACCATAGAATGGCATCTCCTTTAGATTTGTGGCAACTCATAACCTTGCACCACCAAAGGACACAACATATACAACCTTCTAAACGTACCCAACTCACCATAAGAACTATCCACTCTCACTACCTCTGCCTCCAAAATGTTATCCGTAAGTGTGGACATATGTATGCATGATTTCTTACATGTCATCCTAGATGCCTATGTATACGGATGAAAAACCTCTAATGTCATGCCCAAAGATGTATGCATGTACTGACATATTTAAATATATATATATATAAGTGTTTTTGCATTATGCATGGTCAACGTCCACACTCACTTATAAAATTCCCGGTACTACCGTACACGAGAACACCACTACTCTGACTACTATCCAAAAGCAGGTATTTAGAGAATACCCAACACGACATCATCTCGAATGTCATTAGCACATTCGACACCTCCAAAAATAGCCACAACAACTACTGGTCTAAAAGCCAGCTAGCACTAATCATGCTAGAACCTCGGGAAAGAACTCTCAGGCGAACAAATTTCATCTCATACTTAGCAACTAACATGCCAACTCCTACCAACACTACAGGAGAATTCATCAAACATATGCTCACTTGACATAAATAAAAGTGTAGACCCCGAATTAACCAAAGATAACAATGACAATGATTTCAAAGCGAAGATACATGTGATCACATCCGTGTCATTGCGACCTTCTTGACGAACAAAGATCTACGTCGGTCTACCATTCTCCGGTCGCACAACAACATCCTGAACCGGTGTAGCTCTCACAACACGAGGATAATCACGCTTCAGGTGATTAGAAGATCCACATTTCCAGTAACTCATGCTATTTCCCCAACATACACCCGTGTGACGTCTACTACAGCGCTCACACTCAGCCCTACTACGAACTCCCTGTTTACCCTGACTGACACTGTCACCACGCTTGTGACCTGACTTACGCCTCTTATCATGAGACCTCCTACTCTGCTTCCATAAATAGCCAAAATCAGTCGCTCTCTTACCTGAGCTCACACTCGCTGCCTGCCTAGAGGCAGCTAAGGACGAACCTTGTTCGACCACCACAGCAGGTGTCGGTGCTTGCACTTGCACTCCAGCCATCGCTACTTGAAAAGTTGTCATTGCCGCTTGAACTAACAGGGTCAAATTACCAAAAACTAACAGTAGACAAGCCTGGGGTACACCTCATGCCCCAACATCAACTGGAGTAACCAGCGAAGGAGAAAAAGGTAAAACATCAGAGAGATTCCCTTCCACGTCACTATTCTGCCCAAATCCAGCACTACTAGCCATTATACGAAACTCGCGTCAAACCACGCTAATAAGAACATCAAGACACATTAAAGTTAGGCTAGCATTAGGCAAATTATCCAAGACAACTTTATAAAACCTTTTAAAACCTCGGTAATAGGCAATGTGTTCCCAAACTATACCCCAACATGGTATTAAACAATCATAGTACACATACACAATCACCGTGTAACTCAAACAGCAACAACTAATCAAACAACAGCATCCCAACTTTTTGCAAACCTGGCTCTAATACGAACAATTGTAACCCCCTCGACCCTGCCTAGACGCCCGGCTAAACCGAGAGAACTACATTAGGTTTGCCGAAGCAAATTGGTCAAAGGTTACGAAAAGTTGATCCATTTTTTTTCTTTTTATCTTGTCTAGAGGCAATTTATTAATCCTAAGTGTACATACTCACAGCGGGTGAATTTTCAAAGGAAACATTTCATGGAGAGGCTTTCAATTGCACAACATGCATTTTAGGGACCAAAATGCAAAACTTTTAATTTACACGGCCAAAGGTGAATTTAAGATTGCCAACCTTTAATTAGTCAGATTACATGCTCACATTACAAAAATCAGCTCAAATAAACCCTCCAAACTCATATAATTGAGCCCACATCAATCAAGGACCAAAATGAAAGAAAATAGAACTTCACCAAAGACATTACCTAACTTAACTGCCTCGGGTATCGGTACACACACTTGAGTATCGGTACGCCCTTCCCATTTCAAATTCTAAAAATTCCAATATCCAACCCACGTACCGGTACGACCTTGCATATCGATATGCCTTACCAAAACCAAAGGCTCGTACCGATCCTCAAACCTGTGTACCGAAACCCCATGCCAAACTCAGCCTTCCCGTACCGATACATAAACCCGAGTATCGGTACGCTACTCTTAAAAAGCATTTCTATATCGAAACGCCTAGCCCGCGTACCAGAACCACAAGCCCGAAATGGCTTTCCGTACCGATACGTGAACACGCATACCGGTATGCCTGGACCTAAATGGTCACAAATGACTGGTTTAACATGCTTATTTCAAAACTAAATCATTTCATCATGCCACAAACTCTCATACAACACTACCAAGATGCAACAGCAACCTAAACATCATAAGTTCAGCAACCAATTAGAATTCATGCATCCCATGATATTCTAAAGGCATGCTTCCTAAAATCACTTTTCCAAACATCCCAAAATACACAAATAGGCCAATCTCAGCATATGCATCATAACAACACAACCCACACAGCATAATAAACTTGCTCAAACCATCACAACATGGCAATCAACAAGGAACCCTAGATGCATAACTAAGCTTCCATTCATCCACAACTACAAGCAAGTATTAACATCAAACTTAGCAACACCAAACCATCCTCAAAACCCATCATAGAAACATACTTAAAATCCATAAGAAATCAGGATTACAACTCCCAAAAACCATGGCGAGCACATTGCCTTATTAACTGAAACATAAACCGAGTTCATACTCAAGCTTGTAAATGTCCTTAGATCACTTAGCCTTGCCACTTGCTACCCCCAAACCTTAATGTTATGCATCATTAGGAAAAAGAGAGCGTAAGCATATTGCTTAGTAAGGATGCTCATAAAACAATGATGCATTAAAACCATTTGAAAACCATATTCTTGTTTACCAAAAAACATGATTACAGCCCAAGCATTTTCCACCAACCGAATCAAATCATTATAACCTTTATGCAACATCATGTACATTCCATGCTTAAATCTCAAAGCATTAAATCATAAAACATACTTAAATCTCAAAGCATTAAATCATAAACCATGCTTAAATCTCAAAGCATTAAAAATAAGTTCAACACATGAACCTCAACATATATTAGAATTTATAGTGACCCGGATCGACTACCCTCTATCCACACATATCGGATACACAGATTTCTCATATCATGCCTAGTTAGACCGCATGATACCCCAAACCTTGCCTAGTTAGACCGCAAGATTTAACACCCTCGCCTAGTTAAAACGCGAGCTTAACACCCTTGCCTAGTTACACCACAAGTTTACCAACCTTCAAACTTAGCTAAATATGATTTCTTCCATAGTCATACTTAGCTAAATTTACCATTAGCCAGTAGCTAAGCGAAACCCAATTCATTTCGTGAGAATTGCAAGAGCTCTTCATACCTTCAATCTTTTTTTCTTGATTTTCGGCATTATTGGATTGGCAATCGACTTTTCCTTTAAACATCTCAACTCCTTCATTCTAAAAGCGCCCATTGGTTTGATCAACGTTTTGATCTACCGTTGGGGACAAGAGTAGGCTTGTAGCAAATTCAACTCCCTAAGAACAAACTTAGCAGCGGTCTGCTAAGGGAAATTAAGATCGGATACGATTGTCGTCGTTAATCCAAAAAAGTGCTAAATTCTAAGGATTGACCTTCGAAAATTAGTTCACTATAGAGAAGAGCAAGTTACAAGGGTTGGGCCTTGTAGACTATAACCAACAAGAACTCGAAGTAAAATCTATTTCAGTGATCGAAACGAGTTGAGGCGACGCAAAGCTAGAGGCTATATATTATCATAATTACTTTCAACTATTTACTTTCCTTTATTTATCATTTTCGTTTGCTTAGGTTTATTCAACTCGTTTCGCTAAACCCCATTTTTTTACTTGCAGGTGTAATATCCCAAATTTTGGCTAGTGACTAAAATATAAATTTTGAAAGTTTAGGGGGTCAAAGAATAAACTTTGGAGAAGTTTGGAGACTAAAGTGTAAATTTCCCCAACAAGTAATTATATTCAGTATAAGAGTGAATCGGATTGAAATAGGTACCTTGATATCGGTTTTAAGAATTAAGATGCAGAAAAAGGGTACCGAATTTGGATCGAATGAAATTGTTAAGGTGCTCAGGCTAGAGAAATACAAGGATGGGTGACCTTTGGGAAGGTCCCATAAAAGTGTTTTTAATCGATAGTTTGGACTCAATAAAGGTAAAGAATATTCGAATGGATTATCGATAAAGGATTTCTAAGAGAAATTTTATTCTATGGAGATTTTCGATAATTATCGGAATAGTAGACTGAGTTGGGAAAAATTTAGTCTAAGACTTTAGGAAAGAAAATTTTTATAAGATGATAGTGTTCATTTTCCGAATATGGAAATATGGAATTTTTGGAATAAATCTGATAGCTCGATAAAGGTAAAATCACAGATAAAGTATTTTATGAATATCGGGAGATCGAATCGAATCAAAATTTTAGAGGCTGATCCAAAAGCCATGGAAAAGTCATAAAATATTATTTTATGAATATTTTATTATAGTTGGTTGGATTTCAACTAGACTTAGTTAAATTTTTACAAGAATGGCAAACTAGTAAATAAAGACTAGTTGGAGGACAAATTGGTCATTTGACAAGGATGGCAATTTTGAAATATTAAGGGCAATTTTGGAAGGTGAATTACATTTGGATCAAATCATGGCCATTGATTTTTTATAAGATTAAGTCTTGTCCATTGGATTAAAAGGGCAAATTAGAAATTTCACTAATTAAATGAATTTTAAATTCATTTAATATTAACATGTGGATTTAAATAAGTAAAAGATGAACCAAATTGTTCACCTTTCTTGAAATATTTCGAACTAAGGGGAGAAAAAAAGGGAGAAAATTTTTCAAGCTCGATTCAATCCCGAAACTCGATTTTCAGGTAATATTTTCAACTGCAAAGTTGTTCTACACTTCAAGCTCTATCTTTTGATGTCAATAATTCATGAAATACATGATTTATTGATGAGAATTTTGATGAGAAAGAAATTAGGGTTTATGGACTCAATTGGGGTTTTGAGATTTTATGATTCCATGTTGAAATCAAGCTTTTGTGATGTTAAAATCATGTTATTGAGTTGGGATTTAAACTCTACATGTTTTATTTATTATGAATATGATTAGGGTTTATGGATTCAAGTTTTATTTAGGGTTTGTGATGTTGGACAAATGATCTAGTAAGCTTGAATTTGTTATTTGGAAGCAAAACCCTAAATTAAAGCTATAGGGACCATTTCGGCAATTTTGAAAGTTAGAGGACTAATCTGAATTTTTATGATTTTGATGTGTATTTATGTTATTATTGAAGTTGGAGATGTGAAATTGAAGTTAGAATGTTAAACCAATGTTGAATCAAGTTAGTGACCATTTTGACAAATTATCAAAGCTAAGTGACCAATTCAGAAATGAGGTTTTAGAGAAGGACTAAATATGATTTTAGTTGAAATAATAGAAATCAAGTAGTAATGTTGATTCAAGGACTAATTTGCAAAGTTAAGAAGCTTGAATCCTTATCTTTGCGTTTTAGTGACTATTTCGAAAAGAATGAAAAATTAGAGGGAATTATTTTTGAATAATTATTTAATGAAGAAAGTGATACATTAGTGGTTTGAATCAAGTAAGGGGACCAAATTGACAAATAGCAAAGTAAGGAGAAATTAGTATAAAGTTTGAAGTTATTTATGGAAGTTGTGTAGGAAAACTGGATTTGACAGTAAGTTTGAAAATTCACCATAAATTCTATAAAAATGGTTGATGGTGAATTTTATATCGATTTAAAGATTTATTTGTCCAATTTCGTTTAAAGCAAACGGTGATTGATTTCGATTCATAAATCAAAATATATAAATTTTTAAGTGATGAAAGGTCAAAAAATAGAATAGCAGTATGTTTCGAAATTCAATACTGGAATTCAACTTTGAAAATTTGCCATAAATCGTACAAATTGAATCTGGGTTATTAGCTTATATGGTTGAAAAGCTTATCGAATCTAGTTTCGTTTCCAACAAATGGAAACTAATTTCGAGTTCCGAGTTAAAAGATATTAATTTTTAATCGAATAAAGGTCAAAAAAATTACAGAACAGTTTCTGTCAGGACAGCTCTGTAAACGGGAGTTTGATGAATTTTCATAATTTTTGTAGATTTTATTAAATTATGTGGCTTATACCGTTAGAATCATTATCGAATCTAGTTTCTACGGAATAAAGTAGATTAAGATTCAGTATGTATTTTTCCCTCTAGAAGTAAATCTTTGATGGTAGTGCAAGTTGACATAAAATGGAAATTGAGACAATTTGTGTCTAATGTTGGTTAGCAAGCTTGGAGGAATTATTTGAAGATCAAAATGGCCATTAGGGACCAAAAATGAGTTTGTGAACAGTATAAGGAAGGAAATAAATTTATGGAAAAATTTTGTGTTGAATGATTAAATAGCTTAAGTGAAATATTGTTAGAAGTCAATCTAACAAATGTTTATTTATATTCATGTGATAAATGAAGTTGGATCCGAATAAAAAAGAAGGTTCGAAGTACTATAAAGGAAAGGATCAATATAGCTTAGTGAGGCATATTAATAAATGGCCAAGGTGAGTGCATTTTTAAATGTTTGCATTACATTGAAAATGGCATTGCATTTCTCTATAATACATGATATGATACATTGCTCGACATGGCAAGCTTGATGGAATACCAGGTACGAATTATTGTTTGCATAAATGATGATCTATGTTTACCATGAATATTTATGATGAAGCATGAAATATGAAATGTTTATATGTATGATTGATTATGATGTTGAGTTAATGATGAAAGAAATGTCCAAGTATTGTGTATGAGAGTCCATGGTATAGTTGGCATGCCATAGAGTCTTTAGCAGCTGCACCCTTATGTTCATGTTATCAAACAAATATTGTGACAAAATGATTGTGTCACATGCACCCTGGGGATCTACGCCCACTGTGCCCAAGTGCACTGTCGAGGTGCTTCATGTTTATGGGGAGCAAAGAGCGTCCCTGAGTACGTACTCATCTTTACATTTACGTTAGACACAACGGTGTCATTTCAAGATGACTCGCGTACCTCGATCTCATATAGTGTACTTTGGGCAATGATAAAAGAATCATGTCACGTAAATGAACCATGTCATGTAAACGAATCAAGTTACGTATATGAATCATGTCATGAATATGAACCATGCCATGTATATGAAATATGTCATGTATATGAACCATGCCATGAATACGGAACATGCCATGTATATGAATTTATCCATGTATATGAATCATGACATGTATATGAATTATGCCAAGTATATGAATTATGCCAAGTACATAAATTATGCCATGTATACGGAGAATGTCACATATTTATGAAATATGCTATGTATATGAATCATGACATGTATACAAATTATGTTACGTATATGAATTATGCCATGCATATGAATTATGCCATGTACACGTATCATGTTATGTATATGAATTAAGTCATGTATATGAATGATGTCACGTATATGAATCATGCCACGTATATGAATTATGACACGTATATGGATTATGCCATGTATATAATTCATGTCATATATATATATGAATTATGCCATGTATATAAAGTATGTCATGTATATGAATTATGTCATATTTATATAAACCATGTCATGCATGTGAATTATGCCATGTGTATGAAATATGCCATGTATGTGAACTATGACATGCATATGATTTACTTGGTGATAATGGAGTATTGGAAACTAGACTAGTTAGAAAATTATGACTTGCACATGAATATTGACTGACTATGAAAACCTTGCTAGTACGATACTACCTTAGACAGAAACCATGCTAGGTTAATGTATAACATGTATTGCTTTATTTTACGTTTTGATAAATAAGATTATTGCCTCACCAAGTTCGTACTTAGCGTGTGTTTTATACCACAAGTAGGTTCTCCGAAAATAGACTAGCAAGGAGGAGTTGTTAATTGGGAAGATCAAGTTACTATCTGTAAGTACAGTACGTACATCTTTAACGAAATTTGATAGACTAGTGGGCATGTAATAATTTAAGTGGGTAAATTGTTTTGTAAGTTTAAGTTTATAACGTATTTATATATTGTTATGGAAGTATGGACTTAGAGAAATGATTTACTATTAATAACTACGAATTTTGACGTAGTTAAATGTTGTTTAACCCTGACCGCATAAAAATTTGAAAATCAAGAAAGGGTCTAGGCAGTGTACATACTTTTCATCCTGAATTATATTTTTATTTCAACAACACAATTATGAATTTTATAAATCAATTCAGGGTCAAAACTAGCTGTAATAGACTGACATGGTTTTTAATTCAAAACCGAGAAAGGGTTAAATTGCAAGATGAATTTTGGTATAAAAAAATTTACAAGTCAAGATTTCTTTCAATGACTCTATAACATCTTTAATGTATACTCGAATTACGAGTATACGTTAAGGTTGTTACAGCAGGTTTCTTGGTTAAAGATTGATTCAGACCAATATTGGAAACTCCTTAGTCCCTACGAATCGACCCTTCTTCTCTATGCTACTTTTTTTTTATTTATTCTGAGATTAAGGAATATTTAATTTGACAAATACGACGCTTGTCAAATTGGAACCGTTGGCGGGGGCTACAGCAAAGTTACTAATATTGTTTTCTTTGATTTATGACCAGGAAGAATCTGGGAAAATTTGCAGATTTTGAATCGGAAATAAAAGTAGTTGCCCGAAGGTTGCACGCATGCACACTTCAGGAAAAAGACAGTGACAACAACGATTCCTACAAGAACTAGAATCATCCTCCATAGTTGAAACATACTTTGAGGACACCGACAATGAACAGATTCCAATGGCTGACGAAGATCAAATCATTCGCCAACTTGTCGTGGCACCACATAACCAACAACCATTGTGCATTACGTTCTCGAATGGAGAAACGCCATTCACGCTTAAGACGGGCTTGATACATCTTTTACCCACCTATCATGGTTTGCCGAGTGAAAATCCGCATAAACACCTAAAAGAATTTTATATGGTTTGTTGAGTACAAAACCACAGGGAGTATCTCAAGACCAAATAAAACTTCGTGCTTTTCCTTTTTCTTTAGCTGATATTGCCAAGGATTGGTTATTCGACCTATCTTCCAATTCTGTTACAACATGGACTGACATGGCGCAGCTTTTTCTTGACAGGTTTTTCCCTGCGGCCAAGGCAAGCGAAATAAGGCGGCGCATATTAAGTATCTGAAAAAAGGATAATAAGACATTATACGACTACTGGAGAGATTTAAGAAGTTGTGCGTAAATTTCCCTCAACACGGGCTATCGGAACAAACACTTCTTCAGTATTTTTACAAAGGCCTGTCTCTGATGGAAATGAAGATGATCGATGCAGCAAGTGGAGGGGCACTTGTGAACATGACCCCAACAGCGGCAAGAACTCTAATCTCTATGATGGCTGCTAATTCCCAGCAATTTCGTCCTTCTAGTGAACCCTCTCGGCGGGTTCAAGAGGTAAGTAATGTTTCATTAGAAAATAAAATTGACAAATTGGCTGAAATTGTTCAATCCCTTGTTGCAGATAAAAAAGTTGCGACTAGACTTTGCAGGATATGCACGAGTCCAGAACATCCAACGGACTGCTGCCCGATGATACAAGAGGAAGATGCCGCACAAATAAATGCAGTAGGCAATTTTCTAGGACCTCCCCAAAGGTCATACAACCCTCACACCAACACCTATAATCCAGGATGGAAGGACCATCAAAACTTCAACTATGGACCCAATCCTAGACCAAATCAAGCTTATCAACCACCTGCACCACAACAATATCAACCGCAAAAACCATCGTTGGAGTCGATTGTTGAAAGGTTGGCGCTATCCCAGGCAAAGTTTCAACAAAGAACCGAAGCGTACTTTCAAGAAATTGACAAATAGATGAGTCAATTAACGTTAGTGGTGAGTCGTTTAGAATCCATAGGGAAACTACCCTCACAAACTGAACCAAATCCAAGAGAAAACGTCAATGCCATCACACTCTGAAGTGGCACTGTCGTTGAACTGAAAGCCACAAAGGAGGACAGCCAAAAGAAAGACAAGGAAAAAGAGCAATCCCCTACCCAGCATGGTACATCAGGTTCATCCTCTACTCTCTCTCTTTATGTCGTACCACCTCATTCCCCATCGAGGTTGGTAAAGCGAGACAAACAAGCTGAAGAAAATGAGATCTTGGATGTATTTCAAAAAGTAAAAATTAATATTCCACTGCATGAGGCAATCCGAAAGGTACCAAGGTATGATAAATTCTTAAAAGATTTATGTACTAACAAAAGATGACTTGCCGGGATTGAGAAAGTGAACCTGGGAGAACACGTCTCAGCAGTTTTTCAGCGAAGGCTACCGCCAAAGTTGAAAGACCAAGGTATGTTTGCCATTCCCTGCAAAATTGGTAATGTTGGTATAAAATGTGCAATGTGTGATTTAGGGGCTTCTATAAACGTTATGCCCCTTTCTCTATATAACTCACTGTCTGCTGAGCCCTTGAAGGATACAAAGGTGACAATACAGCTAGCTAACAAATCAGTAATATACCTAGAAGGACTCCTCGAGAATGTCTTAGTAAAGGTAAATGAACTTATTTTTTCGGCGGATTTCTATGTCATCGACATGGAAAATAACTGATCAAACACTTCTTCAGAAGTCCTTCTTGGTCAACCCTTCCTTAGTACGGCAAATACAAAAATTGACGTTAGGAGTGGCATTGTTACCATGGAATTTGACGGTGAGGTTGTTAAGTTTGACGTCTATAAGGCAATGAAACATCCAGATTCTATGGTAAACATTAGCTTCGTTGGTATTTATGAGCCTTTGGTAGATGAGCCTGTTGAAACTAACATATATGATGATATGTGCAGGGAATTAGATGATAAAGATAATGATATAAGGGAGTTGGAATATATTTCATTTTTTAATTCTGATTTACGCTTAACTCTCTCAAAAGTTAAAAATTTCCCTTCCATCTTGCAAGCACCAAATTTGGAGTTAAAATTACCGTCGGATAAATTGAAGAGTAAAAAAGATATTTTGTTAGAAAAAATAAAAAAAACTCCACAATGGTGAAATTTCTCATAAGGAAATTCTCGGTTGGACAAAGCGCAAGAACTGGAGGAAGTATTTTTTGCAGTGCCAGTAGTCTGAATCAGGTCGTCGAGCTAAACGACGTTAAATAAAGCACTAAATGGGAGGCAACCCATTTTATTTTATTTTATTTTATTTTTAATTCTTTTTCATTTTTAATTTAATTTTATTTAATTTTAGTCTTAAATTTATTTTCTTTTATTTTTTATTTTTAGGTACCCTAAAATATTTTGGATCGAATATAATGCAATCCGAAGATATACTCCACCCGTCAACTCCATTGCTTATCCCAACTATTTTATCACTTCCCTTTTCAATTTTAAAATCTCATGGACCCCACGCTTGGATGATAAACCATGTCTCCTATTCCCAAATAACTTTCTTTTATTTTTTATCCTTATTTTTATTCCCATCACATATCCATCTCTTTCAAAATTTAAAATCCCTTGGACCCACACCCAATTGACCAACATTTGCCTTTAATATACTCACGTGATAACCTAAAAAAACCCACACCTCTATTTCATCCAATAAACCAGCCGCACACCCATCCCCTTCCCCATCACATTCGGTCAACATAAACAACCCAGCCCCCTTCAACCTTGCAAACCTACCCAGCCACCATGGTGCGCACCCAAGACCAAGCACGCCGGATCCCACACTCACCGGTCAACCTCACTGGACAGCAAGGTTATGTGCTAACGTTCGTGCCCATTCCCAGCTATTCTGATTCGCTGACGGCACCTCCTCCTCCAAGACCGTCATTAGAATGGGGAGTATCTCTTTTCCCTCTCTTATATTTTGATTTCCATAATTGGGACATTATGATTTAAGTGAAGGGTGGAAGTTGCATCAAATTTCACTTTTCTTATTCAATTGGTTGGAATTGAGTTTTTCTTGAATTGGTGTATTGAAATTGATAGTTGCATTTTTTTCACCTTATTTCTTTATTTTTCTTGTGAATTTTAATCTCGTTTTTGTTAGAATTTAGAAAGCATGATGGCAATTGGCGTGATTAATTATTTTTCTTTAAAAGTTTTGACATTCCATGCATTTATTGGTTAAATTTATAGCATGACTTAGTGCAATTAACCTTTCATGTGAGTTTTGAGCCTAATGAGCATACATTTTCATTCTTGATCTTTGTTAATTTTGAGTGTGCCGACTAATTCTTTGCATTCTAGAACTTGTGGCATAATGCTTGTCGAGACTACACGATTGAATGTGATGCTTTAGTGTGATAGAGGCATTAGGTTTTAACCCCTTTCTCTTCATAAAAAGGGCCTGTTCTTTGTTTATTTACCCCTTAGATAACCAATTTTGAGCCTTATCCTTTTCTTTGATTTACCACATCTTTAACCCGAACCGACTTTGTTGTTTTTCCCTCTTTTTGTCACCCTTTTTCAGGACAAAGTTAAGGTTATTTCGAAGCAAAAAAAGAGAGATTCGAATAAAAAACAGTGCAGTTTGGTTCGAACAGTGTAGAAAAATACAGTGCAGTTTGGTTTGAACGGTGAAAAAAAAATATAGTGCATAACAAGTCGAATAAATTGTTTGATTAGTGAAAAAAAAAGAAAAAAAGCAGTTTGGTTCAAGTAGCAGAAAAAAAAAGAGAAAAATAGAAGTTTGAAAGAAAAACAAAGAAATAGAGAGTGAATAAGCTTTGATTGTTTGATTTCTTGTTTTCCTTTCTTTCATTTTTACTTCCCTTTGAATAATTCTTTGGAATAATTTTCTCTTTGTCTTGAATTTTTAAACCCGATTTTTGGCCTTTATCCTACCCGAACCTTAGCCCCATTACAACCCTTTTAAAGACCTCTTGATTATTGCATCATATTCATACTTAGTAGTGGAGATTGGATTTAGTTACAAGCTTATGGTAATGTTTTGATTAGTTAGGCTTGAGCGATTCTTTCACCCAAAACACCTTGAGCGAAATGAGTGAACCACTGTGAGGTACTAAGTATTGCTTCTTTGAGATTAACAGATAATTGGAATGTCATGCTTTGCTATTACTTGCTTTTAATTGTGCCTTTAGCTTGATTGCTTTTGAGTTTTATCAATTGCTATGATTTTAATTTGCTTGGAAGTCTTGGGAATTTTGTGAAATTGAGATGGCAACTTGAAATTCTTGATGCATCGATTGAGAAATGCTTGAGAACAAGCATTGAATAAGTGAGGGGGAATTTGATGAGTAGTTTAAATGATCACTTTTTCATCTTTAATTATGCCTCTAAAGATTCGAATATGATATTGATCTGGGATTTATTATGTGTTTTTTGTGCATACCTTTAATTCTGGAAAACACACTCAAAAGAGGTAAAATTCTGCAAATTTTATCTAGAGTCAAGGCTGGGCTAGTGGGCATGAAAGGCTGACTGGATGCCACATCAGCAATTCTAGAATATGACGTTAGCAACGTCGGATAGCTTATCAAGCCGCGTTTTGATAGCTTGTCAAACAGATTTAAAATTTAAACTTAGGATTATCTTTTGTTTATGATTAAAATTTGAATTTTATTTTGAGATTTATCTTTTATCTTTTAGGGTTATTTTTAGTGTTTTTAAGATACTATAAATACCCCCTATGGGGTAAGCTATCAATCATCTCTTGTTCTTGGCTTGTTTATGTTTTGAAAGCTTTATAAATTTCTTCCTCTTACGTTATTCTTTTAAGTTCTTTTTCTTTATTTTAATGCTAAGTATGATTTCTTCCATAGTCATGCTTAGCTAAATTTACCATTAGCCGATAGCTAAGTGAAACCCAATTCATTTCGTGAGAATTGCAAGAGCTCTTCATACATTCAAACTTCTTTCTTGATTTTCGGCATTACTGGATTGGCAATCGGCCTTTCCTTTAAACATCTCAACTCCTTCATTCCAAAAGTGCGCATTGGTTTGATCGATGTTTTGATCTATCGTTGGGGACAAGATTAGGCTTGTAGAAAATTAAACTCCCTGAGAACAAACTTAGCGGCGGTCTGCTAAGGGAAATCAAGATAGGATACGATTCTCGTTGAGACAAAAATTATTCGAGCACGGGCTTTTCCAGCACAGAATACAGCATTGGCATTACCATCGATTGTCGTCGTTAATCCAAAAAAGTGCTAAATTCTAAGGATTGACCTTGGAAAATTAGTTCACCATAGAGAAGAGCAAGTTACAAGGGTTGGGCCTTGTAGACTGTAACCGGTAAGAACTCGAAGTAAAATCTATTTCAGTGATCAAAACGAGTTGAGGCGACGCAAAGCTGGAGGCTATATATTATCATAATTACTTTCAACTATTTACTTTCCTTTATTTATCATTTTCGTTTGCTTAGATTTATTCAACTAATTTCGCTAAATCCCTTTTTTACTTGCGGGTTTCTTGGTTAAAGATCGATTCAGATCAATATTGGAAACTCCTTGTCCCTGCAGATCGACCCTTCTTCTTTATACTACGTTTTTATTTATGTATTCTGAGATTAAGGAATATGTTATTTGACAAATATGACGCTTGTCAATTTGACAACCTCACCTAGTTAAACCGTGATTTTTACCTCCTTGCCTAGTTAAACCGCAAGATATTATTACCTTGCCTTGTTAAACCGCGAGTTTTACTTTATTGCCTAGTTAAACCGCAAGATTTTATTACCTCGCCTAGTTAGACCGCGAGTTTTACTTCCTTCCCTGGTTAATCCGCAAGATTACCATCAATTTGGGTTTCCTAGTTAGACCGCACGCTCCAAATGATGTCCCAACAGTCCGAGTGGAGAGATTACCATCAATTTGGGTTTCCTAGTTAGATTGCACACTCCAAATGATGTCCCAACAGTCCGAGTGGCCTTGTTAAACTGACATACCTCAAGGACCCATGGCCACGATCGATTTTGTTCATATTTTATAGTGCACTTTAATCCTATGACATACCAACTATATCCGATTGTTTTCTCACCTTGTCACATAGCCAATATATCATTTACAAAACCATTACTGTTTTACAATGCATTACATAAAAACACCACATATGCAAATCTCATTGCCAATACAATAACACCATTCCCAACCGAAATGAAAACCAATGCTCAATAGCATTTAATATAGTTTCAAACCCTGACAAATGTACTCGAAATCATGCATTACCAGTAAGTAAATCATACAATGTTTAACACCAAAACATGCAAACAACATGCTCATATCTAAGCCGATATTCAAGAGCAAAATAAGGGAAACTTACTTCTGAGCTTAGGTAAGTGTCTCACGCTTACCCTAAACTCCCAACAACCTTTACAAACCTTTGTAAAGCAATTTAAACCAGTTTTCACTCACTGATACGCTGCACCTTCATTGCCAACATGATACAAACTCCCAGCAAGCAACAAACAACGTCAAGCTTTGTCTCCTTGATTATCCCCTATTTTAAACACATAAAACCATAGGATAAATGCATCAGTATGCATTCAACCCACTGTCTCAAAGCAAAACCCCGCAACTCTCAGGTTGCCCACTTAGAAACCATCCGAAACAAACCAAAATCATCAACAAATGTTTCCGAAACTTAACCAGCATAAAACATCGATTCAACCCATCAATAAACATCAATTAACATCCAAAAACCCTTTCCTAACATCCTTTTACTTCTAGCAAAGATTAAACTCGAATATCATCACAAAAACTCAAATCTATCAACCTAAACAATTAGATATCCAAGATTTTCGGGATTCTATCGATAAAAAAAAACTTATCAACATCATAATACATCCAAAATATGTATTAAATCAATCTTAAACACTGGAAATCAGATCCACTTCGAAAATTACCTTGTTACATCAATTTTACCCAATTTACTCAATCAAACATTGATAAAACGTTAAAATCAGTTTACAATCAACAAATCAAGGATCAAATACTTGGGAATTTTAGTAAAGAACCATACAATAGAGGAGATCACGGACCTTACCCCTATTGTGAGATTTCTCCCTCAATTGGTTTGATAAAAGCTAAGAAAACACAAGATTTAGATGAGATTTTGTAAAAACAATGTTAATTAATCAATTACAAATCATAAATACAAGTTAAAAGACTTCTCACCTCTGGATTTTGATGAAGACTTGAGTGTTTGGTTGAGGAGAGAGTGGAGAGAAAAGTTACGTGAATTTTCTTTAAAGAGCTTAACTAACTTTTTAACTAAAATCCCTTTTAATTAACTTTAAACACATGATAAAATATCTTTAATTAAGGGAGAAATCATCAGAAAAAACTTGGTAAAATAGCTCCTTAAAGATTCTAAGAATTTTACCCTTTTCATTTTCGTCACCTTTAAAAGCAGTTTTCAAAAGTTGCATTATGGTCACTAGCCAAAATGTCCAATTTCAAAATCTTATTTTCCAAAATTGATTTCACCATTATCCTTAATATAATTAATAATGATTTTAGAATATTTTTCCACCATTTCATCACCTTCAAAAATATTTAATTTGATTTAATCCTGAAACTAACTTGAATCTCTAATCCTGGTCCATCGGACCCTCGAACCAACCTTTAAAACATCTAAGCCCAAAATCGGGGTGTTAAAGGGTCAATTTTCAAGTTCGAATGAGTCCCTCAATCCTTTCTGATATATCTATCACATTTAAAAAATATGAAGAAAATTATATGCGTATTGTATATGGTTACTAAGATCCATTTAAATTAGAACTAATTAGTATCAAACCATTATAAATGTCTACAATTAAATTTGAACACAACTCGAACAATTCAACTTGACTCGAAAAAAATTAAAAGAAAGTTTGAGTTATAAAATAGGATTGGTCAACTCGACTAACTCAAATTTTTTAACTCAACTCGATGGAATGCCCAACCATAATTATGGACATAATGGTTACAGGTATCGCGATTTTGTATGGTGCCACTACCACCATATAACGTCTTTGTTGTGGTTACATACCACTATCTAAATCTTTGTCCCTAATAATAAGTATTAAAAAATTAAATTTTATGAGTATGTCCAGAATAATAAGTATTGAAACAAATGGACCCCTAATAACAAGCATTGAAAAGAAATTGAATTTTAAGAGTATGCTCATAATGCCAAATATTGGAGGAAATTGGGCCTCTAATAACAAGTATTAGATCAAATTTTAATTTTAAGAGTGGACCCCTAATGATAAATATTAAAAAAAAACTAGCCTCATTTTAACAAGTATTAAAAAATGGACCCCTAATAATAAGTATTAAAAAATAGACCTTTAGTAACAAATATAATTCAAAAAATATTACAAACTTTTCCTGAGCGGTGGGCCTAGGCAAGTGCCCTTAATGCCTTGGCCCAGGGTCAACCTTGATTACTTTCATGGTATAATAAAAGTTTGTAGGTGTTTTATGGTAGAATACAATTATCTAATTGTTGCTTTGATCTGATAGATTCATTTGGTTTGACAATATAATAAAAAGGACTACTAATAGCAGTTTTCGAAGTCATCAAAAATAAAACCTGCTCAAAGTAACTTGTAGTAGTAGTAAGTAGGGTGGAATCCACAGGGAGTAGTAAGAGATCTATTTTATAAATAGAAAAGTAAATTAGGGGCTTGTATTTGAGTAGAATTGAGGAAAAGGAAAGCAATTAAAAGTAAAGATAATTTTTATATGAGGTTGAATTTTAGTTAAGGTAGACCTCAGTGTATTAATCCAAGATTTAGATCATCAATCTTCACAAAGGATAGACCTACATCAATCTCAAATAGCTTGGTTATAGGCTAACAGCTAAACCCACATGTATAACACAATCTCTCTTACTTATTAGATAACCATTTAATAACCCTTAAATGATTAACTTTTTTATCAAGATTAAAATCCTTAGCTAAACCCACTTAAGAATTAAAATCAATCAAATAGCTTTACCCTATTAAGAGACCCGATGCACATAAAACTATCAAGGCACTAACCCGTTAACTTATCAAGAATATGAATCTATACCTTCAAAACCCTCACCCCTTGTATCAAGAATAACTTGATTGGTTGTTGCATATATATAACTTAATATATACGTTGTTGAATAAGCCCGAAAGATATAAAAATACTTGAGAATAGATGAAGATAATGAAGAACAAGAAATCTCACTAAAAATTTATATTAATAATCTTGAATCTAAACCTTAACTAGAAAAAGGAGTATATCAACTCTTAGAGAGGGGTATATGATAATGAAGAAGAATGGGGATTCGAATTGTAGTGTGAATTGTGTTTTTCTCTTCTCCTAATGACCCTATTTATAATAGAGATCATTTACATCAACTAAGAAGAATTATAATTTAATTACAAGATAAAAGTCTATCCTAATCAAAATATAAGATCAAATTGGAAGTGTAGTTTGACTAGGATTCTCTTCTTTGTTGGATTATCGACGCGTGATCACGCCTTGTCTGCCGAGTGCTTTTGCAATGCGTGATTAGATATCTCGAAGTTTTCAAATTCGACTTAAACTCTACTTTTATGCATGAATTGTCATTTATCCATCAAAACACTTGAAATACCAAGTACTTGTAAAAACAAAGACTTGAAGATAGATTAGAATGCTAAAACATATGGATTTATATATGAAAAACTTACAAATATTCGACTTATCAGCTACATTGATAGAGTTTTAAAATGTGAATGATTAAATTTATTGAATTATTTTAAATTATGACCAAATTGATAGAATATATAGGTTTTGGAGACTGAAAACTGTTAATAAAAATAGGAAAATAGTTGATGGAATTAAGTTGTGGTACGTACCAAGAAAAAAAAAAACTAGGTACCAACTTGAAAGGATATGCCTAATTCAGATATCAACTTAATAGGAAAATTCTTTAGATACTAACTATATTCTTTAAATTCTGGATCTTAATTCAGACTTGTTGGCTTCAGTGGATAGAGTCGTTGTCCAGAAAAAGGTTGCATTTCGTCTTTCCATAAGTTTCGCATAAAAAAAGTTGGCCATGTGAAGTGATATTCCTACAGCCTAATGTCCCATCACTTGCGCGAGAACGGAGAACCCATTTGATTTGTTCAAATTAGAATATTTTGTTAGAAAAATATTATTTAGGGATGGTAATGGCATTGATGTGAAATGGGAGTTGGGTTGTGAAGAAAAAAAAAGAATTAGCCCAGCAATTCAATTTGTTTATATGATTATTCGATTTATTTTTTACTTTTGGATAATTTATGTCAGATATTTAGAAAAATAATAATAATCGAATATATACAGATTACAATATTTAGATTTTGGATTATCCAAAAATTTAAAAATAATGGTTATTTTGTTATATTGGAGTTAATTATGGTCATGGTTCTTCCTCAATTTACTTAAGTCTAATTTATATTATTTTTACCTTTTCAAATTCTATTTTTATTCAATTTGATCTCCCAACATGTGATACGATGAGATAGAATGTAATAGAAAAAAAAGACATATATAACAAGTTATTTGTTCTTAATGGTCAAAGCGAACTCTTTTATTCAAAAATTTTGAATTTTTTAATTCAGAATGAATCAAATTTCCTCGAGTATAATTCAAATCTACGATCAATCAGTTAACAAAAAATCAATCTACCTCTGAACTACGGAGGATCAACGAGAAATAAACCTCATAGAGTTCAATTTTTGTTATCAACCAATGAACAATATGAACTCAAAGTTTTACTATTTTGTTATATTTATCGTGATTATTTTTATTATCATCATTTTCATTATTTTCATTATCAGATATATTAATATTATTGTACTATTACTATTACTATTATTTTATTTATTTATTTTTATTATTATTTGGCTTATTTTAAAAATTACTATTAATAATTTGAAAAATCGAATATCTGATTGAAATTCAAAAATCTAATATTTGAAAAATTAAATTACATATCTGATTTTTTTAAATTGGATCGGATCCGATGTCTAAAACTGCACAATTCTAGTGGGGAGGGACGATGTCGAATGTGGTTAAATCTATTCTATGATTTTATTTTAGTATTTTCGTCTTTAAATAATTATACATATAAAATGGAAAAATGCTAATTTTTGTATATCAGGCAGAGTGGAAAAAGCAAATATAAAATCGTTCTACATTCACATCCCAAAACATAAATTCATTTCATTCTATCTCGCAATCTTTGTCAAAAGAAAATCACTCCATTCAGGTCAAATTAGTGTGAAATCCGTCATACGATTCCATATTTGACATCTATCATCATCATCTATACACTTATATTAAAAGAATCCCTAGAGATTTTTCAAAGGAAAATTTTAGAACGGGTGACGCACACCGTTGAACACCACTAACGTAATACACCGCTGAACACTATTAATTTTTTAATGACTTTTAAATTATTATTAAAAATGTCAAAGACTCAACATGTAATTAATCATATTTCAAAATAAAATTAGAAGAAATTATTCCATGAACCATTCTCACCACTCCATTCACGATCATATCTAATTAAATAAAATCATATCATCTTTATTTTACACGTCATATTTCCTTATTAATTAGAATTTCCAAATCATCATCTTCTTGTTTAACCCATTATCTAATACTCAAATCTTCAAACATCAAAGCTCCATTTTTTCCTACTCTTTCTTTGATTATCATGCCACGATAAATCTCAAATTCACCATAAACAAAGAAAAAGATTCTACTCTGTTTTCGCTGTCCAAGTCTATAAAAATATAATCAGTTTCTTAAACAAAAACGTCTATTGATCCATGTTAATATTTCTTAAACAAAAATATAATCAGATTCTGCTCTGTATTTCTACGGCCAGTCTTCTTTGTTTCTAATCCATCCTAATGCTATGTTCGAGTCTTTTTCAAGAATTTAACTAAGACGTCTTTCTAAAACATAGAGATTTTATTAAAAAACTATTAACCATAATAAATATTTTCTAGTTAGATGCGGAAAAATCACCCAACTAGAGAAGGCTGCCCATGCTTTTAATAATTGTATTCAACGGAAAAATTGACGAAATTGATTCTTCATTTTATTGTAAGTTGGAATGGCCATGGAAGTCGCACATGTTTTTAATACTTTTATTACTTTTTTATTAATTGTATTTTTTACAGACTTGGCAGCGAAAGCAGAGAATAATTTTTTTGCTCGTTTTTGATTTATGAATTTAAAGTTTTGTATCGATTTTAAATCTTATTACAATGGTGAATTTGGACTTATGGTGTCATGATAATCAAAGAAAAAGTAAAGGAATAAAAATGAAGCTTTGACGTTTAAATATTTGGGTATCAGATGATGGGTTAAACAAGAAGATGATGATTTGGAAATACTAATTAATAAGGAAATATGACTTGGAAAATAAAGATGATGTGGTTTTATCTAATTGGGTAGGACCGTCAATGGGGTGGTGAGAATGGTTCATGAAATAATTTCTTCTAATTTTGTTTTAAAATATGATTAATTACATGTATAGTCTTTGAAATTTTTAATAATCATTAAAAAAATTAATAGTGTTCAGCGGTGTATTACGTTAGCGGTGTTCAACAATGTGTGTCCCCCGTTCTAGACTCATCCTTTTTCAAATATGATAGTTGGCTTAAACTAAACAAGTGGTCCCAATGAAAAAGAGGATAATGTTCATATTAGGAAACTCGGGTTCGAGCAGCTTTGTCTAGAAAGTGTTTGCACGTTATCATAGGGTTAAGAAAAGTATGAACAAATACTACATTTTAATCACTTTAAGACTATTCAGAAGGGAAAAAAATGAGAGTTGTCCTTTTTAAAAAAAATAGAAGAAAATGATAAACTATAGTTTCGGTTCTCTATGATGATCACATCTGAAATTTTGTCCTCACGTTACTTTTGTATAATATGATCATTTATTTTTATGATGCCATTAGTTAGTCCAAGTAATTAATATTATTAACTATTCCGTTTAAAATTTTTAGTGAATATTTCTTAAAAACTCTCCTCTAACACAAAAATCTATTTTAGCATGAAAAGTTAGAATTTGTATTCTTAAGAAAAAAATCTATATCATTTTTAACAGAATTAATTCAGGATGTTACCTATTTGGACAATTGAATGACATTAAAAATCTATATGTCATTCAATGCTTACTTAAATATTTAACACTATGATCAATCTATTTGTTTAAATATTTATGTAGTATAAGTTCAAATACTATATGTATTATTCAATGAGGACGTACAGTGCATGCAAATATGAAACAAATAATATTCACCCAAAAAATATGAAACAAATAACACCTCATTATGCAAATTCACTTCGATTTTAATTTAATTATATTAGATATTTGAATTTGTTACTAAAATTTGAAGTACTCATAAGAGTAGAGTTTTAAAATATTAATATCCATTTACATATCCAATGCTATTGTTTAAATTTAAATATATTTTTTTAATGTAAAAAGCAAGTACCTTACAAGCTTATACTAGCTACATTATTACAATCAAGTTGATACAAATCAACCACTGCATCCGGAGGCTCCATAAACTTCTTAATTTCATTGTTCTTTCTAACAAACTTTTTATATTTTCTGAAATCGTGGGGCAAATTATTTTTAAGTTTTAAGTTGATTAATCTACTTTGAATTTTGTAGATTATTCTTTTTCGAGATTATAAATTTTGTTGTATTTTTATTTTTTTCAATTTTAAAATAATCAATATTATTATTTACAAAAGTATATATCGATCCAAGTTCGATATTTAAAACTTAAAGCTGTCTTACAACATATGCACACGGGTGTGAAATAAGAAAAATACTTTTAACGATATTTATATATTTTATTAATTTTCAAATAAAATTAAAATCGCATAAAATAAAATAATCATATTTTTTTCAATAAATCATATTTGTAAACACCAATAACTTCTTCCACCCAGTAATGACGTGAATAATTTCTTCAAAGAATATACAAATATTCAAAACTCGAGGTTGGATTCAAACAGATTAAATAAATAGGTGATAGAAACAAAAAAATGATAGATAATGATATCAATAAAATTCGATTTGACTTAAAAATATTAAAAATAATAGTAAATTTCAATTTAATACAATCAAATTATCCCTTTTTTGAGTCAATTCAAATAAATTATTCGATTTTTTGGGTTTAAATCGAGTTGAATTTCTACTATTCAAATACTTGAAACCCCAATTAATAAATTGATATAGATACCTCTTAGCCCCTTTCAATTCTAAAAATAAGAGCAAGTTGGTCTCTCTCTATAGAAAATCAAAATAATATTCAAATTAAGAAGTCCATAAATCTATGGCCTTGTTTGGCAATTAGCGGATAGCTGATAGCGGGTTGTATTAGCTGATAGTTGTTTGATTATTTAGACAAGCAAAATAATATATAAGGACATGATTATATTCGATTATTGATTGAATAGTTTATTAGTTAAAAATATTTTATATCTATTAATATAAATTAGATTATGAAAAAAATTAATATAACATTACTAAGCATATTCGAAGGATATATATTAGTTTATTATTTATATAATTTTTTAATACAATTTAATTAATTATTAAATTTAAATACAATATAAATGTGTGAGAATAAAAAGAAAAAAAATATTAGTTTACAAATGTCACAATGTAAATATGTGAGGTGAAGAATTTAAAATAGAAAATGTTAAATTTGGACTATTTGGAGATTTTTTTATAATTGTTAAAGGTAAAAGGGTTTTTATAACTCTTATATCAAAACATCTAATTTTAGAAAGCTCTTATTAGCATCTTTTCAAAATTAGAGGTTTCACCACAATTCGCCATTCACAAAACATCCAAATTAGCGGATTTGACCAGTCTAACCTTTAATATTAGCTCGAATCTCTAATTTTAGCTCAAACCGCTATTTATCAAACATGACATATATAAAAAGATTTAAAATGTATATAACATCCATAAATGTTTTAAAATATTCTAAAAAACAAAATAATATAATAACTAATTCTTTTTTAGTACAGATATAACAATCTTGAGTTAATTGAAGTTTTATTAGGTTTAAACATTTAACATCGAATTATCAAAATTAAGTTTATCATATTAAATTCTCTTGTTTATTTCTTATTTTTCTTTGAAAGAAGTTTTTACGTTTATGCTATGTAATTTATGTATTTGTTGTGCTTTTAATTTGAAATTTAGACAGGTTGTCAACAAAGTTTGAATTTGATATATCTAAAAAAAACTAATGTAACTCAAATAAATATATTCAACTTAATTTAAATTTTTTTTAAAATATAAATAATAAAATATGACTTGTTAACTCAAAACGTTTTTACTCGATTGAATTGAATATTCAACCTTGATAAATGGATAGAGGTGAAGATGGTTCCATTTAAGAGAATGAGATAACAAATTTTTTTTTAACAAAAAGAGGCCCATACAAAAGGCATAAGATGCAAAGGTTAAAGAGAACCCCAAAAAAGTAGAAACATTATAAAGGAAACCATAAAGGGGGAAACCATGGCCTTACATTTCTTATTCCCTTCGCATTATTAACCCTTTTTATTGGCAACTCAGAATCTACTCGCCCCACTCCGTATACCCAACCTCGTTGGATCGGATTATGGACATATTCATACATTTTTGTTCATTTGCTCTTCCCTCAATTATATTTATTTTATAAGAAACATTTTATATGTACATTTTGAAAAGGATATAAAATGTATTATACCCAAAAAAAATTGAGAGTGGCTTCCTCCTTGATTTTCTATATTTTGACAAAATATTCGATATAGTATTTTAATTAACATTTTAGATATTATTATACTATTTGAAATTAATATAATTAGTAAGTGTCAAATACTTGGTATCTTCATTGTCATGCAAATATATACAGTCACTGTTCGTAGTTCGTTCAAACACCCTCACTACCGAAGGATCTAATCGCTCTCCTGGAATGTGAAAATAATAAAAGCAAATATTCTTTTTTTTTAACATAATACTCTTTTTTTATCACTTCATATAACTATCATTCATGGCATTTTTCTAAAAATAGACTTACTTTATCATTATGTTGTTAAGTCTATGATTGAGTTGGAAAATTGTTGAAGTGTAATTATTTGATGGGTTGTTAGTGGAAAGTTTTTTTTTTCATAATTGGGTTCCTAAAGCTGTCATGTATCCCATTTGGAGGCCCAAAACTCTAACCCTTGAACTCTAAACTTTAAACCGTAAAATTTATTCTCAAATCTTAAAACCTAACCACAAACACTAAAATCCAAACTTTGAACCTTAAATCCTGACCTATAAACCTTAAAAACTAAACACATGCGGGGTAAATTTTTTACCGCAGTGCATATAATATTTTCCCATTAATAAAGCACTCATTCTTATAAATAATATCTTATATTATTATGACAGTGTTAAACAAAACAACAAAAGATTGTCTAAAGATCAAAGTCATGTTTACTAAGATTATATATAAATTCTTTAACATCATACCTACAATCATTGTGGTATAGTTTTTTTTCAAAAAAAAATTAATATAAAATACTTACTTCTACTCACATCAGCGTAGGTGTGATAAAATCTAATATTAAGAGAAAAATAAGTATTATGATTATACTTATTTTATAATATATTATAATTTAATATTTAACAATAATTTTATAATTAATTATATTTTTATTATTTTAATTGAATTTATTAAATAAAAAATAAAAAAAAAGAAAAACAAATAGAATAATAAATAATTAATAAAGGAAAAGGTTGATGCCTAAAATGAGCAAGCACCGAACAAGGAGTTGGAGGAGAGGACGAAGGTGATTGGTGGCAGTTTCAAGCGGTTCATCTCGGTTGATTTGGGGCGAAGATCTGCAAA
Organism: Hibiscus mutabilis; assembly: GCA_019671005.1. Lineage (NCBI taxonomy): Eukaryota > Viridiplantae > Streptophyta > Magnoliopsida > Malvales > Malvaceae > Hibiscus > Hibiscus mutabilis. The sequence goes on along the minus strand of CM033734.1, from coordinate 38,844,718 downwards.
CAGGGTGGTTGGAGTAAATGAGAGAACCAGATGGGGGATGAGAGGAAATTCCCCTTTGTTTTGTTTGTCCTTCTCTCTTCGGTTGCATGGGTATTTATAACCCCGGGTGCTATTGTTGATAGGACAGTGTTAGGCCTAGTGACAGCTATTGATGAACACCAGAGTTAGGCCCAACTCCCAATCCACAGGCTCTCAATTATGGTCATGTGGGTGAAGCGTCGTAGCTCATGGCAGTGTATGTTCACAAGGCCGTGTAGGCCTTCGATTTCCTTATCTCTAGTATTTGCTCGTCTCTAGAGGAAGCGCTATCGTAAGGTTACTTTCAGAGTTTCCAAGTATGGAGGAGTCATATCCGGATGCAGAGATATTAGGTACAACACTTGTCTTCCCCTTGGTTGAAGGAGTGTCATAAAGTGGTACGGGCTAAAGCGTTTGAAAGAAGCTTTTTCTGACCATTGAATGCCAAGTGACAGCTTCCTTAACTGCATAGTCATGACGTTCATCTTGTGGCTATGAGAGGGCACACATGTCCCTCTATTATTGTTGCTACTTCGGAGTGCAGATGAAGGGTCATTTGAGGAAGAGTGTTCTCCAGCTATAAAAGTTCTCTATAGCTAGAGCAGTTACATTTTTCAACTTAGCTTAACTTCTAACTCTAAATTCCTTTTTGATTTCTTCGCAAGTCGTTGTTCTTTCAACACTTCTCAAAAGTATGCCAGAAACGATGGTGGGAGGAGGTAAGACCATGAAGAATTTTGGAGTCGATAACTGAGAGCTCTTTCGAAGGGAAAACTGACTAAACTCAGGTGAGAAAGTTGATGCGATGTCGCGGTCTATTGTGGGAGAACCACGAGTTCATATTCAAACTTTCCATCGTAACTTACTACGTAGATGATTTCCATGTTGGGTGGAAACCACAATACCGAAGACAATGTGGTTGATTGGAGCTCTCACTCAGTGATGACGTGAGTGACGTTGCCATAAGGGGTGTTGATGCCTTTGATGATGTCATCCAGGGAAACTTTCACCAGGGTGGTCTTAAAAATGTAACTAGATCTCTAGTGCTCCCTCGGCACCAGGCAGAGGTAACTATTTCTCTCTCATTTCCTTGGCATCAAATAGTAAAACGAAAATGTATGAGAAAATCTATCTCCTTTGTAGGTGTTGGACTCTACCTCTTCTGATTTGTCCTTCTCATCGGAGAACGGAGGTATGTCAGCTTAGACAAGCTGTAATTTTTATTTTAGGGCCAAACTGACTAAATTACTTGCCTTTTACATATACAAAAGATAATGTTTCAGCCATGAGGGCCTTTGTGGAATCTACCACAAAGGACAGGGCAAAATTGGTTGTGGATCACGCAACGTCGAAGGAAATGCCTTCAACAAAGGTTACTCTTCCACCCTATTAAAATTAGAGGAGATTGTGTCCAGAATGGGAATCAGAAGTCCGAATGACCTCTTCATGGTGTAGGAAGGAAAATAGGCCTACTAACCTTTTCGGAGAAAATGTGAAGAGGACTTGAGCAAGGGAGGAACCGATCATTATTGATATGGAGATGAATTCCTTGGGGCATGTTGTAACACCCCAGTTTTGGGCCTAGGTGTTTTCTAGGTTGATTAGACGGTCCAGTGGACCAAGATTGGAGATTCAAGTCAGTTTTGGGATTAAATCGGAATAAATATTTTTGAATGAGAAAAAAATATGGAAAATATACTAAAATCATTATTTAATATTTAGCTGTTTTTGATAGAATCAATTTTGGAAAATGGAATTTCGAAATTTGACATTTTGGCTAGTGACCAGAATGTAAAGAATGAAAAGCTATTTTTAGTGGTTGTTTTGGAAAAGGGTCAAAACTTAGAATCTTTAATGAGCTATTTGGCCAAAGTCTAATATCAGACTTTTTTCCTTAATTGGCTATTTTTAAAACGTTTTAAAAGGGTATAAATAGGCTTGGAGAATTAATTTTATAATTAATTTTCAAAAGCAAACTTTATGTAACTAATTTTTCTTAAAAAGATTTTCTCTCAAATTCTCTCAATCCAAACACTCTTTCCTTCTTCAAAATATTCAGGTAATATCTTATTTTCTCTAATATTTTGATTTCAAATGATTTTCCTAATGATTCTTAGCAAAACCTTATTGTTTTAATCTTATTTTCTCAAGAAAATTCATCCAATTAAGGGGAAAGCCAACATTAGAGGTGAGTTTCGTTCTTCTCCTCTAATACAAGGTTCTTTATTGAAATTCCCAAGTTATTAATCCTTTACATATGTTTTATAATGTGTTTTGATGATTTAATTAAGGGAAATTGGTTAAATCAAGGTTTAATTGATGAAATTGATTTAATCTGTGATGATTCTGTTTTCTCATGATTTGGATTGATATAGATCATGATTTTGATGTTTAATGATGTTAATAAGATGGTTTAATCATAGGAATCCCAAAACTAATTGAAATCCTAATTCTCTAGGTTGCTAGTTATGAGTTTTTGAGGAGTTGTGGAGGTTTTATGAATGTTGGAAGTATAAGGATGTTGTAAATGTGTTTTTGGATGTTAATTGATGATAGTTGACAGATTAAATCCTTAGGTTTTGGCTGAGTTGAGTTTGGAGTGTGTTAGATGATGATTTCGGTTGTTGTGGAAGGGTAATTGGCTAGAAATTGTAGAGGTTTGTTGATAATTGATTTTGTTGGGTTATAAATGCATTAAGATGCATTGAATCCTCTATTATGTTGTGGTTAAAACAGGGATAGTTGATTCTTAAGCTTGAGGTGTGGTTTCAGAAGCCTTGGAGGCTGGGTTTCGCATCGGCGGGCAAAGCTTTGCGTTGCCGGTGAGTGAGAACGTGGAATTTAGCTTTGAATTGGTTTAAAGGTTATTTTGGGAGTTTAAATTAAGCTTGAAACGCTTGTTTAAACTCATGAGTAAGTATGAAGAATTTTCTCTCTTGTTTCGATTGGCGAAATTGGTTTTATGCAATTGTTTTGAAATTATATAGTACCTACTATTTATGCATATTGTGAGTATGGTCTATACTGATTTTGAAAGTGATTAGAAGATGAATGCAGTTGCAAAATGATTCATGTAAGTATGGGAAATACTTGTGGATGAATGGCTTAATGCATTGTAAGAATAGATTTGATTGATGCATATAAAAATAGTAGGGAACGTGGTTAATAAAGAATTATATTGGCAAGTGACGCGGTTTAGAATGTTATCGGATATAGTTGGCTGGCCATAGGATTGATAGTGCACTATAAAAAGTCATATCGGGTGTTGAGGGGTTTATGTGTACCCAATACTCCACCACGAGTACCCTAACGGTTGAAGGGTTATACGGTACCGAAAACTCCCATTAGTGGATTATACATCTAACCGATGAGTGTTGTTATAACACCCTCAACCCAGATGTCACATTTGAGCCTTAAGCCCAAACCAAAACCATAAAATTTCCAACTAGATTTAGCCCACTGAGGTATTTTTCAAAATATTTAAAGCCAACCATTTAAAATATGTAAATAAATAAAATGTTACAAAGGAGCTCTATTTAAAATAAAATATTGAACATTAAATTTGATTAATACAAATTACAAAATAATAATTACAAACTATGCCACGTAAGGTCTTATGAATACATAGCCCACTAAACTCAAATACCGTACCCTGAAGATCACCATGTGCTAGAATCCTGATCTAATAGTGTTCTACGGAAACAACGATTTCGATAACTGAGCTTACAAATCTCAGTGGTACACATCTACTCTCATATACTTCATGCTAATCATAAACGTAAGCAAGCAAGGTAGTATGAGCAACAAGAAGAGATAAATAAACATATGGCACCACCGCTAGTTGCTTGAACACATGCTAACATCATAGCAATCATCAATCATGGAACACAAGGCACAACCATACCTGAGATCTCAATAGATCATCTAGGCAGATATACATATCAACAACGACAACAACTCTGGAGTGAGTCCGGATCACTATGCATCGAAACATACACTATGGGTGAGACCGGGTCATATAGCATCAGAACGTACACCCTGGGTGAGATCGGGTCACATAGCATCGAAACATACACCCTTGCTCGGAATCCTCCCTCGAGCATCTACACTTTGGATGAGACCGGGTTACATAGCATCAGAACATACACCCATAATCAGAATCTCTTCTCGAGTATCTTCGAATGAGGCCCGGTTCAAATAGCATTGGTAACCTTCATTCGGTATCTCTAACAATGGTGTTGCAACACTCTTTCACTGCGTATCTAGATCCCATTAATCAAGTGCCCACATGGCACGACACATCAACACATAACCAAACCAATGCATTTCCGGCATACAAGCAATGTGATCCTAAGAATCTCCTATTGTTGCTAATCTTCAGTACATCACTCATTTACATTACCGAGTTGTTAATACATTATGGAGAAGTGTATAATTAATTTTATTTATTGCCTCCATTAATCCTCGTTATCACATTTACCAAGGCATAATTTAATTATTAATATTCACAATAATTTTCATCCTTAATTTGCATTTATAAATCATTTAGTTCATTGGGTACCGGTACTCGAATATGAGTATCAATATGGTACCCCAATCGTATATTGGTACAGCTAAAACTCATACCGATACCCTATTCATGAATTCATACGATTCCTCGAATTATTATGTTTACTATTCTTTAATCGATCCCTAAGGCTTATGAAAGTCATTTAAATATGTGGCTAACGTATTTAATTCATTAATATTAATTACTGGCTTTTTATCCATTAAATCAATTATTTGTCGGTATTATCTCTTAACTGTAATTTTAGTCGAACATATCAATTTATTCGAGCTAGCACGCTGGGTATAAGAGTCTTACGCCTTAAACTGTAATATGTCCAGAAAACACGTCATCTACAACCTTACTCAGATCTATCATTGTAAGAAATCCCACCAAGGGATAAGTTTCCATCACAATCATCAAATCTCGCATCAAAAGGTAACATGTACACACCGCAGTGTCGTGCAACCCCCACCCACAACAAACCAAGCAATCTTTCTATCTGAATCTCACTTTGCCGAAAGTAGCAAACGATACCAACCAAAAAATATCATCACTTAATGGAATCTAAACGAAACTGTACATTCACAAATCCTTTAAAAGGTTCACAGCTATCCCTATAATTTTCATCGATGAATACCAAAGCATCCCAACAAATCTAAAAGACTCAATGTTTAACTCTCAACTGTTAGCAAGTCGGCCACTTATCATCATTTGAAACACACAACTCCACACTATCTTCAAAGCACGCGAAAAAAGCTTGGTACAAACTGTAACTTTCGAAATTCACCCTATGCTGACCATTGTACTATATAAGATGAATATCTTGCCTTGATACCTTTTTCTCTAAAGCACCCACAACAAGATATCAAAGTTCATTAGAGACCATCAGACCCAAATCCAATCACAACAATGAGTCCTCTTAATCAGAATCAAAAGCTAATTCTTGTGGCTTCCAAAGTGAATCAATTTTTAACTCGAAGCTTAACTAACAAACACGCAGGTACCAATGCTAACCGATCAGTACCAACACCAGATGAATTGAGTATTGGTACTGTATAGAGCTAGCATCATTACTTTCTTACACGACCATCACTAGCGATCCTTGATCTCCTCACATGGGATCATAATACTCTAACCCGAACTAACTTCGTAATTTCTATCTCTTATCAAGATCACTTACTTAGGTGGTGATCGATCATGCGATCAACAACTCGTAATTACTTTGACTCACGTCGTTGTTCAAAACTCCAATTCCTTAAAGACCAAGTACCCAAAGCTTCACATTGTTAGGGTAAACACAACATTCCCACTTTTAACGCAAAATAAAGCCCTGACGATACGACAAAACATCCTCGAAGATCTTAGAATTTTATTTGAACTGTCACAACATAACAGTCTCTCGTAGCTCGGATCTTCACTAATGTTTCTTGGTTGCCTCAAGGAAAATGTGATACAAAATAAAAGAATTTATGAAGTCTCAAACCCTTGCTTCCTTAACTAGTTACACGGTGACTAACTTTTCCCACACACAAGGTCATTAAGGTAATTATCTTACTAACTAATCCTTCTGCGTTCCTTATAGACTCACACGTGTCACGCAATGCATCAAACTTATTTTCTAGAAACAACATGGTGTCCCCCCACCTTATCATCGTTGAAACACCTCAATCATTACTGCAGACATCAAACGTTACCACAACCCATTGGTACTTCGCAATCGGTTAAACAAGTCATCCACCTTAGAAGACATGCAGCGGTCTTTCACTATTGCTTAACAAGCTATCAATGGTTTAAGCACCACTTCAACGAACCAAACTCTTGCTAGCGAACAAGCCTGGTTCTCCTTTGGGCGAAACATTCAAACAAAAGAAACCTCATTCGAGTTACACATTCACAACTGAATCTCTAACTTCTTTAATCAGGCCAGTGTCCTCTAACAATGGCGGGGGGCACCGACGTCTAATTCGACCTTACCTCAACATTCACTCATGTTCTTGACAGGGAAAAAAATTTGACGACTCCACCTAGAAGCGCAAACAAACACTTTGATAATCTAAAGGGTCCCGAGAATCGAGCTACACATATTGGCATCTACCAAACGATCAAACATATATCACAACCCTGTTGTTCTATTCTAAAAATGACCACTACAAAAAACACTGTAGAAGGTAACAGTTCAACATTCTCATTACCAAATGTTCAGTTCCCTTGGGGTCTCAAAGCCTCTAGCACAACTCTCGACATCCCTGGCTAGCAACACGCTCCATTAACCAAAGCAATTTCCAAGGGCAATAACTCTTCAGAAGGTAGCTCTATCAAGCTCGTAGAACATCTAACTTTGGTTACACTCTAATGAACTAGTGGATCCCGAATCCATTATCTCTGAGAAATGCCTTCTAAAAATGGAAATGATACTCTCTAAGTATCAGCAAATACTCATTTTTAAGCAGAAAAAAGGGTTCCCCAACCAACGTGCATTCACTGATTGATTTCAAGAGTAGATTATCCATACCCGCAACACAGCAGTTATTCATGCGTAATGATGAAGATTCCTTGCCGCAAACTCTCACAACGAATCTGAAGAATTCGGGGCGACTACATTGAACAACAAAGACACCATTCAGGCGACGAGAGAAGGACACATCCTCGACTCCTGCATCATTCAACTAATTCGTAACTCAACAATCCGAGGTGACCTCACCTCCAAAATCGCTCTCATTAGCAGCTCAACACTTAACTCGGCCACTCTCAACCACGATCATATCCAAATTAACGTCACAACATTGGACGCACCATAAGAATTTCAGTCTTAAGGAGTACAAACTTAATTTAAGGGCTTGTATTCACTAGACACCTTACTAAAACACCTATACCACCCTAGTGTTTCCTAGAACTGGCTAAACCTAAGATCTGATACCACTAAGTGTAACACCCTCAACCCAGATGTCATATTTGGGACTTAAGGCCAAAGCAAAACCATAAAATTTCAAACTAGATTTAGCCCACTGAGGTATTTTTCAAAACATTTAAAGCCAACCATTTAAAATACGTAAATAAATAAAACGTTACAAAAGAGCTCCATTTAAAATAAAATATTGAACATTAAATTTGATTAATAAAAATTACAAAATAATAATTACAGACTCTGCCATGTAAGGTCCTATGAATATATAGCTCACTAAACTCAAATATAGTACCCTAAAGATCACCATGTGCTAGAATTTTGATCTAATAGTGCTCCACAATCCCATGATCCAATGATAAAACTACGCAGGAAAACAACGATTCTGAGCGCTGAGCTTACAAAGCTCAGTGGTACACATCTACTCTACTATACTTCATGCTAATCATAAACATAAGCGTGCAAGCTTGTACGAGCAAAAAGAAGAGATAAATAAACATATGGCGCTACCGCTAGTCGAATAAACACATGCTAACATCATAGTAATCATCAATCATGGCACACAAGGCCCAACCATACTCGAGATCTCAACAGATCATCTAGGCAGATACACATATCAACAATGACAACAACTCTAAAGTGAGTCCAGATCACAAAGCATCGAAACATACACTCCAGGTGAGACCAGGTCACAATGCATCGGAACATCTACCCTGGATAATGACCGGGTCATATAATATCCGAACATACACCCTTGCTCAGAATCCTCCCTCGCGCATCTACACATTGGGTGAGACCGAGTCACATAGCATCGAAACATACACCCATACTCAGAATCTCTCTTCGAGTATCTTCGAATGAGGCCCGGGTCACATAGCATTGGTAACCTTCATTCGTTATCTCTAACCATGGTGTTGCAACACTCTTTCACTGTGTACCCGGATCCCATCAATCAAGTGCCCACATGGCATGAAACATCAATACATAACCAAATCAACGCCTTTCCAGCATATAAGCAACACGATCCCAAGGATCCCCTATTGTTGCTAATCGTCAGCACATCATTTATTTACATTACCAAGTTGTTAATAAATTATGGCATAAGTGTATAATTAATCTTATTAATTGCCTCCGTTAATCCATATTATCACATTTACCAAGTCATAATTCAATTATTAATATTCACAATAAATTGCATCCTTAATTTGCATTTATAAATCATTAGTTTATTGGTTATCGGTACTCAAATACGAGTATCGATATGGTACCTCAATCGTATACCGGTACAGCTAAAACTTGTATTGATACCCTATTCATGAATTCACACGATTCCTTGAATCTTGATATTTACTAATCTTTAATTGATACCTAAGGCTTATGAAAGTCATTTAAATATGTGGCTAACGCATTAAATTCATTAATATTAATTACTGGCTTTTATCCATTAAATTAATTATTTGTCAGTATTATCTCTTAACCATAATTTTAGTCAAACATATCAATTTATTCGAGCTAGCACGCAGGGTATCCTTATTCAATCATCAAATAATCACATGAGTATTCAAACAATCCTATACAGTCTCTAAAGCACATAATAGACTTAAATATTCACAAGCTTATCAGATATTTCAATAATTACCAAGTCTTGAATTACCGGTATCAACACATGTTTATTACTCATCCCCTAACTTGTAACCACTAATATGAAAAGCAATTACACTTATGATGCTCATAAAGCATTTCGGAGTTCAAAGTGTACTAACCTTAGCTGATATTGCTAAAATCCTCTTCCAAGCTTCTCAAATATTCTACTTGATTCGATATTCGATCCCAAATAATCCTCGTATAAATACAAATACGACAATACATTAATTTCGTGCATCTCTTATACCATTCACAAGACCAAATGCGTAAAAACAACTTATCATGTTTGAATTTGGTGAAACAAACTGCGCCAATAGATCTGAAATGTCAAGAAACCTTTGGGTAGGGTCCCCTAGAAAAAGTCAATGGCCGGTCAACGCCAGTCAAAGTTTTGGTCAACTCTCTAATGATCTAGTGCAACGCAGGTGTATGGGAAGCTTGATGCACCCCAGGTACGTAATCAAGTCAGAACGAGTGCACTGCAGCCTCGGTGCACCCGCGGGTGCACGCTCTAGTGTTGCAGGGTGCTTGTGCACCCGGGTACCCTGATATAATGTGGCACGATGCACTGCAGCATAGTGCACCTGCCTGGCAGATGTACACCCACCCTTGGCGGTGGCATGTGGAGGCACATGAGAGGCTCTTCGATGCCTGGACGGCAGTGGCGAGCTCTAGCCCCTCTATTTTCTGGCTTCTAATTCCGATGGTGGCCTCTATTTGTGACGATGACAGCTGGAACATAGTGTTTCTGATAAGATGAATCTTTCTTTCTCTTGCACTGGAAAATGGTGGCAGATGTAGCAACGCGAAGACCACCGTTAGACTCCTCTCATCGAACTAAAATTGATGGTACTGGCGGTGAGATGAACGACAATCTAAGGGGCAGTAGATCGAAGTTTAAAACTCTTTCTCCTTATTTTTTTCTCTCTTTTCCAAACTCTTTCTCCCCTAAAATATCATCTTTTTCCTTTTTTTCTTCCCTCTCTCCCTATCACATCATCAGACACTATTTAATTTAAAAACACCCAACTTTTTTTTCTTTTCTTTTTACCCCAAGGCCCAACATAAAGTCTCAACTTAAAAACTTTAACTTGGGCTTTGAAATTAAAGGCCCGTAACCCAGGTCTAAGGCCCGATTCTTAAATCTAAAAACTTGGGTCGTTACAGGTGTTGAGAGGTTTATGTGTACTAAAAACTCCATCACGAGTACCACAATGGTAGAGGGGTTTATGGTATCAAAAACTCCCATTGGTGGACTTTGGATAATTTCGATTGAGATTGTGTGAAGTGTTGAGAGGACACTTGTTGAATCCGTGTATCCGATGTTATTTTGTTGTTGTTTGACAAGTGGAAATGTAAATAGAACTTGGTCACTTGAATGCCAATATAACAGATGATGTATTATGTTGATGGATTGTAATGTATAATGTGATTTACACATGTTTGCTCTTTAAACTTTACATTGTGATGGAATGCATGGGAAGACTTAAATTGAGGTATGCATACGGGATTATGCATGTGAATCCATGATACATGGGTGCATATGGTTTTATACATATTTTGAAAAGATTAAATGCATGGAAAATATAGCATGATGTTTTACATGATGTTTTAAAATGATGATGATTTCAATTGATATTTAAAATGATGTTTTAAGCGATGATGTGTTAAAATGATGGTTTGAAAAGAAGTTTGTATATGGTTTGGAAAATCAGTTTTGAAATGCATTGATGTGGCTTTGTTTTTGAGCACTCCTCACTAAGCATTATTGCTTACGCTCTCTTTTTCCATCAATGCAGATAAGTAAGGTTCGAAGGCAGCAAGCAAGCAAGGGGAAAATCCAAGAGCTTTGAACAAACTCAAGTATGGTTTTAGAATTAGACTTGTGGTAACAAAGGCAACGTGGTTAATTGTTATTTGGGAGTGTTGTTTTGCTAAACTCCCTGTTTGTGCAAGTTTTAATTGTTGTTTGGGATTTTTATATGGCTTAAAATGCTTGATGTGTGCTTAGAATTATGTTTGGATGTTGAGTAGGAAGCATGCCTATAGACGTTGTGGATATTTGAGCCATGCTGGTTTTAGTTGCTCTAAATGCTTGAATGTTGTGATAAGTATGCCATTGATGATTTATGATGCTTATGTAAGGTTTGGTAATGTTTAGAGTGAGCCAAAGTGTCATATATTAGACCTAGAGGTCATTATAGGCCTTCGTGTATCGGTACAGGTATCTTGGTTTCGGTACACGGGGTCTAGAAAGGTTTAGAGCAACAAAAATTTATAAAGGGTATCGGTACGCCTAGCCACCGTATTGGTATGCCTAGAGGGGATTATACACTAGTTTTGGTACACGGTCTCCCGTACCGGTATGCTCTTTAGCTACTGGAATCTAAATTTCGAAAATAACTCTTAAGGGACTGGTATGGGGGTAAAGCCGTATCGGTACGATTTTATTTGACACACTGTCTCGATGTGAGCTTTCCAATATCAGTACGTGGATCTATTATATTAGTTAAACCATATTGATGCGGTTCTGTCCGTATCGGTACGCAGTGTGTTTCCTTAGGTTTATGTCTGTTGAAGTTTGAGATTGTGCATTTTAGTCCCTAAATGTTATGTATGCAATTATATGAGTTTGGATGTTTGTTTAAAGTTGGGATTTGACATGTGAGCGTGAAATTTGATTAATAAAGGATTGGTAACTTGGAATTTATTTAAGTCCTTGTAATTTGTAAAAGTTACATTTTGGTCCCTAAAGTGCATATTTGAGCAATTGAACCTTGTTTTGGAATTTGATCGCAATGTTAACGTATCTGCTGATGCATGTTCACCTTAGGATCTAAATCGATGCATTTAGACAAGATAAAAACGAAAAAATAGACCCAGTTTAGGTTATTAGTTCGGGTTTGCTTCGACAAACCTAATATAGCTCTTTTAGCTTTGTTTCGGCTAGATCGAGTTAAGAGGGTTACATTTTTCGCCTCTACTAATAGAGTAACTTCTATGATTTCCCTGCTTCTAAAGCTTTTGAAGACCATTGGAATAATTTAGAGTTTTATTCCACGCGTAGGTTTAACTCAAGCAAAGGCTAAGGTTCATGTCTCATCAGGTACATATATAAACATGTGTGGTTCGATATTCATCTCTTCATTCTTCTTTGACCCGTGAAGTCTAGCCATAACTTTCATTAATAGCTATAGCTCTTTTGGCTAAACCAGTCTACGGTAGGGATGTTGAGTCAAGATTATCTACTAGCTTCCAGAGTGAATGTATGCAAATACTAATATGGAGGCTTCCTAAGCACTGAGCTCAGTGTTCAAAGTGGTGGGATTTCTCGAAAAAGACGAAAATGAGATTGGTTTTACCTTCACTTGGGTTATTAAAGAAGATCGATATCTTAAGGAGGAAGTGGTTGCTAGAGAAGCAGAGCTACAATGGTCTAATACAATGGTTGTGGCATTAAAGAAATAGACATTCGAGCTTAGGCAAAAACTAGTTGAGACCCAGTAGTTGGTCAATGTGATGGAGGAAGCTCTTAATGTGGATGTTGATTCGATCACAAAGGCTGATACTCGAGTTGAGGTAACCAAGAGAAAAGTAGAGAATGCTCAAATTGTAGTACTAAAGGAGAAGGAAACTGATGTTAAGAGTGTCAAGAAGGTTTGGAAAGAAAATACGGAGATGGATAGTAATGTCGAAGCCTTGACCACTCTTGAAGTAAAAGTCCAACAATTACGCTCTACGAGCAAGAAAGAAGAGGGGATAGCCTTTCCGGCTGATCAATAGTTGAGCTTGATGGTTTCGTAGATATGTGCAAATGTAACATAGTGTGCGTTGTCTAGGGGATGCTTGGTCTAGTAGACATAAGGGGTTAAAATCTTCGCTATTGTTGGCACATCTATAAGAAGAAAGAAGGGTTGAGTTTTGACCCTTTTAATTCTTTTGGAGAGAAGTGGATAGATTACCATAAGCCATCAAGCTATACATTGCGGACCCAACATATAGTGGCCATGCCTTGGGCCTATAGGCTATGAATGCTTCAGAGTGCAGAGAAACCCCTGAGGTTAGTTCTAAGGGTTTTGTTGGTGACTTAGATGAGAAACAAGTTTTTGGGGAGCTAATTCTTAATGCAACAGTAACTACTGGTAAGCTTAGAGATAAACCTCCAATGATTGGTGCCAAAGGCTCTACTAGAGACGTGACTAAAGAGCAAACTCCTGAAGTAACGACCGTTGTTGGTGAGCCTCCTAATATGCCCTGTGATGATCTTCTGCCTAAGTAATATTAATCCTAGGTAGTCTTGTAACTTCGACATTGTGAATATGCCTTTATTTAATGCAATTGTTGTTTTGCCTTTTATTTGTGTACTTGGGCCTGTCCCCTTTTTAGTTTGAGCTCAACCGATGCGATGTTTTCTTCATGCTATTTATTAGTTTGGCCTTAAATTATTTTAAGAGAACCAAATTACCATACCCTGATTGAGACATCTTGTCCGAAAATTGAAGATTGGGTCTTTAGGCCTGATTTTGATACTTATTTTTTAGGAGTATCTTCTTATTTGGTTAACTGATAGTCCCTTTCATAAAATGTAGTGTCAGTAGAGGCATGAGTGAGTGAATTGTAAGGGACCATCCCTTAGAAGCTAATCATTAGGGGTGTTGCTCGTCCGAAGGTACAAAGTAACATTTCTTTGTGGGAGTTTAATACTGTGACTCAAGATAGGACTTTAAAATATCTTATCGATAAAATAGAGTTGGTCCCTCAAGTCTGACTGCCAATCATGGTGAATTTTCCTTGTCAGTTTGAGTAATCCAAGCATCTCTGGTTCATTTGAATCAACAAATGCACCTGGATTAGATAAACGGAGGCATTGTGTGCTATTTGAAGGTATATATCGATTTCATCTACACCTTTGTATAATTGGTGTTGACATAGCACAAATGGGTACAAGCATCTTTGGCTTGCTCAAATCAACAATGAACTTAGTATCGGATAAGGAGGGGTGTTTAGTTTCATCAAGAGACATTTATCAAAGAATAGCATCTACACCCTCGTAGAGCCGGTGCTATCAGAGCACAAATTAGTATAGGCATCTTCAGTTTGTTTGAATCAACAATGCACTTAGCATTAGACTAGATGAGGTATTTGGTGCACCAAAAAGGAATGCTTCGAGAAATAACATATATACCTTTGTAGAGTCGGTGTTGTCAAAGAACAAATAGGTACAAACATCTCTACTTTGCCAAGGTTACAACGTGATTTAGCATTGAACGAGCGAATGTATCCTTTGCATAGAAAGATGTCTATGCCCTTGTGGAGCTGGTGTTATTAGAGCACAAAATAAGTATAGGCATCTTGCAGTTTTTAAATAACAACATCGAGAGCTATTGCATAAGTAGAAGTTTGCCTTGTGTTATTGTAGAGTTGGTGCCACTGATAGACACAAATTAACACTAGAATCTCCAGACCATTTAGAGAAAATGCAATATTGAATGCATTAAATGAGTTGAAGTCAATCATCTACCTGGGGTAGACATCTACACTTTTATAGATCATGTTTAATCCAATACACAGAAGTGTGGGCATCTCTAGTCCCTTGGAGAAAAAAACAAAATAGAGGAATTGAATGGGCGGAAGAGATCTATACTCTGCGGCTTTGTAGAGCTGGTGTCATCTGAGATACAAATGGTACGTATGCATTCATACTTTTGCAGATCAAGTGTTCTTCAAGACACATAAGTACGGGCATCTTGACACCCTTGTAGAAAAACACGATGCTAGAGGAATTGGGTGGGTGGAGGTATTGATTAATACTCTCTGTGGGATGGATGCATTTGAATAATGGAAATACATATACATATCAAAGTGTTGGAGAGGCAAAAGTATTTGCAAATTAATGTATTCATTCACTCATTTATATACGCATTCAATTAAATATTCATTCCAAACTATATATTCATCCATCGATAAAATAGTTCAACTATTTGAGCATTCTTTGGTTCATCAATCACTCATCAATTCATTCATAAGGCAATTCGAGTAGTCTTTCCAAGGGCATTTACTAGCTTTCTAGGATATTTTAAACAGTAGGGGATATTCCCCAATACTTGGTGGCTTGTGGGAGAAAACCTATGTAGGACATCTTTACCTTCTAATGTCAAAGAACCTTCATGTTTCTCTTTAACACACAAATAAATAAAAAGCTTGAGGCTGAGGTGATTCTCATGTATGCAAGGCTTGGTCACTTTTGGAGCTTTCAGTTTTCAAACTAATCTTTGCGGCTTCTCTGCTTGACAGACTATATCCTTGACCCGAGAAGTGTAATGCCCCAGTTTTAGGGCTTAGCAGTTTAGTGGGTTATTAGACGGTTTCGTGGACCAGAGTAGAGATTCGAGTCGATTTCGGAAGGTAGACATTTAGGGCTTAGCAGTTTAGTGGCTTAGCAGTTTAGCAGTTTAGTGCTTGAAAATTTATGGAAAATGTTTAAAAATCATTATTAATTATATATTTAATAATGGTGGAATCAATTTTAAAAAATTAGTTTTGGAAGGTAGACATTTTGGATAGTGACCAAAATGAAAGTTTTGAAAACTATGATTTTCTAGTGACTAAAATGAAAAGGGTCAAATACTTAGAATCCTTAAGGAGCTATTTTACCAATTTGTTTCTGAAGGTATCTCCCTTAATTTAATTAATTTAAACATGTGCTTTAATTAATAATTAAAATGGATTTTGTTAAAAAGGTGGTTATCTTTTCTTAAACAAAAATCACGTCATTTTTCTCTCAACTTTTTCTCTCTATTCTCTCCTCAGCCAAACACTCAGATTTCATCAAATTTCCAGAGGTGAGGTGGTTTCGAACTTGATTTTTTTGTTCCAAATTGTTTTACAAAGATTGTTTATACAAAATCTTACATTAATCTTGTGATTTCTTAGCTTTTCACAAATCAATTGAGGGAGAAACTTCACAATAGGGGTAAGGTTCGAGATCTCCTCTATTATATGGTTCTTTATTGAAATTCCCAAGCATTTGATCCTTGCTTTTGCATTTCTAATCTGATTTTGATGATTTTCTAATGATTTAATGAAATCTTTGGGGAAAATGTGTTGATTCGCGAATTGAATCTGATTTCCAGTATTTAATGGTGATTTGACTCATATTATGGATGTTTAAAAATGTTTATAAGTGATTTTTATCAATGGAATCTCGAAACATAAGAGTCTTTATTTGTTTAAGTTGTTAGTTTTGAGGTTTTGTGTTGAAATTATGGTTGTTAGGTTGCTGGAGGTGGTAGGTTGTCTTGCATCTATTTTTAGATGTGTTTTGGTGTTGAAAACGATGCTAGGTTGATAGATGTCAGCTGGGTTGTGAATCGAAGTGCTTTGGTCTTGATTTCAGTTGTGGAGGGTTAATTGTGAGGGTGTTGTGGAAATCCGAGAAGGATTGTGTTTGTTGTGTTTAGAATGCATTATGATGCATTAATCCTCTGTTGTTGTGTGGTAAAAATAGGGGAGGCTAATCCAGAGGTGTTTGGAGAAGCGTAGGAGACTTCAGATGCTTGTTTGCGTGTCGGCGAATCGAAGTTTCACGTATCGATGAGTGAAAACATGGTTTAAAGCGTTTTGATATGTTGGACAGAGTTATGGGAGTTAAGGTAGAGCTTGAAACGCTTACCTAGACTCGAAAGTAAGTATAAAGTGGTTTTCTCCCTCAGTCGTGCTAGATTGAAATGGTTTTATGCACTTGTTCTAATTTACATGTTACCTACTGTTTAAGCATGTTTTAAAGTGTTTGATATACTGTTTTTAAGCATGAAATGCTGAAGGATGCACATGGTAAGTGATCCTTGTAAGTATGGTTTATACTTGTGTTTTAAAGAATAGTTTTTGCTTTGGAAAAATGGCATGTTTAATGCTTGTTAAAAACAGTAAGGTAAATGTTGAAATGGTTAATTATATTGGCAAGTGATGTGGTTTTAAAATTGTTATCGGATATAGTTGGCTGGCTATAGGATTAAGTACACTGTAAATAAGTCGCCTTGGATGTTGAGGGGTTTATACTGTGTACCGAATACTCCATCCAAGTACCCTAACGGTAGAGGGGTTAGACGGTACCGTATACTCCCGTTAGTGGATTAAGCGTCTAATCGATGATTGGGGTGGATGTCCTGTGGGTTGTTATTGAACCCGGTTGTTAATGTACCACGATTGTAATTGTATCGATATTCCGGTTGAAATGGCTTAAAGTGTTGGGTTAACACTTGTTGAATCCGTGTATCCGATGAACTCTTTTGTTAATAGACTTTTTATTGATCATTGGAAAGCCAATATAATTGTTAATGTATCATTGAAATGTCTTATGTTGTATAATGTGATTTATACATATTTCTCTTTAAGCTTTGTATTTGGTAGTAATGCATGGGAAGGCTTAAATGGAGGGTTAGCAATGGGATTTGCTGTTGATTAATGATACATGTAGCATATGGTTTACTATGCTGGTTTTAATGATATAAAGTGCATGTTTTCAAAAAGGGCATGATGATGATGTCTTTAAAGGATGATGTTAAATAAATGGTTTTAAATGCATTGATGATGGTTGTTTTGAGCATTCCTCACTAAACCATGTGTGCTTATGCTCTTGTTGTCCATCAATGCAGATAATTGAGGTCTTGGAAGGCAGCAAGAAGCAAGGGGATCTTGGCAAGACTTGTTTCCAAAGTATGTCTTGGTTTAGACTATAATGAATAAGGGCAATGGGGTACTTATTGTGTTTTGGGAGATGTTTTGTGGAACTCCCTGTTTGAGCATATTTCTTTAGTTGCTCTAGGGTTGTAAATGGCCTTTAAAGTTTGTTTTGATGTTGGCTTACCTTTTTGACATGTTGCTTGAATGAGCATTAGGAAGTATGCCTATAGATTCGCTTTTAATGCTTGATACTTGTTGTGTTGTAGGCATAAAGTTGCTAGTTGGCTTGTGATACATATGGCATGTTGGTATGGTGTTATAAGCATGTTGGAATGGTTTGAGAATGTTTTTGAGATGAAAAAACAGCAAATTATGGCATTACAAGTTCAGGCGTATCGATATGCGGGGGACTGTATCGGTACGGCTAGGCATTTTCTAGCATGAGGGGTCGGTACGCGTAAGGGAGTACCGATACGCCTAGGTGATTTTTGGGCTAGCATACCGATACGGGTAATGGTGTAGCGGTACACGTTCTAGCCTCTGGAATTTCACTTTTTCAATCCAAACCCGTGTACCGATACCCATGTAAGCGTACCGGTACGTATATTAAAAAGATTCAAAAGTTAGGTAAGTTCGTTATGGAGCATCGATACCTACCGTGGTGTATCGGTACGGGTATTTTACACGTATCAGTACGGTGACACCCGTACCGATACCCAAGGCTATTTTATGTAATGTTGGCTTGGCAGTTTTGTTTTCTTTGCATTATAGTCCCTGAATCTTGTCCATGCGATTGTATGAGCTTGAATGATCAATTTGAGATGAATGATCAAAACCTGACTAATTAAAGATTGGTATATTAAAAGTGGCTTAAATCCTGCAAATTTCCTGTATTTGCAATTTGGTCCCTAAATTGCAAATGTGATCAATTGTATGTCAAAATGATGCTCGATTGAGGTGAGTTATACCCGAGTGATGCATGTACACATAGGACTAATAACTGGCATCTAGACAAGATAAAAAGAAAAAATGGACCAGGTTTTGCTGAATCTCTTCGGTTTACTGTGACAAACCTAATATAGCTTCTTCGATTTGGTCTGGCGGCTAGACCGGGTCAAGGGGGTTACATTTGGTGGTATCAGAGACAGGTTTGGTTCATTTGAGAGGTTGTTGTGTTTCCATGTTTGATTTGCATGGTGATTATTATATGTACGCTGATTGTTATGCACGGTGATTGATATAAAATGTTGGTGGTCGTATGCTATGTTCGGGATGTTTTGGGGTACCCATTGCCTTATTATTATAGTCTGGAAAGTTTTGTTTTTTGAAATGAAGGTCTTGGGTCCTTGCTTGAGGCTGGCCTTACTGTTTTGTTTTGAAATGATTATCATGCCTTAGATATATTTTAGCACGATGGGACCGAGGAGAGAGTTGCGAACTAGTGTGATTGTTGTTGCCGCTAGGCAAGATGATGAAGGAGAAGTTGTACCTCCTGGAGGGTTGCCACCACTCCTACCTAATCCACCTGAGGGACTGGCCATGACCGATGCGTTTCAGGCAGCAGTTGCGGGTGTTCATGTGCCAGCACCACTGGTCGAGGGGTAAGGTTTGCCGCTTGAGCATCTTCTTAGTTTGGGCGGAGTTGAGTTTCAAGGGTTGTCACCTGAGGCTACTGAGAACTGGTTGGTCAGTACTAAGAGGATACTAGGTCAGATGGGGTGTACCGATACTCGTAAGTTGGGTTGTGCTATTTCCCTGTTGTAGGGTGATGCCTATACATGGTGGACTACCACTATATCTGGTATGGCGACGGATGATGTGACCTGGGAATTCTTTTGTAAAGCTTTTCGAAAAAAAATTTTGGGAGTCCGATATCAGGACGAGAGGAAGCGGGAGTTTATGGCGTTGGTGCAAGGCAGTATGTCTGTGGCGGAGTACGAGGTGCAGTTCGTAAGGTTGAGTCAGTATGCACCTGAGTTGGTTCCTGACGAGCATACTCGACGTGATCGTTTTCGTTATGGGCTTGTGCAGGATGTTAAGACATACATGCTTGCTGCAGATTATACCGATTTTGATGTGTTAGTTTTGCGAGCCAAGGATGTGGAGCAGAATTTAGGCTTGGCTTCTGGATCACGAGGTTTGAGCTCGGGTAAGAGAGCTGCTGATTTGGGTTATAGCGGTGGACAGGCCAAAAGACACCGTGACCGGAGGTTTCGCCCGAAGCTGAGGTATGGTGCAGGTATTGTGGGATATGGAGTCCAGGGGCAGGGTGCCCAGGTTGGAGCCTCGTATAGCACTTGCTGGGCTTGCGGATCCTGAGACCATTTGAGGCGAGATTGCCTACGGTTGGCCATGGAGGGTCAGGCACCTACGCCTGTGGTGGCTAATGCTTGTTGGAGTTGTGGGTCGGGCGACCACTAGAGGCGTGATTGTTTGTTGTTGGCTCGAGGTGGACAGGGTGCTACACCTGTTGTTGTTCCGCAGCGGGGTCGTGGCCGCCGACTGTTTCAGCATCGAGATGAAGGACAGAGGACTCTGGCTCATATTGTTGCTATCCAGCCTGAGGGAGGTGGACCGGCTAGGGTGTATACGCACCGTGAGGGTCGCAATGACACCAATGTGATTGCAGGTACTTTTACCCTTCAGTCTCTGTCGTTGTATTCGTTGGTTGATTCTGGATCTACTCATTCATACATTTTGAGTGAGCATGCTGAGTTGCTTGATATATCTATTGAAATTCTTAATGTGGGAGTTAGAGTGACTAGTTCTCTTGGAGAGACAGTCGTGGTTAGAAGGTTGTCTCGTAGATGTCCGCTGATCGTTTAGGAATATGTGTTTGCCGTAGACTTGATGGAGCTACCATTCTATGGTTTTGATGTGATATTGGGTATGGATTGGTTGACCGAACATCGGGCTATGGTGGATTTTGAGACCAAGCGGATATCTTTGAGGGTGTCAGATGATTATGAGGTAGTGGTTGTTGGTGAGAATGCCAAGTTTTTGCTTAGTATTGTTTCGGTTTTGGAGGCAAGACGAATGTTAGATTCGGGATGTTAGGCTTATTTGGCTTATGTTATGAATCCTGGATCAAAGGAGTTGAGAGTGCATGATGTTCGCACCGTATGTGAGTTTTATGAGGAATTGTCGGGGGTGCCACCTGACTGTGAGGTAGAGTTTGGCATCGAGGTTTTTGTAGGCACGGTACCAGTATCGATTACTCCGTACCATATGGCTCTGAAGGAATTGAAGGAGTTGAAGACGCAGTTGTAGGAGTTGTTGGATTGGGGCTTTATTAGACCCAGTATTTCACCGTGAGGAGCAGCGGTGTTGTTTGTTAAGAAGAAAGATGGTACGTTGCGGATGTGTATAGATTACCAGCAGCTGAATAAGTTGACAATAAAGAACAAGTATCCCTTACCGCGGATTGATGATCTGTTTGATCAGTTTAGAGGAGCTTCAATGTTTTCCAAGATAGATCTGAGGTCAGGGTATTATCAGTTAAAGGTGAAGGAGGTGGATGTGCCCAAAACAGCATTTCGTACGAGGTATGGGCATTATGAGTTTCTTGTGATGCCGTTTGGTTTGACCAATGCTCCAACTATTTTTATGGACATGATGAACCCTGTGTTTCATGAGTTTCTGGATCAGTTTGTGGTGGTGTTTATCGATGATATCCTTGTGTACTCTCGTACCGAGGAGGATCATGATAGCCATTTACGAATTGTGCTTCAGAAACTGATGGAGAATCAGTTGTATGGTAAGTTAAGCAAATGTGAGTTCTGGCTTAAGGAAGTTGTGTTTCTCGGACATGTGGTGTCGGTTGAAGGAATTCGTGTCAATCCGCATAAGGTTGGGGCTGTAATGGGTTGGAAAGAGCCTAAGTCTGTGACGGAAGTTAGGAGTTTCCTCAGTTTGGCGGGTTATTACCAAAGGTTTGTGGAAGGGTTCTCCAGTGTGGCAGCTTCGTTAACAAAGTTGCTACAAAAGAATGTTAAGTTTGAGTGGATGGAGGATAGGCAACGAGCTTTCGAAAGGTTGAAAGAAGCCTTGACGCAAGCTCTGGTTCTGGTTCAACCAGAATCGGGAAAGGAGTTTGTTGTTTATAGTGATGCATCGTATGTTGGGCTTGGTTGCGTGTTGATGCAGGAGGGTAAGGTAGTGGCGTATGCATCTAGGCAATTGAAGGTGCATGAACGTAACTATTCTACTCACTATCTTGAGCTTGTAGCGGTAGTTTGAAGATCTGGAGGCATTATCTGTATGGTGAGAAATGTGTGGTTTACACGGATCATAAGAGCTTGAAATATCTGATGTCACATAAGGAGTTGAATCTTAGGCGGTGTAGATGGTTGGAGTTGCTTAAGGATTATAATCTGACCATTGAGTATCATCCGGGGAAAGCCAATATTGTAGCGGATGCTTTGAGTAGGAAAGCGGCCGTGGAGTTGAGAGCCATGTTTGCTAGGTTGAGTGTGACGAATGACGGAGGTTTGTTGGCTGAGTTGCAAGTGAAGCCGTCCTTGTCGCAGATGATTAAGGAGAAGCAACCGTGTGATGAGAGTTTGGTATCTCATGTGGAAGATATCAGGGATGGAAATCCTATAGATTTTCATTTCAACGATGATGGGGTGTTGTGTTTCAAAGGTCGAATAGTGGTGCCTGAGGATGAAGAGTTGAGGCGTACTATTTTGATTGAGGCACACCTAGTCCTTTTGCTATGCATCCTAGTAGTACTAAGATGTATCGAGGGTTGAAGGAGGAGTACTATTGGGTTGGATTGAAGATGGATGTGGCTGATTTTGTAGCTCGGTGTATAGTTTGTCAGCGGGTAAAGGCTGAACATCAGTTCCCTTCCAGGTTGTTGCAACCATTGAAGATACCAGAATGGAAGTGGGAAAGAATCACCATGGATTTTGTGTCTGGGCTGCCTTTGATGCCGACCAAAAAGGATTCTATCTGGGTGATCGTAGATCGGTTTATAAAGTGTGCGCATTTTGTGCCAGTGCATACTACGTATACCTTGGACAGGTTGGCTGAGTTGTACATCTCTGAGATAGTGCGTTTGCACGGGGTGCCCAAATCTATAGTTTCGGATAGGGATCCGCGGTTCACCGCAAGGTTTTGGGTAAGTTTACATCATGCTTTGGGAACCCGGTTGAGTTTCAGTACCTCGTACCACCCCCAGTCGGATGGCCAGTCGGAGCGCGTGATTCAGGTTCTCGAGGATATGTTGAGGAGTTGTGTTATTGAGTACCATGGAACTTGGGAGAAGCAGTTGTCGCTGGTGGAGTTTGATTACAATAACAGTTATCATGCTAGCATACAGATGGCCCCTTATGAGGCATTGTATGGCAGGAAGTGTCGTACGCCCGTGTGTTAGGCAGAAGCGGGGGAAAGGTTTGTGTTTATGCCCAATGTTTTGAAAGGCACGACCGAAAAGGTAAAGTTGATATGTGAGCGCTTAAAAGCGACTACAGATCGCTAGAAATCCTATGCGGATTTGAAGCGTAGGGATATAGAGTACGTTGTGGGTGATAAAGTGTTTTTGAAAGTGTCACCCTGGAAAAAGGAGTTGCGTTTTGGGCGGAAAGGGAAGCTTAGCCTGAGGTTCATTAGACCATACGAGGTCGTTGAGCGTGTGGGTCCTGTTGCGTACCGTTTGAGATTACCTCCGAAATTGGGAAAGATTTCTGATGTGTTCCACGTTTCGGTGTTGCGGAGGTATAGGTCGGATCCATCGCATGTCATGCCGGTGGAAGAGATCGAGTTGAGACCATACCTATCTTATGATGAGGAACCAGTAGAGATTCTTGACAGTAGCAGTAAGGTGCTCCGTGGCAAGATAGTCGAGCTGGTTAAGGTGTTGTGGAAGCACCGCGGTGTTGAGGGGCCACGTGGGAGCGTAAGTCAGATATGCTGAACGAGTTTCCGCACCTGTTTCCTCCAGGTAAATTACGAGAACAAAATTTCTTAAGTGGTGTAGAGTTGTCACACCCTAGTTTTAGGTCTTAGCGGTTTAGTGGGTTATTAGACGGTTTGGTGGACCAGAGTAGAGATTCGAGTCGGTTTCGGGATCGTATATTTTCGATGTTGGAAATTTTATGGAAAAATGTTTAAAAATCATTATTAATTATATATTTAATAATGGTGGAATCAATTTTGAAAAATTAGTTTTGGAAGGTGGACATTTTGGTTAGTGACCAAAATGAAAGTTTTGAAAACTGTGATTTTCTAATGACTAAAATGAAAAGGGTCAAATACTTAGAATCTTTAAGGAGATATTTTACCAAATTATTTCTGAAGGTTTCTCCCTTAATTTAATTAATTTAAACATGTGCTTTAATTAATAATTAAAGTGGATTTTGTTAAAAAGGTGGTTATCTTTTCTTAAACAAAAATTACGTCATTTTTCTCTCAACTTTTTCTCTCTATTCTCTCCTCTGCCAAACACTCAGATTTCATCAAATTTCCAGAGGTGAAGTGGTTTCTAACTTGATTTTATTGTTCCAAATTGTTTTACAAAGATTGCTTATACAAAATCTCACATTAATCTTGTGATTTCTTAGCTTTTCACAAATCAATTGAGGGATAAACTTCACAATAGGGGTAAGGTCCGAGATCTCCTCTATTGTATGGTTCTTTATTGAAATTCCCAAGCATTTGATCCTTTCTTTTGCATTTTTAATCTGATTTTGATGATTTTCTAATAATTTAATAAGATCTTTGGGGAAAATGTGTTGATTCACGAATTGAATCTGATTTCCAATATGTAATGGTGATTTGACTCATATTTTGGATGTTTAACAATTTTGATAAGTGATTTTTATCAATGGAATCCGAAACATAAGAGTCTCTATTTGTTTTGGTTGTTAGTTTTGAGGTTTTGTGTTGAAATTATGGTTGTTAGGTTGCTAGAGGTGGTAGGTTGTCTTGGATCTATTTTTAGATATGTTTTGGTGTTGAAAATGATGCTAGGTTGATAGATGTTGGCTGGGTTGTGAATCGAAGTGTTTTGGTCTTGATTTCAGTTGTTGTGGAGGGTTAATTGTGAGGGTGTTGTGGAAATCCGAGAAGGATTGTGTTTGCTGTGTTTAGAATGCATTAATCCTCTGTTGTTGTGTGGTAAAAATAGGGGAGGTTGATCCGTAGGTGTTTGGAGAAGTGTAGGAGACTTCGGATGCTTGTTTGCGTGTCGGCGAATCAAAGTTTTGCGTATCGATGAGTGAAAACATGGTTTAAAGCATTTTGATATGTTGGCATAGAGTTATGGGAGTTAAGGTAGAGCTTGAAACGCTTACCTAGACTCGAAAGTAAGTATAAAGTGGTTTTCTCCCTCGGTCGTGCTAGTTTGAAATGGTTTTATGCACTTGTTCTATTTTACATGTTACCTACTGTTTAAGCATGTTTTAAAGTATTTGATATACTGTTTTTAAGCATGAAATGCTGAATGATGCACATGGTAAGTGATCCTTGTAAGTATGGTTTATACTTGTGTTTTAAAGCATGGTTTTTGCTTTGGATAAATGGCATGGTTTAATGCTTGTTAAAAACAGTGAGGTAAATGTTGAAATGGTTAATTATATTGGCAAGTGATGTGGTTTTAAAATTGTTATCGGATATAGTTGGCCGACTATAGGATTGAGTGCACTGTAAATAAGTCACCTTGGATGTCGAGGAGTTTATACGGTGTACTGAATACTCCATCCAAGTACCCTAACGGTAGAGGGGTTAAACGGTACCGAATACTCCCGTTAGTGGATTAAGCGTCTAACCGATGATTGGGGTGGATGTCCCTGTGGGTTGTTATTGTAACCGGTTGTTATTGTACCGCGATTGTAATTGTATCGTTATTCCGGTTGAGATGGATTAAAGTGTTGGGTTAACACTTGTTGAATCCGTGTATCCGATGAACTCTTTTGTTAATGGACTTGTTATTGATCACTTGAAAGCCAATATAATTGTTAATGTATCATTGAAATGTCTTATGTTGTATAATATGATTTATACATGTTTCTCCTTAAGCTTTGTATTTGGTAGTAATGCATGGGAAGGCTTAAGTGGAGGGTTAGCAATGGGATTTACTGTTGATTAATGATACATGTAGCATATGGTTTATTATGCTGGTTTTAATGATATAAAGTTCATGTTTTCAAAAGGGGCATGATGATGATGTCTTTAAAGGATGATGTTAAATAAATGGTCTTAAATGCATTGATGGTGGTTGTTTTGAGCATTCCTTACTAAGCCTTGTGTGCTTACGCTCTTGTTGTCCATCAATGCAGATAATTGAGGTCTTGGAAGGCAGCAAGAAGCAAGGGGATCTGGGCAAGACTTGTTTCCAAAGTATGTCTTGGTTTAGACTATAATGAATAAGGGCAATGGGGTACCTATTGTGTTTTGGGAGATGTTTTGTGGAACTCCCTGTTTGAGCATATTTCTTTAGTTTCTCTTGGGTTGTAAATGGCCTTTAAAGTTTGTTTTGATGCTGGCTTACCTTTTTGACATGTTTCTTGAATAGGCATTAGGAAGCATGCCTATAGATTCACTTTTGATGCTTGATACTTGTTGTACTGTAGGAATGAAGTTGCTAGTTGGCTTGTGATACGTATGGCATGTTGGTATGGTGTTATAAGCATGTTGGAATGGTTTGATAATGTTTTTTAGATGAAAAACCAGCAAATTGTGGCATTACAGGTCCAGGCGTACCGATACGCGGGGGACCGTATCGATACGGCTAGGCATTTTCTGGCCTGAGGGATCGGTACGCATAAGGGAGTACCGATACGCCTAGGTGATTTTTGGCCTGGCATACCGATATGGGTAATGGTGTATCAGTACACGTTCTAGCCTCTGGAATTTCACTTTTTCAATCCAAACCCATGTATCGATACCTATGTAAGCGTACCGGTACGTATATTAAAAAGATTCAAAAGTTAGGTAAGTTCATTATGGTGTATCGATACCTGTTGTGGTGTATCAGTACGAGTATTTTACGCGTATCGGTATGGTGACACCCGTACCGAAACCCGAGGCCGTTTTCTATAATGTTGGCTTGGCAGTTTTGCTTTCTTTGCATTCTAGTCCCTGAATCTTGTCCATGCGATTGTATGAGCTTGAATGATCAATTTGAGATGAATGATCAGAACCTGACTAATTAAAGATTGGTATATTAAAAGTGGCTTAAATCCTGCAAATTTTCTGTATTTGCAATTTGGTCCCAAAATTGCAAATGTGATTAATTGGATGTCAAAATGATGCCCGATTGAGGTGGGTTATACCTGAGTGATGCATGTACACGTAGGACTAATAATTGGCATCTAGACAAGATAAAAAGAAAAAAAAATATACCGGGTTTTGTTGAATCTCTTCGGTTTGTTGCGGCAAACCTAATGTAGCTTCCTCGATTTGGTCTGTCGGCTAGACCGGGTCAAGGGGGTTACAAGAAGCCACTTTCGTTAATGTTCTTTTGACGTAGCCCAAGCAAGATGATCTGAAGGCTTTCACGTGATGTTTTAGGATCGAAACTTTTTTAGGGATACATCTCGCATATGTGTAGGACGTCCTGTGGTGCTAGGACGGGCTCCCAAGTTCATCTGGTCAAGAATAGCTTCTTCAATATGGTTTTGAAGCCTCACTTGATAGAAAATATTTTCCAACGGATCTGGCAAGAAATTGCAATCTCGTCGTCCTTCTGGCATGACCCTTAGATGTGAGTGGCGAGAAGTAGATACCTCATATTTTCTACTTTTTCTTGGTTGAGCTCCAAAAGAGAAACTTTGCATGTGGACTATGTTGTCACCAATGTCGATCGTTGTCGTTGATCTTGTCACCAGCATTTACGGCCGCAAAGATCTAACATGGTGGAAATGTTGCTAGGAAAATTTGGAAAGATGAAGCTGAGAAAGCTATTGTGACTGGCTATCTTGGTCGAGAAGATCCTCCATGCTCACCGCGTCAATTGTTGATGCCTAAAATGAGCAAACACCAAACAAGAGAGGTGGAGGAGAAGACCAAGGTGATTAGTGGCTGTTTCAGGTGGTACACCCCGGTTGATTTGGGGCGAAGAGCCGCAGACATGGTGGTAGGAGTAAATGAGAGAAAGAGAGAACCAAAAGGGGGAGGAGAGGAGTATTATTCCTCTTTGTTTTACTTGTCTTTCTCTCTTTAGTTGCATGAGTATTTATAACCTCGGGTGTTGTTGTTGATAGGACGATGTCAAGCTTATTTACAACTATTGATGGGCGAGAGAGTTAGGCCCAACTCCAATTCATAAGCTCTCAAGTCTGCTCACGTGGGTGAGACGTTGTAGCTCCCTGACAGTGTTTGTTCCCAAGGCTGCGTAGGCCTTAATTTTTTACCTACAGTATTTGTCCATCTTCAGAGGAGGCGCTGCTGTGAAGTTCTTTCGAAGTTGCCATGTGAAGAGGCGTTGAGTTCATGTCGGATGCGGAGATGTCAGGTAGATAATTTTTATTTTTATTTAAAACTTAATTGATAAATAAATCTTAAAACGGTTAATGTATTTTTCCATCAAACCTTAAAGGATAGTGAACATTTTCTTTAGAGGTTTCATATTATTGAATATGAATGATTCGGATGATCTTGGTCTTGCTTAAATGAGTTTGAACAAAAGATTTTCAGAAGTTTTGGTTGGTGATCGCATGGCTTGCTTTTAAAATTGTGTATTGATATTGTTCGATGCGACATGATTAATACGTAAATGAAATTAGAAAAATAATTAAAATTAGATTATCTCATATTCATAATTTGAATGAAAAAAAAATATTTTATATTTCAAAAATATAATTTATAATAAATTATTTAGTATTTTATATAGGTAAAGTGGTAAAATATTTACATAAAATCTTATCAATCCAAACACCCTTGAACACTTAATTTATTTTAAATAGTGAATTTTAATTATAATAATATTTTATTATTGAAAATATATTTTTCAATCTTTTTACAACTGAGTTGATACTTAACTATTTTCTGACGAACTGAACGAGTGGTTCCAGTAGAAAAGAGGATGACATTCATCTTAGGAGTCCGGGTTCGAGCACTCATGTGTACAAAGTGTGCGCACATTGTCACAAGGTTAAGAAAAAAAGTATAAACATATATTATCATATAATCACTCCAATATATTAAAAAAAATATTTTATGACTCCACTCCCATTCAAAAATTTAGAGGAAGTAAACATGTTATAAAATTAAGCAATGCAATAAAAATCTAACAATAACATGCTATAAATGCATGCACGAGTGAAAATTAAGATGACACAATTTATTAAAAAATATAAAAATATATTTCAAAAAATTATAAAATTCTGTAAAAATTTATGACTTTTTTAAAAGAAAAATTAAGAAACTTTTTTACATTTTTATGGTTTTATTTAATTTTTCTATTTTGTGTGAATTTTTAATTATTCATGGCGGCATCAGCATGTCATTGAGTTTAGCCAGATTTTTTTTAAACAAAAAATACAAAGGCATGTTGTGATAACAAAATGATAGTACAATGACCAAACTGATTAAAAAAAAATCTTCAGTCACTAAATAGATAAATTAATAATAATATAGATACTAAAACAAGTATCAAACTTTTTTTTGACAAATCTTAAATCTAATTTTAATCCTACCCAGAGAGAAGGGGAAAGAGAACTCTAGGGGGAATGAAGGAGGTTGCTCTTACTGGGTATAGAACCCATGGCCTAAGGGAATATGAGGGAACAAACACAAGTAGTTTTACCAACCGGTCAAATGTGCTTGCTCACAAGTATCAAACTTTTATCAATAAGTTGTGATGTCTTTTATTAAAAAAAACTTAAGGGATAAAGATAATAGATCGAGTGATAATGATGTTTATATTATCTCATTTTGTGTGAATTCGAATTATGTCATTTATCTTGAGAATATAATTATTTTTTTACTTAATATAAAAAAATTAAAAGATAAAGGATTGCTTATATATTTTTGAAAAATAATCAATTTGCCCCATCCCTAAAATCATACTAAAATGATCTTTGTATCTTTAGAATACATCAATTAAATCTCTTGAATAACAAAACCTGTCTTTGATCGTTATTAAGTTGAACACCTGGAGAAATCTTAGAACAGAATTATTTTTTCAATTCGAGTCTACAACCGCTCCTCGAATACATTTCACTAGAATCAACATTGAGTTGGAGAAACAATGACTTCTGAAGTTTTCTCCTACGAGTTGAAGATTGGGCCAAAGTGGTGATCAAGAATCTTATTTTTTGAGAAATCATTAGATATACATGGCTCACTACGTCATTCATGATCGATCAAATAAAAATCATTAATTTCAGTGTATTTTCTAAATAACTACTTACTCCTTAGTTACATGTAGGAAAGAGATGAAGATACTCACCTTAAAAAATTGAAATAAAAAAATTTCATTAGATGAGACTATGGATAACGTAGTAAGTCATCCATCTAAAATTTTTCCTTATTTTTAGACCTTAAAAGTTGATTTTTCAAATATAATCAACACAACGAGATAACATCAGGTTTAATTTCTCTAAATCAAAAGTCAACTTTTTATTAATTTATTTATACAAAACAGGGAAAATCACGATAAACTAAATAATCATAAAGAAACTCAAAGTGGTCGCCTTATTGTGTCATCTTTAATAATATATTTATAACTTTTGTTAACGGGTGACACGATTGTTAAGAAATTTTTTATAATAGCATATTTAATTTTTTGTATTTATATATTTTATCAATGTAGTTTTAATTTGAAAAAAAAATCAAATGATATTAAGCGTTTAAGCATGTTCAATTTCACATTCTCTTAGACTTTATACCAACAACATGTCAATCGAACTAAACTTAATCAAAGTTAATATTTTTTAATTATGCCGTTCTATAAAGAAACATTTTAATTTGCTCCTATTATATTGAATTATTGATGAACAAAATACTTCATACTTCACTCATGACCCCACTATAAGAAAATCCTGGCTCTGCCACTACCACTATCGTCATGTAACGGTCGTTGTTGCGGTTGTATACCGTCAATGACGGAGATTGCCCCACCCCCGAAGAATTCTTTTTTCACCTTTATCCCCCTATTTAATTTTTTTTAAAAATTAGTTTATTTATGAATTTGCCCCCTCAATTCCAAATCCTGGCTCCGTCCCTGCATACCGTTATTTAAATCTATGTCCCTAATAGCAAGTAATGAAAAAAATAATTTAAATAGTAGGTCTATAATAACAGGTATTGAAAAATTGGCCCCTAATAACAAAATTGAATTTTAAGAGTATGCCCAAAATAACAAAAATTAAAAAAATAAGGCCCCTAATAACAAGTATTAGAAAAAAGTTAAATTTTAATAGTAGACCTCTAATAATAAATATTGGAAAAAAATTAAACAGTTATTAACAAATATCGAAAAAAATGGGCCCATAATAACAAGTATTAAAAAAATAGACCATTAAAAATAAATATAATTCGAATAAAATTAGGAACGTGTAACTTCTTTAAGCGATGAGTCATGGGCGGGCGCCCTTGTTGCCCCTGCCCAGGGCCGGGCCTGATAAACATCATCGATACTAATATAATAACAAAATTTGACGATAAGTTGACAATAAATTTTATCACAACTCAAACGCGACATATTTAGGTGATAGTACCTATCAATATGAGAGAACTAGTTTGAGAGTCCAATGTCGGGATATGTCAACAAAATAACCAAATAACCGCCAATTAAAAAAATGAAAAAATTTAACACTAGAAAACGTTCTACAAGAACAAACAAAAACTTCCATTATTTTGTAAAAAAAATTGAATTTATTAAACAGAACATTCAAATGTGTAAAAACAAATCCTCGAGAAATAAAGAAGATAAAAGAGATCGACAACTTATTCTTATACCACTCCACGACAACTTACTGTTACTAATTTTGACTAATGAAAAATGTTGTAGGCGATAGAAAAACCTTATTTCCATATAACTTTTCACTAACTATAGAGTGAACATAGGTTCAATTTTGGAAAAAAATATATATATATATATATATATATATTTGCACATGATAGAATATATATTTATATTTATAAGATATGAAAGTGGAAAACATATATTTCTCACAAAAAATCAATTTTGTATAATTTTTCAGTTTTGGTCTAAAATAATTAAATAGAGCAAAAACTTGAAAAATACCTTAGCAAAATTCGCAAATATAATATATATATATATATTCATATTTATGCAATGAATAATATCAATACAAAGTATAATTTAAAGCTTTAATTCTCAAAGGCGGATTAATAAATATCAATTTTAAATACCAATGATGTTGTTCTAAGTTGTAAGTAACTTGGTATTGCTTAAGCAGATCTCGAGTTCGAGTCCTTGTGTATGCCAAAAGATTCTCACTTGAAGACTCACTCACCAAAGCCAGGTGTGCGGTGCGAGTTAATCCGAATTAGTCAGAACAAAACTCTGTAAATCGGAAGAGTAACAAAAAAATATCAATGTTGAATCAATAAATAATATATTTCGATTCATTATATTTTTGTACACTTCTCTTAAATTTATATTAAATTTTATCTTATCCAAGATATTACTATAAGAAAATAGCTTATGTAAAAATATATTTAAAATTTAATTTAATAAATGATACGAATGGAATGAAAAACTCATGTGCATAAAATTTATAAAGTTTTAAATTTCGTATTCAGTCTTTAAATAATAATTATTAATCATTATTTAGTTGATACAAGGTAACCTAAAGGGTTTAAATTCATCTTAAAAAGTACATCATACATTTATGACTCTAAACCATAACTTTAAATTATAATATTAAAATTTAATTTTAAATTTTAAATCTAAATTTTTTTAAATATAGAGGCATCGAAGCATATGACTTGATAAGGAAGCCAGCCAAGTGAGTGAAGATATTTTCTTGATGACATGGCAGAACCCCTGGACCGAGTCACGTAAAAATAAAAACATTTGAGGGTATTATCGTCACATGACAATAAAGTTGTCATTAGTTAGAAACCAGCCACAGTGGTCACCTTTGATTTTGAAAACGCTATCGTCCAATATTTCCAGTCTCCTCAAATTCCCCCCAAGCATCTTTAACTCAAAGCACATAGCGCCACGTGTCACTTTGCACGATCCAGTGAATCCCCAAAGCTATTCACAGCCCAGCTTTAAATCTGGGTTCCATGTCATCAGATCAAATAATATTTTTTTATTGGACGTGCCTTGTCTCTTTTCCTACTCTTGCAATCTTTGGCCCCCGCGGTTTCTCAACCCATCTTTTCCCTCAATTTCTTCTTCTTCTTCTTCTTCTTCTTCTTCCTCATTGTTTGCTCTTTTCCCCCTCTGAAATTTTCAAGGTTTTAAGCTTTAGAAATCTCGACCGTCGGCAGAATGGGATAAGGATCAATTTCAAACGAGTTTCGAAAGGTAAATAATTGTAAGTTTATTTCTGTTTTAATTTTTAAATGTTTTTGCTAAGAATTTTCACTGTTTTAGTTATTGATGTTGTTTAAAACTCCATCTTTTAGTTATTTTCCTTTTCCAATAGAAAATAATAGTTGATTTTTTTTCTTCTTTAAAAACGTCTAGTTTTTATGTTATGTTTTTTTGGAGAACAAAACAGCAAAAAGAGAAGGAATTGAAGCATTTATTTGAATAAAAGTGTGATTCAATTCGTCAAAGTTATTTGAAACGGCTTACTTTTCGATGTTTCAGCTAGATTTCTTCTTTACTTCTTCATTACAACCACAATTTTCTTTTTCTTTTTGCTCGATTTATACTTGTTGGTATCATAGAATATGGTGCTGTTTTCAACTTCACTGACGTAAAATTTGAGAATTACGCTCTGGTACGATTCTTGTACAGTGAGAAATTTGAAAGGAATATCTGGAAAATCTAAATTTGAATGAAGTCTTTCTTCTTTTGGTTGTTTACTTATATTTTTGTCCTCTGTTTTAATTTGAATACTTGAGAATTCATATTTAAATTTTGATTTTTTTTTGACAAATCCTAATCCTACCTAGAGGGAAGGGAATGGGAAGAAAGTTGGTATTCCTAATAGATCTCGAATCCATAGCCTAAAGAAAACGAGAGAACAAAGATGAGCATTTTGACCAATTAAATACACAAACTGTTCTTCTTTTACTTGGTTAAACATTACGAAAAAGAGGGAGATTGTTTTATGAAAGTGGAAGCTATTGTTAATTTTATTTCATTTTACAGAAAAAACTGAAGTTTCTTGAATCAAGTGCTTAATCTACTTTAATTGTATAAAAGTAAGAATATGAATGCGATTTAACTTGGGCTTCTTTCCTATGCAAGTGGTATTGTTTGTTTCGAGTTGAACACATGAAAATAGTTATACAAAGTATAACCTTCTTTCCTATGCTAATCCAACTCTTGTTGTAATTCTAACAGATTCTAAGGTTTGAGTTTCGACAATCCACCTTGACTTGAGAGATTCCAACTCCAGGTTTTTCTCGTGGAAACTTGAATTTCTGTATTACAATAGATCTCATTACTTTTGCACTTCCTTAGAAGATATATAATTTAATCTTGCCATGAAAAACTGGATCATTGGCAGTCTACAAACACACTTGTTGTAGCATATCCAAATTTGTCTACTTTCTATGCCATAACCCATAAGGCTTGATTTGCGTAATATGCTGTGGATTGAGCCACTCGATTGTATTCCAAGGTCGACCAACATGAGTAGCAACCAATTGTAATTTGTGACAGCCCTGGCCGATGGATCTTGTCACAGGACGATTCAAAGGCAAACCCTCTACATTCCCTCATTTCTTCCTCTACCTTGAAAATGACTTATGATAAACACTTACAACTCATCCAACAAAGCTCTACATCTTAGACTCGTTAGATAGAATCTTAAATCTCGTGCTATTTTAGGGTAAGGGGGTCAATCCTGTGGCTCAAGGAATCGATCCTTTGCCAAATACAAAAACTACCCAGCCACCAAGGGGAAAAGGATCTATCATTTTCCCCTAAGGAATCTATCCTTTTTTTCTAGAAAAATACAGAAAACAGATTTGTAATTCAATTTTTCCAACTTTAAAACGAGCAAATTTAGCTACCTTAAGTAGACCATGTCAAGTTTAAGCCTAGAACATGCATCGCTAGACATGCCAAACTTGACCAGAGACGAGTCACCCGTCCTGAGTCTCGATTTCGACTCAAACACTCGAAATAAATTGAACCGAAACGAAATTGACTCAAATTTTAGTTGAACCGATATGGACCCAAACTGATTTCCAATCGAACCGAAGGCAACACGAACCGATCAAACTGAAAACAACCTGAATTTATTTTACCCACACCTAATTTGACCAAACAAATTTTTACTAGTTTGTTGCTGGATATAATAATAATAATAATAATAATAATAATAATTTATGAAATTGCTACAAGGTTAATTTATAATAATATATATGAAATTGCTACAATGAAAAAAATTAATTTTTCAAATTGAAACGAGTTTTGCATCAACAGTATATCATTCATATTTAAAAATCAAAGTCTTCATTTTAAAACAAAAAATAACCTAAATAATAATTGACAAACAAAAAGATGTATTTTTATATGAATATTTCAATATTTTATATATACTTCGATTTGACTCATACTCAACTCAACCCGAAGATCCAAAGGTTGATCTGGATAAAAAAACGACCGATCTCTTATTGACCTGAAATCAACCAACCCGATATTAACCAAATAACCGACCTGAATTACCATAAAACCGAATAAAGTTGGACCCGAACTGAACTTAAACTGAATGAAATCAAGCCTATAATTACCCTACTTGTACGACCCGTTTGCCACCTCTATGCGTTGCATAAATGTCAAAAACGCCATTAGCTTACAAATATGCAATGCACGCACCTCCATAAAGTTTTATTCATCTTTAGTGGCTGGTAAGACTATTTTTAATGCTTTATCTTTCTTAAATAAACATCCAAATTTGCCAAATCAAATAATTAATGAACCAAATATTTTCAGCAAAATTCAATGACCAAAGGTAGCTTAGTAGTTTCATTAGCACATGTATTGATCATTTTAAATAAAATGACGTGTTCACATCTTTTAAGTTGAAATTAGCAACACAACGTCTAAAAGTATTTCATAGTACTTAATTCACAAATCAAAACATGATAATGTAGTCCATCAAGTCCTAAAAACATATCAAATAAACCGTATTACGAGTAAATCCAAAATGCAACAAAACAAAACATTACAATCAAATCAAGTCCCCATGCCACAATTAGAAAATAGTGTAAAGTTATAAGTATTAAACTCTCCACAATTAGAAAATAGTGTAAAGTTATAAGTATTAAACTCTTGAAAACCGAGAAAATACAAAATTAGGATTTAGAACTAAGGATTTAAGGCTTAGAATATAAAATACAAAATAGTTTTTTATATATAAATGTATGATAGTTTAGTCAAAAACCTTTAGAGCAAGTGATTAAATGTTCTCAGTTGACACATTCCTTTCCCCCTAGGTTGTGGGTTCTAAATCCAGTAGTAACAAATTTTCCCTTCTCACTCCTCCTAAGTAGGAATTGTTCAAAAAAATATATAATAATTTAATGTTTATAAAATTTATATACATATAATAAAAGCATAAGTAGTTACATAATTTAATTTCCACTATCATAATGTAATTGGATCAGTGATTTCGTGTAAACTAATTATTTACATGTTAGATCATAATAATTCATCTGTAAAATGTATGATTTGGTTCAAATAACTTTAATTGTCAAACCAAAAATATATGAGTATAAATTACAAATAACTTTGATTTTAATTTTATTTAAATCAAAGTAACTAGTTCTTTAAATTAAGCTTGAATCACTGAACATAAAATGACCATAACCCGAAAATGATTCAACTCAAAACTAATTCAACTCGAAACTAATTCGAATATAAAATTAACTCAAAAACTTTAAATTTGTATTGACCCAAACCAAAACTGACTCTGCTCATTCATTTGATAGCTCTAGTTGAACAAATGAAATCTCAATGATGTTCTACGAGGAACGAATCATTAAGGTAGATTCATTGCATTTTAAACTAAATAATAAATCATGAAATGCAACTAAACGAGATCATGCAAACACATTCAATTTCTCATTACATAGTTCACCTTTTAGTGCCTATATTTTACATTTAGAATCATATAAATTAAAATCACATTTACAGGAAAAATTCTCAAGTCGTGCCAAAACAATAATAAATGCCATATTTAATAAACAACATATTTTTTGAACCCTTCCTATATAGGGGGAGGGGAAGGAAAATTTGCTCCTAATGAGTATTGAACTCACAACTTAGGAAAGAGGAGAAGGTGTCAACTGAAAACTTTTAACCTCATGCTCTGAAGATTGTTGATACAACCTTGACAACATTTAAACCTATACCTTCATGCTTTTCCTCAATCACAATTCCACTAACGTGCTTATATCACAAATCACAATTTCATGTTGTATTACTAATCAATTTATCAACTTTAATCCACTTACACAATCACATTTCTTGTATAGTACTCCTAACTCTAAACACATAAACAAACAACACATAACGCATATCAACAAGATCCCTAGTTTTATGGCATGCAAATTGATAAAAGATACACATTTTTTATCATTCAAATAGTCATGTTGTCACATGTAGAATATAGTGGCGGCATGAATTTACATTGACACATACTTCCACATTTCAATTAGACCGATGATACATCATTACCAAAGCACACATTTTTACACCAAACCATTCATCAAACCGGAAGGTTCAAAAACAAGAACCGCACTTGCCCATCACTCTAAAAAAAATACTACTCAACTATTGCCTTTCCCTTTTCCTTGATGATAGGACCCGCATTTGAGGTAAGTAAAACTCGACTCGATTTTTTTTTTTAATTTTGAGTTATTAGATTTGATTCAACTCAAATAATATGTGGAAATTTTGGGTTCAAGTTTTTTCAACTCGAAAAATCAAATTTTACAGTTTTACGATTTAGTCACTAATTTCTTTTTTTTCTTCAATTCCTCTTTCATTTTAAGTTTATTTTTGACCAAATTTGAATCACATATTTCTAAACCACAGTAGAATACGTATTTAGCTTTAGATCATATTTTTGAAAGTAAATGTCTTCGTTTTGTAATTTAGCCCATCAACTTTTTACGATTTCTTCATTTCTTCAATTTCTCCTTCGTTTTAAGTCTATTTTGACCAAATTTAAAGCACATGCTCCTAAACCACTTTAGAATGTCTATTTAGATTTAATTTATACTTTTGAAAATAAATTTCTTATTTTGTAATTTAGCCCATCAACTTTGTATGATTTTCACATTTCTTCAAATCCCCCTTCAATTTAAATCTATTTTTAACCAAATTTAAACCACATGCTGAACTATCACTATATAATATCAATGTAGCTGCAATTCATATTTTTAACAATTTTTTGCAATTTAATCCCTTAACTTTTCATTTTATTCAATTTAATCCTTCATCTGTACTTCTTTTTTAAATTCTTTCTTCACATTAATTCCTTGACTCCTTTATACTCCCATCAAATACTTTATCCTCAAAATTTCATTCTTTAAAAATAATATTATAAATATATTTCATAATTTTAGATGATATTTTTTATTAAATAACATTAAATCTTACTTACACACGTAGAAAAAAAATGAAGAAATACACACACACCTTATATGATTAGAGAGAGACGTTTAAATTAGAATCAATCCGTAATATAACATTATAAATAATTACAATTAAATTTGTATAGCAACTAGACAACTCGGCTCGGCTCAAATCGATTTTTTTAAAATAAAGTTTGAGTCATAAAATAGGCTTCGCCAACTCGAATAATTCAAATTTTTTTGACTCGACTCGATCGAATGCTCACCCTTACCCTTATATAAAAGCCATAACTAAGTCATCAGTGCAAAAACTAGAACTACAGAACACCAATAACATGATTTTCCTTAATCTCACCTAATTAAGCCTAAAATTGCTTAAAACTTTGTAACTTGAACTCTATCCACTTTTAACCTTAATCTTTCTAGCATCATTACATACTTCTAGAGCCAAGAAACTCAAAACCTTAAGCTTCAAAAGTTATCTCACAAACCGCCAAATTAAGCCAATTCCAGTCTTGATTCACTCAGAAGCTCCATACATGATTTCCCTTAAATAATGATCTCTAACATCTTCCTATTCCTAAACAACTCCAAAAGCGCAAAGGAATCAGCTACACACACTCTTAGTACGAAATTCCTCAAAAAAAATTCCAAATATAGCACAGAAATCGCTTTAAACCAATCTTTAAGTGATTTAATAAGGTTTTTATACTATAATAAACCCTCAAAATCCATAAGAAATCATTAGGAAAAATCGTTAATCTTCACTTTACTACTTTTATACATTCAAACATGCTAAACCAATTTGTAACTCAAAGACACCTTAAAAAAGTTTTGGGATACATTCAAATGATTGTAGGGTCATGGAATCTATCATGTGGCTCAAGGGATCGATCCTTAGATATATTTAATATTGCCCAACCATCAAGGAGGAAAGTATTGGTTTTTAAGGGATCAACATCGATCATTTTTCTAGAAAGCGTTGAAAACAAATTTGCAATGCAATTTTTAAAACTTTAACATGAGCAAATCACACCTAAATGTATGTAAACATAATCCAACATGCTACCAACACATCATATATATGAAATTACACTCATTAGTCATTTTAAACATGTCAAACAAGCACATTTTCCAAATTTAGCCATCTAAGACAGTTTGTAAGCCACGCTTACCTACGTATGGATAAAAATCAAATGTTGAGCAAATGAAATCTTAGTGGTGTTCTATGAGAACGCTTATAGGATAGATCATCAAGGAAAATTCATAGCACTCTAAGCTAATAAATCATTAAACGTAACTAAATGAGATCATGTAAACACGCCTAATTTTCTTATTACACAACACACCTTTTAGTGCCTAAATTTTACAACATGTGCAAATCAAATAAATTCGTGTTTATCTATTTTCTTAAGTTGCCTTCTTGATTTGAATAAAAAAGCTTAAGAGTGCTTGAAGCCCTTGAACTTTTGGGGAAAAAATCAATTACGTCTTTAAACTTAAATCATCTTAACTTGATATTTATCTGTTCAAATAAACTTAAACCGTATTTCTAAAATCATTAGAGACTTCTAAAATTGAGGAACTCAAAAATATAACCTTAGTTTTCAAAAGTTCCCTCACAAACCACCAAAATCAGGTCACCTTTTTTTTCCTTTCATTTAAACCTGTTGAGCTTTCTATAACTACTATCCCCTTGGTTTTTACCCGAATGTATAAATCATTTTCAATTTTCACTTTAGAAATACTTGTCTTATCAACTTCATTGAAGATATCTTGATTATTTTTCATGTGATTTCTATAACCACTATCAACAAGCTTATTTTCAAATGAATCGTCTATTGGCAAAATATGTCACTACAAATAGTTGTTCCTCTTTGTAACGCTTAGCTGCTGCAATGGTTTCCCTCTGTTGGGAATCATAGTGCGGAATAATTCCCCCTTGAGATTAACCGGCTAAAATAGAGAAATAAACTAGAAAACGATACAATAAAAGAACACACGATTTTTACGTGGAAACTCCCAACCGGAGAAAAAAACCACGACTATTGTCAAAGACAACCTGAGAAACCACTATGTGAAAATTGTTACAACACATAAACTATTCTCACAATCCCAACACCCCAAGTACACTCGAGAAAATATTTAACTACACCTTTCACCACTCTAATACAAGAGAATATAAAGGAATTTAAAAGCCAAATAGAACTCTCAATACCTGACTTGGTACGCTTGAAAATGCAAATGGTTAGGCCTATTTATAGTTGAGTTCCAGGGACTAACTTACAAATAGCCTAATCTTTAGTGACCAAGAAAATAATTTTCCCATGAATTATTTCCTACTTATCCAACTTGTTTTCATCATTTTCAACATTAGGTGCAGCCACTTTAGACTTTGGTGGCTGCCATCTTTGATAAGGAAAATTTCAAGCTATTTTTTCAACAAATCTCCACCATGACTTGAAATTCCACCACTTTCACAATTTCAAAATAGAAATTGTCGTACTCCACCATAAAAAGTACACCTTTATAAAAATAAACCTCGACACGTCAAAAATGCTGAAACTTATGAAGCAACTTCCATGTTGGCTCCCTCTGGAAATTCATCAGCAATCGACACCACACACCTTGCATCAATGCCAACCAATACCCTTGTATAACATCAGATCTGCTAGCAGAAACACATCCTTTTCCATGGTAAAGCAGAGATACCATGAGGATGTACTTCTCAACTTTATAGATCAAAGTCATCTCCCGTAACAAGCGAGATGATGCTAGTTTCTGATTCGGAGTCTTTTGTCGAACTTGCTCCTCTTGGACAATTTTTTCTTACATGCCCAACCTTTTCACACCTCCAGCAAACCACATTCTTTTTATTCTTCTCGTTCACTACCAATACCAAGTCTGTTGAATCACGAACTGTGGAATCACGACCTTCGTTCTTCAACCTTCTCTCATCAGAAATGATCTTATTGGTAATCTCTGAAAAATCCAGAGTTTTCTTCTCATACATCAAAATAGGTTTCATGTGTACATAGAAAGTCGGAAGAGACAATATAAGTGGTATAGCTTTATCTTCATCATCGATCTTAACTCCAATGGTCTCTAATTCAGTGACAATATGATTGAGTGCACTAAGATGATTTGAGATCTTGGAATCTTCATCCATACACAAAGTATGAAACTGCTCCTTAAGGTGCAATCTGCTTGAGATGCCTTTCCCTTGGTACAATGCTTCAAGTTTCTCCCAAATCTCTTTTACATCGGAGATTCCTTTCATATTAAGAAGAACATTCTTTACCAAAGCCAAACTAATTGAACTTGGTGCTCTCAAATCAAAATTCTCCCAATCTTCATCACTTATACTAGAGCTGGCTTTTCCAGAATCATTGTTGGCAAGCTTTCCTTTTAGTGCATTGTGCGTCCCCAATTGTATTAACATGCCTTTCATGTTTATTTGCCATAAACCAAAGTCGATCTTTCCATCAAATTTCTCTATGTCAAACTTCATGGCGGATGCCATCACAACTGAATGTAGTTCGTGAATATTGCACCAGGTAGTTCCTAGAAAAAAGAGGTGGATCACAAGGATCGCTCAAATACCAAGTCTTTCCGTAGCTAGAACTTTCCTAGACATGCACTTTCACACTACCACAGTAACCACCAATCGAGAAGAAGTCAAGAACAATCTCTAAGAAACCACAAACTCAAAGTAACCATAAAAAATTTTCTTTTCCAAAATAGAGGTTCAGACAATGCTGCAACCACAAGGATAAGGAAATTATCACTCCTTCAACCTCGCTATGATACCAATTGTTGAAAATCATAGTGCGGAACAATTCCCCCTTGAGATTAACCGGCTAAAATAGAGAAATAAACTAAAAAATAATACAATAAAAGAACACAAGATTTTTACGTGGAAACTTCTAACCGGAGAAAAAAACCACGACCGTTGTCAAAGACAACGTGAGAGACCACTATGTGAAAATTGTTACAACACATAGACTATTCTTACAATCCCAACACACCAAGTACACCTGAGAAAATATTTAACTACACCTTTCAACACTCTAATACAAGAGAATAGAAAGGAATTTAAAAGCCAAATAGAAGTCTCAATACTTGACTTGGTACACTTGAAAATGGAAATGGTTAGGCCTATTTATAGTTGAGTTCCGGGGACTAACTTACAAATAGCCTAATCTAAAGTAACCAAGAAAATAATTCTCCCATGAATTATTTCCTACTTACCCAACTTGTTTTCACCATTTTCAACATTAGGTGCAACCACTTTAGACTTTGGTGGCTACCATCTTTGACAAGGTAAATTTCAAGCCATTTTTCAACACCCTCTAATGTTGAAAAGTATTACAAATCCTTCCATAAGTCCTTACCTATCACATTTTTTTATATTTCACATTTGGTCTCCACCAATATTTATGTTAAAGATGACTTGTTTTATTCTAATAATGTTAATTTTTTTATTTTTTGTTGCTTTCATTGATCTTTGTGTCAGCTTGGAAAGCTCATTTTTTTAAATTTCATTGCCTCATGAGTTTGTATTCTAGAACATGGAAAGAAATTAGTAGCTTTGCCAAGATAATACTTGACTAGGGGTGCTTATCGAGCGAGTTGATCACGAGTCGAGCAATGCTCGACTCGACTAAAAAATTGTTAGATCGTGCTCGACTTGACTCGATACTCGATATGCTCAATAAAATTTTGCTCGATCCATGCTCGTTAGAAAAACTCGTTGCTTCGTTAAGCTCGCTATAATTTTTACCTTGTTTTTTAATATATGCAAAACCTTATTTTTTCATCGACAATGAATGACTTTTTTGAAGCGAGAAATTATACAAGAAAAGTACCATTATGTGCCTCATTAAAAACTTCCTTAATCCTAGTCGGGAGAAAAGAGTACACATAATGGTACATCTAG
Organism: Hibiscus mutabilis; assembly: GCA_019671005.1. Lineage (NCBI taxonomy): Eukaryota > Viridiplantae > Streptophyta > Magnoliopsida > Malvales > Malvaceae > Hibiscus > Hibiscus mutabilis. The sequence continues at coordinate 38,801,293 of CM033734.1, read as the reverse complement.
AAACGAATGATACGAACTCCAAACAAGGAACATAACACCCGACAACTAGGAAATTACAATAATAAGGCAAAAATAGCAACATCCACGATCCACAATCACTAGCTAGCATGACCATATTACACCAGCCGAGAATTCTACCCAACATTACGTTATCGACCAAAACCCAAATCACCCAGTTCTCAAGTTATAACCACCTTTTGCCAATGCATCGGCCACACCATTTGCTTCAAAAAAAAAAATGATGAAGCACCACCGAATCGAAAACACCACTGGCCTCATCACTTAGTTCCCTTTGGATCCATCCACTGGTTGAACCGGTGATGTGCAAACCATAATTGTTGCTTGGGGAAAGTGCAATGATATAAATTTTACCATCTTGGCTGCCAGCATAAAAGACATGTTCACCAGGGTCTATAGCAATTGCATCAATGATGGAAGGAACACAACATTTCTTAATAATCTTCCCTCTGGATAAGATCCATACCTTGCACATGTGGTCCTCACAAGCCAAAACAATAATTGCATTCCCTCCACTATACCCCATAACGATATTTGTTACACGCAGGGTATGTTCTATAAAACTACATTCATAAAGATGACTCGTTCGCTGCTGCCTAACATCATCAAATATCATGAACAACGACCAAACTCTAACACATACATCCTCTAACCCAAGAAATGAGGAGTGAATCATCCTCGGATGAAACTAAAAAATATCTTATCCGTATCAAACAAGGCCAATAAAGGCACCTAGTTCCACTAAATCCTCCATTCCTCGCCTATGGCTGAAACAACCCTGACTCTCGTTCGATGCTTTCACAACAAATTCGGCACCCAAGCAAAGTGGTAAAACAATATCCCCATTCAGCCCCCTAATAGCCTCCCATAAGTGAACCTGGTCATCAAACAAGCAAAGAGCATATATGTTAAGCAGAAAACAATGCAATCATCGCTAACCACTAACCTTTAATGGCCATGAAGTTTTGATTCAAAACAACGGACTCTTTACGAAAATGTGACACCTCCTAAATCACCAAGAGACCCCTGAGTTACCCTTCGGTGGCATTAAAAAAATCAAATTTATCAGTGAACTAAAATTATCTCACTATACCCCTCTCACAATTTTCCATTTTTGTTTCGTGTAAAAAAACATATTGCATCGCTTCTGTCGCAACCAATCATGCACGATCTTCTTCTTCAATGAAGTCCTTAATCCGCGAACATTCTATGACAGCACCCACATGATATGCCCCTATTGGCGTTTGTCTTGTTCCTTAATTGTACGAGATATATCTTTAACGATCTCCTCCTTATTCCCCACTGTAGAAGCCCCTACCAATTTACCAAGTTGCAATGTTTCTTCCGCCTCACGCATGATTAGTTTTTTTCGGCGTAAGAAATCTGAGTCTGAGAGTGATCCGTTAGCAAATCCCTGAGGTTGATTCAAAATCTGCTTTTTTCGTCACCACCCTCTCTTTTTTAGTTTCTCCGCTATAATCACCCTCTAATCATGCGAAAGAAAACATAAGACAATGTCAGAATACTTCTCACCCTTTTATCCTTCCCATTATGGTTTACAATCTCGGACTTGAAAGCCCTGTTCATAAGATTTCTTGGCCTAAGCACACTCACGAACCAGACCAGTCAAACTATTCTCATATTTAATCCCGCTAAGCCTAAAACCCGATGGCTATCATCCACTACACGATCTATTAAACCCATCTGTTCAATCGATATCCTCATCTCTGACTCCAATCCAGTTTCCTCAACACGGTACTCAAAACGATGTGGCTCTCAATCCAGATTAGATGGTGCCAACGTAAGAGTTGCTACAAAATTTGGAACCATGGTATCCCCTAAAATGGAGTTACAGTCCTTCAGCTTATCCCTATTGTCTCCATAACCAGGTGTCTTAGAAACCAAATGAACACCATCACCATTTTCCACATGTTCCGCATTTGGCCCATTACCAATTAAAGACTTCAACATTCCCATATCATCCCCATCGTGCGTACTAGCAACATCAATCGTGGCATCTTGTACCAAGCCTCTCCGAGAATCGATTTCCTGAACATGAATTGGGAATGTCATGTCCTCCACTATCAACTCAAGAATCTCTTCGATCCTCTTCAACTCATTAGTCATGATCATAATATGTCCCCTCTCAAACGAGGTTGGTTTCTCTATATTGTCTGCAAGGAAAACTAGTGATCCCCACAATTTTGCAATATTGGTAAACCTTTGCTGTGACCGAGCATGTATTGGAATCCCACTTATGGATAACCACACCCCCTCGACTCCATTGCTATCTCTAAGGACCAATCCTTTAGGCAAGTGAACCACCGATCCATATTTTTGTTCATCAAAAATCTATCTTTCACATCTGCGTCATCGCACATTATCAAGATCACAGGACACGCTATACACATAATAGAAAAACCTTCAAATCCAATTGAATTAAGTGTCAATTCTGCTATTGTGTCATTACAATCGGTCCAACAGACTAAGCATTTCTATAGAATTGCCATATTATTTGGGTCAATTGAACCTAAAATTTTCTGGGTCGACGAGTTCTGTGACAGTTGGGGACATTTTACGAACGCAGTATGTGCTTGTTTGTTCCTCCAGTAAAAATCACGAACCCCTCTTTTTGCCCACGTTACTCGAATCTTGGAACCGTATAGCCAAAAGCTGTTTAACCTCTCGATCACCCATTGTACATCAACCTTGGAGGTCATCCTCACAAAACCGAAGCGGGTGCTATGTGTTACGGCCATGCCATCCAGGCTCAGTTCGGCATGCCGTACGGCACTTGAAAGGGACTCATCCTAGATAAGTCAGCCTTTAACACATCCTTTATCCAAGCACTTAACTCGGAAGCGTCATCTCTTGATCCTTCAGGCAACACGCACACAAAATATCGAATTCTAAATTCTACACGGCATAGCGAATGCTAGCTACCAACCCATGACTTGCGTGATGAGAGCGATATGGGGCCCTTTGGCCCTAAACTGTCCCTAGAAGGTCATCCTAGAGAGACATTGTGACATTCGCTTGGCCCCAATGCCCGCACACCTAGGCCTCACACAGACCTAGAAGAAGGTCACTTACACCAAGGCAGCTCGGCTGCTAGCACATGGCGAGGGGGATGGTGGAGACCCAACACCAGACCATTTCCCCTTAAAGAGCTAAATAAACTTACCAAGTATGACGCGAATAGACGTTGCTTCGGCCCAAACGAGGACACTTTCTGGACAGGGCCCTTATTGCCTTCCCAAAGCATTCTACTTGATCCTTAACTTGGTAGCTCCTCAGGGATTGCTCATGTCATTGCTCGGTCCACCTCTGCTCAGTCCCAAGTAAGCTTGTCAAGGCACGATTGAAATATAATAAGAGATAGCTTTGACATTGTCCCCCACTTACTCTATCGATGTCCTCATTGATGTAGTCCAAGAAGGGATGGTTCTGACATTCTCCCTCACTTCTTCTATCGATGTCCTCATCGAGTTGACACCATTTCTTCATCATCTGATGAGTCAATATGGACATTTGTGGCAGCTTATCTTTGATTTGTGCTTGATTTCATACGCTTCTCTAGTCCCATAATCTGAACATTCAAGCGAATAATTCAAGCCTCGATCCTGGGTTCTCTAGATTTCCTTATGACCATGTTGCACATACGTGACCATCTCGTCCGATCATGAACTCATTATGACTCAGTTCCACTTCTTCAACGTCGAGTGCTAGATTCATGCTTCTCCACTTTTACTATGATTGTGACTTTTGCAAAAGACAAGTAACAAACCATTGACCCACTCGAACATGTGCCTTATAGTTTCTTTGCGCAACACGATCTGGCAACAGAGCTACAAAACATAAAGTAACATACCTGGCCATTTGCAAGTGAGCTATGACTCATCATGCAATGGCTTGCTCCTTAGAATTAAGCTCATTCGACAAACATATCCCACCTTATAGTGAGACCTTCAAAGCATAGAATGTATCACCATATAACCATTATTTAAGTGGATAAGTATGGCTCATATTGCACTCTGTTGCTTCGTGATGTAAATGATCTCTAGTTGCCATCACGATACATAAATGTACTTTTTCTCTTTGCCTTTCTTTATATTACCTGTGCTACAAGCTATATAAGCGAACGCATCAGTGATAACATATTCACACAAGTCTTGTATGATACCTGGTTGGCACACATTGCCTTCCACATTCACCATTTGTCGAGTGAATGTACACTAGTGCCCATTTGAACAACCTTGTTTGTGAACTCATGCATCCTTGTTTCCCAGTAATTTAAAGCATGTTTTCCAACAAGCCAACCAGTTTTAATGTTATCCAATGTTAAACGCACAATTTATCTCGCTTCTCCTCTGCACCATCTTGTCGACGTCGTCGTTGACTAAACAGAAAAAATTCCTTCCTTAATTAAAGGTACCATTATAACTCGCAAACACTAATTTTCCATTCATGTCACATTCATCCACCCTGCTTACTCCAACTACAATAGCGCTTGGCGTGATTCACAATGTTTTCCTACCATGTCTACTCCAATTACCAGAGCGTTTGACGTAGAGTCCAGTTTACCTACCTAGCCTACCCTAATTACTAGGGCGCTCGGTGTAGAAGTCACCATAATCCTACCCTGCCTACTCCCCCGAGAGCGCTTGGTGTAGAGTCACCACAATCCTACCCTGTCTACTCCTCCCCCGAGAGCACTTGGTGTAGAGTCACCACGATCCTACCCTCCCTACTCCTCCCCGAGAGCCCTTGGTGTAGAGTCCACATAATCCTACCCTGCCTACTCCTCCCCCGGGATCGCTTGGTGTAGAGTCACCACAATCCTACCCTGCCTACTCCTCCCCCATGAGCGCTTGGTGAGGACATATTTTAGTTATCAAGGCAAATTTATTAGCGTTTTATTCCACACAAAAAAGAAACAAGGGGGAAGAAGGATCAAGTTTGTATGTTTCAATCATGTGAAAGATGCTAGGAGGACAATGAGTAAAGTGAACAAATTTATTCTATTGAGGAATCATATTTTTGTTTCCATGGCTATATTTAACATTCAACAAAGCTATGAAGAAAGAAAAAAATAGCTCTAATAAAATCAATAGGTAAAAAACAATTTGTTGATGGTGGAGAATGGACTATTGTTTGTACGACTGATAAATTTGTAAATGCTCAACTATTTGCTGATGAAAAAAGGGCTACCGGAAGAAAAATATAAGGAGTGGTGGATGGACGTAAAACTGATATCCTTCAACAATGTATGGTAAGGTGGTGAAAGAAATTCTAGAAAGTGTAGACTTAGCTAAACATATTGTCACGTCATAAAGAGGCGAAGGACATTAATCCTACACCGAAAAAGAAACATGAGGTATTGGGATATAAAAGTGATTACACTACGCATCCTATCAAACATGCCTTTTAGGAAAGGGTAATGACCTCGTGACAAGTGCTATCAAAGCGACCCCTTGACTGTCCGATTTCACGTTGAGTGCCCTGTGGGTGGGGCAGACAAGTTGAACAACCATGACAATGTTCCATCACGAGGGCGAATGACTCACAACGAGGGTATCATGAGATTGAATGAATCGAAAAGCAAGAAGAAAACATCCCCATGATAATATGCATAAATGGCTATCAGAGCAGTGGTTTACTAAGAATGAAATGTGGTTTGAATCACTAACGATGAAAAGTAGAAGAGTGTGGCTATCGTGCTATAGAGTTTCGATTCATGGATGGCATGATAAAACTTTTCAAAATTTAGGAAAACAATGGTAGAATTTATATGCATGGATGAGAATACAAATTATTATCGGTATTTTCAAAATGTCTAATAATTACATCTTAAATGAGTCGAATTATTGAGGAGGTGCAATTGAGAGTTAATGGAAGGTGTTATCATATTTTCGTTCATGAAACAGATCCAATTGGTGATTTAATCTATGAGAATATGTGATGATTTTTAGGGACATGCTTATTGATTCTAAGGAATGATTATAAGGGATGCATACAACCCAACAAAAATCAACATACTTTGGAACAAAATTATTCGCAATATGAATACATACAAAACTTGGCATAACACATTATATATTAATTATTCATATCAAAGACACTATCAAATATATCAAAATACACCGAGCTTCAAGACGAACCCAAACCAAAAGCACAATATGTCATTGAACATCAAAATACGTATCCAAGATATACATTTGGCTATAAACACTGCATACACATATACTCATCAAGAGAATAACAAAATATCAATACCACAAAACCCAACTTTGGAGTTTACCACCACTTCTTGCACTTCAAATACACATTCAAACATATCAATACAACAATCCATTACCAAATAAACAATTAAAACTTGGAATGAGCATGCATGGATTAGACAATAAAACTTAGAATTTGAAAATCATTACCTTGCTTAGAATGACCACTTGATTTAATAAATAGAAAACTTGATAGATGGGATTTCTAAGTCTCTTGCTTAAAATGTCACACACTAAGAGATTTCTTTCAATTTCGGAGTTTCTCTCTCTAAAGTTTAAAGCTCTCAGCCATTGATATTTTTAGGGGTGTAAATGAATAGAGCATTCGATGAATTACTCGTGAACCATTCATTTATGTTCGTTTGTTAAGCTAAATAAGCGAGTATAAATATTTTTTTTATGTTCGTTTTATAAAAGAACGAACATTTACATAGGTGTGTTATGTTCGTTTATATTCATGAAGAAGCTTGTTTATAAACTCATTTATCGACTCGTTTATGAGCTCGTTTACTTGGTTCGTCTTTTCCTTTTCTTTTTTAAATTTTAAATATTGGTGAAGGTAGGGACTAAATTGAACACATGATAAACTTTTAGTTCAAACTGTGAAACCTTAGGAACTTTAAGGACTAGTGTTGTAATTTCACCATTTTAACAAACATATAAACAGACAAGTTAGATGGACATATAAGTGAACATGTTTGCGAACGCTACACAAACATGTTCATGAACGTTAAACGAACATGTTCATGAATGCTAAACGAACACAAACACCTTTAAAAATAAATAAACAAACACAAACAAAGCATTCTTCGTTCAAACTCGATTCATTTACACTTCTAGATATTTTAAGGTGAAGAGTGGCTTTAGTTTTCGTTATTGGTTTTTTCACTAATTAGAATTTTGGTTTAATGCCAAATTAAGGCCTCCAAATTCCCTATTCTTTTTTTCCCAACAATTTCCACTACCTAGAATTTTGGTATAATAATCATTCCAAGGCTCCTTTTTACACCCTTCTCAAATTGGTCCATAATGTTGCCGATTCATTCATTATCTTTCTAGATAAAGACTCATATTAAACTTTCAATCTATTTGATGTACCAAAATTAAAAAATGCAATTATATATATATATATATAAGAAATCTTTGTCTTCAGTTTTGGTTTATTCTCGTTATAGAATTTAAGGATGTTACATTTAGTTTCAAGCTGATGTGTTTTTAAGGTTCCTTTAGCATACTTGTTGCTCTTGCTAGCTATTGTTTCTGCTTAAAAAGGCCGCGCACATTCATTGCCTTAACTATATTTAAGGGATTTTTCATCTTCACATCACGCCTAATTGTGTACCTACCAACAACCCTTGAAATTGATGCTAATACTCAGTTATCCTAGTTTGTTTCAAGGCAACAAGTCCACCTAAAGGGTTATTGCATAGTGGTGGGTTAAATCTTAAACGGTAACATTCCTTAACCGTGTATGTGAGTTTGGTTACTCCATTTAATACTACTATAATTACACCACATACAACAAGCGAAAAACTACAAAACTAACATTGTTTATTTTCGATGTTCATTGATTAGAAAATAAATTTTTGCCTATCAAATCTCGGTGAATTAAGTTCTGTGTATTTTGCCATCATTCCCGATCTTGCTAATTTCACTCAATTTCTTGTTTTATAATAGGTACCATAGCTTGTACCTCCATCACTCTCTTTTTCACAATATTGGTTGAAATCAACAAAAAGTTCTTGCAATTGTAGCAACTGTTTTTGTGGCTGATTTTCCAATTTAGATTCGATTTGTGTGATGTTCTACCATTCATAACTAGGCTTCTACAACTCTTACTTCATTATTTCTGTGTTTCTTGCAATAAAATTCACAACTCTTATTTTTCATTATGTTTACAAGTTATAGATCAAGTCCCTAGCATTCACGAAAAATCTACTTCAATTGATAAAACCTTACCCTCATAGCGAATCTTACCTTGGGATAGAACTTATGGCTTGTCTAAGAGAACTCTTAATCTTAGGACTGGTTGAAAGAAATCTTATGAAAGAGAGTCTTAAACATCCATGACTTGAAAAAAATGATCTTATTTTACCACTAAAATTATCCTCTTAAATAGAGGTTAAGTGTGAATTTTCTTATAGAATAAGAAGTTAAAATTTGCTTGTTGAATAAGAAATTATAACTAAAGAAATTAAAATTAAAAACTTTTAATTTTAATAAATTTTTTAAAATAAATTTTACTAATTAGTAATGCAATAAAAATAAAGGCATCGGCCTACAGGGCGCTTGCGCAGCCTTTGGTGATTGATGGACATGGTTTGTGGCAAGAGATATGGCGCATTAATGCTCCGCAGAGAGTACGAACCTTTTTGTCGTTATGCTTGCATGGTAAGGTTTTAACTAATGTGGAGAGACTACTTCTGCATCTTATGTTGGATGGACGGTGCCCGGTGTGTTTTAATGTTGATGAGGATTTAGATCATGTGCTTCGGACATGTATTCGTGCGAAGGCGGTGTGGTTTCAACTTGTGCGACAAGATATGCATTTCGACTTTTTCATGGACAATTTCGAATCGTGGTTCCATGAAAATTTGAGGGGTAACGGCCAAATTCATCAAGTGTATAGGAATTGGAGTGAGATGTTTGCAATTGTAGCTTGGGCCCTATGAAAACGCCACTGTGATTTTGTTTTCAATTATAGCCGTGACAAGTTTGGAGACATTGTTAGGTATGTCCGCCGTTTGTGGATGGATGTAACTGGCGGTCGAACACAATCTAGGCGTGGCAATCAGTTGTTGCAGAAGTCGGGAACCATTGCTGGTTCTGCAGCATCGTGGTGGCGAGTACATGCAGCTGGATGGATCAGAGTTAACGCGGATGACGCAGTCGGGGGTCCAAGTAATAGAGCTGCTGTGGGTGGAGTGCTTCCGGATGAAGTTGGTAATTGGATATTTGGCTTTGCAAGGAGTTTGGATATTTGCTCGGTCCTTGTCGAGAAATTATAGGCGGCGCATGATGCTCTTTGTCATGTTTGGCGGCTTGGGTATCGTCGTGTCGAATTGGAACTCGATAGTATGACGGCGGTTCATATTCTAAAGGGCGATTATCACTTTGTGCGGGTGATGCACTTGTTGATAGTTTGTTTGAGGTGATCCATAGAGAGTGGGAAGTTCGGATATCACATATTCGCCGTGATGGCAATACTGTGGCTGACGCCTTGGCTCGATCGATTAGGGGATTGGGTATTAGTGAGATTGTTTATGCGCAATCATCGCCGGGATACTCTCGTTGCTCTTGGCGGATCGGAGTCCTGTGTAAATATTACTAGGAGTACTCTTTTTCTTCAATTAGACTTAGGGGAATTTTTGATGAGGCTCGTAAGAATATTTTTTTACATAAAAAAATAAAGTTATTCGTCCTTTTACATCTTTTGTGTCTTTGACTTTTTATCTTGTCCATTACGTAATTTTCTTGTATAATAAGCAATGAATGCTTTTATCATGTTGTAACAGAAATGAAATTAAAAAAATAAATCAAACTTCTTAATATCTTCATTCAAAATAGAAGCAAAATTTTAAAATTAAATATTTGAAGTTGTCATATAATCTTGTTTGATATTCCAATAAATTATAAGACACGACTTTTAATAACATTCATCTTTATCTTTTGTTTCTTAAATATATTTGTATATGGATGTTGAGATATGACCTTTAAATAATTTTTGAAAATTTAAACCTACACAGGATAGACACTATTCATATCCTGTGAGTACACTTGAGTTTGAATAACTTAGCTTCTTGCTTATTGAATACAAGAATTTTCTATGTTGCTAGGAACTCGTATTTTTATGTATGTGCTTCATTTTTGGGTTATAGTAAGATGAAAGCAAGTGTTATTTGAAAGTATATATATGATTGTTGTATGTGGGTGACATCTAATGCTAAATCTTTTATATAGGAATTGGTGAAGGTGAGTGATTGTAGACGTTTGTATATTGAAGACAACGAGATGTGCAAGCTTGTTTTTGGAATAGAGGAACCAACTCAACCTGGTGTCTTCCTCCTTATCAGTCTTTTTGAATCTGGTTGATGGGGATGGTTCAAATGAATAATAATGGTCCGGTGAGTGGTGGATTGGTTGAACTGAATACACATATCCGGGATGAGAATGCAAAAATAAGGGATGGGGTCATGGGTGAGGGGAAAGGCCTCTCGGAAGAAGACGAGTCACGTATTAATGATGATGTGGAAGACAGAAACAACAATAAGAAAGTGGTGGTTCAGCTTCGTGCTCCTTTAGTTTGTTGGGAGAGGTTTTTACCTCTAAGGTCTCTCAAGGTTCTACTGGTTGAAAACGATGACTCAACTTGCCATGTTGTCTGCGCATTGCTACGAAATTGTGGCTATGAAGGTTAGTGATTTTTTTTCTTAATATAAATTTTCTTCTTTTGCAATCTGATTATAATATACTCTGTTTTTTCTTGATTTTGGCAGTTATTGCTGTGTCAAATGGTTTGCAAGCTTGGAAGATCTTGGAAGATATAGCCAATCATATTGATCTTATTTTAACTGAGGTAGTCATGCCTTGTTTGTCAGGCATTGGCCTTTTAGGCAAGATAATGAACCACAAAACTCGCAAGAATATTCCAGTGATTAGTGAGTACATTTCGTGTATCGTTGTTTATTTGGTAAAAGATGGATGAATTTACAGCTAGCTATTTTGTTAACAATTGATACTTTTAACTGCTACACCTGGTGAGTTTTGTGTGCAGTGATGTCATCTCATGATTCTATGAACATAGTGTTGAAGTGTTTATCCAAAGGTGCAGTTGACTTTTTAGTTAAACCGATTCGAAAGAACGAGCTTAAGAATCTCTGGCAGCATGTTTGGCGGAGATGCCACAGCGTGAGTTGCTATATTTAATCCCCTTTTACACATGAAACAATTTCAGGTCTGCCATTTAATGTGTTGTTTTATTTTCATCTCCCACAATTATCGAGCTGCTTGAGTTAAAGCAAGCCATCCTTTGCCGAGTTTCTTGGAATGCTCGTAAAACAAAATGTTTGCTTTTATGTTTTACATGTTTTTTTACCAGTTTCTTGACATGAGACAGCAGAAAAATGCAAAAGTTTTCATCTCTTATCCTTTCAACAGTCTAGTGGTAGTGGAAGTGGTACACGGACTCAAAAACCCGCCAAATCAGCAGGTGCTGATTCAGACAACAACACTGGAAGTTATAAAGAAGACGACACCGCACGTGTAGGATTGAATGCTCAGGACAGAAGTGACAATGGAAGTGGCACTCAGGTGAAGAACGTTCTATACATTAAATTGTTTTATTTGGAATTTCGTAATGCCATTGAATTGTTTGATTTGCAGAGCTCGTGGACAAAGAGAGTGGTAGAGGTTGACAGTTCCCATCCAATATCAGACCAGGCCATGCATTCAAGGCCCGAAGTGCTCGGTAATAACTGGGTTCCTGTAACGATAGAAAATGGGTGTGATGGTCGGGATGACGAACTTGGTATGTGCACAACTGTTCGGTCCAGAGTTGACTTCCTCTAATTAATAATCCTTTTTCTTTATGTCTGATTAAACTGTGATGCATCAGAAAATGCAGTTAAGGGAAGAGATTTAGAGAAAGGAGCTTCTCAAATCACAACATTGCAGCTTGAAAACCTGGGTGAAAAGGTTAATTCCAACATGGCAGGTGCTAACCATGAAAAATTATATGAAATCAACCCTGATAAAGATGATGAGAAACTACACAAGGCACAATTAGAGCTTCACGATGAGAAACTCGCTGGTGATTTGAGAAACCGAGCTGCTGATGTGATAGGCGTCATCAATAACTCGGATGCTCAGCTAGAAAGTGCAGTCCTAGACATCATGAATGGTCTCTGCATGGTTTCTGATACCAAAGGTAAGGTCATCTACAAAAATAAGGAAATGCCATCCCTTGAGCTAAGTTTAAAGAGATTGATAGATGTAGGAGATACCGGAACAAGTGCCCATGAACGGAATGTGTTGAGACATTCAGACCTTTCAGCCTTCTCAAGGTATTTGGAAACCACAATTTCTCGTGTTTAATTATCTTAATTTCATAGTCGACTAATTTCCATTTCCATGCAGGTATAATTCTGGTTCAACTACTAATCAGGCTCCAATAGGAAATGTTGGTAGTTGTTCTCCACTTGATAATAGCTCAGAGGCAGCTAATACGGATTCTTTGAAGAATTTGCATTCAAACTCGAATAACATACCTCTAAATCAACAGTCCAATGGAAGTAGTAACAATAACGACATGGGTTCCACCACGAACAATGCCTTAAGCAAATCAGCAGTTATCAGTGAGAAACCGGCGCCTAAAGATATAGTTCCTTCTTTAGCCTTCCAACCAGTGCAAAATGGCCATGCTACTTCATTGCAATCTCCGACACAAGGTAAGGTGGATGTTGTAGTGGGTAAGAAGATTTTGGGTAAAACAAGGGCCATAGACCAACAGTTGCAAGTGCAACATCAACATCACCATTATCACCACTACCACCATCACTTCCATAACATGCCCCAAAATCGGAAACCAGGTAATCGTGAAGAATCTTTTCAGTGTGGGTCATCCAATATGTCAAGTGCACCACATGTTGATGCCAATGCTTTGAATGGAAGTGCATCAGAAAGTAACCATGGAAGCAATGGGAATATCACTGCATTAAGTTGTAGAGGATTAAATGTTGAAATTGAAAATGGGGATCCACTTCTTGGGAAAGGCGGAGTTGTTGGCGGCTTGGGATTTGGAGGCGGTACTGGGGCTGATCAAAATCGTTTTACTCAAAGAGAAGCGGCTTTGAATAAATTTCGCCAGAAAAGGAAAGAAAGATGCTTCGAGAAGAAGGTAACTACAGTACATATTTAAAAAAAAAAAGTTAAAGAAAATGGATGAAACCTTCAGAGCTAAAGCTAAATATTTGGCAAACATCCATCCTAGAATGGCAAAAAAAAAAGAAAAAAAAATCAAATTCCACCAATCATCTAAGTTTATTTACAAGTTCTAAACGTTGTTCTCTATTCTATTTCTTATTGCCATGAAAATTTTCAGGTTCGATATCAGAGTAGAAAGAAACTGGCTGAGCAGAGACCAAGGATTCGAGGACAATTTGTACGACAAGTCCAAGAAAACAAAAACAGGGATACAAATAGCTAACCTCGACCCTCTTCCACTTGTCCGTGCACAATTTTACCAACCAGTTTACGGAATGGGAGCATAGCATTCAGAACCCATGGCGCAAGATTATGCTATTAATAAAACTTTACGAACTCTTAATCAAACACTGAATTTCTTACAAGGACTTGAGTCATCTTGATGCACTCTATTAATCCCATCGACTGAAAATATAACTACTACTACCACTATCTTGCATCACATGGTAACGACCCTTGAAAGGGGTTGCCCTAATATATACTATTACCTACCTATCCATCAGTATGGTTTGTTGTTGTTTGTTAAAAGGACTTTGAATTAATGACAATGTTACTTAATTTCTCCTTATTGAAAGGGGTTTCCGCTGTTGTTAATGCTCATTATAACATTTAAACTTATGGCAATTTAATTCTATTTAATAGTAAATAGAATTAAATTGTATAGTGGAAATGAAGATTTTGCCGTCACTATTTAGCCTATAAATAGTGGGCAATTTCACTCATTTTATACATCCCAAAGCAAATGTCCTTTGCTTTGAAACACTCTTTGGTTTTTATAAACCTTTTCTGAGTATTGTTTTGAGTTGAGAGAAGAGCAGTACCACCAAAGTCCACTCCAACTTTCGGATGTACGAAATTTGGAGACCCGTGCTAACCTCTCATTCGTCTATTGTAGCGATTACACACATCGGGAAGAATTCGCTTCTAAGGCAGTGGTTAATACCACGACACGGTTATTATTCTATTCGGTTATTTTATTTATTTGTCATGTCAGTGCTAACGCCTCGTTTTGCAGCAGCCTATTTTTCCAACAATTTAGAAGCGAATTCAAAAGCACTGTTGTTCAAACATTAACAAAGTCCACACATAGCTTTGTTTGCCTATCTTTTGTGGATGAAGGCGTCAATCATTGATAATTCATACCGGGTTTGTCTTCTCTTCGTTAGGCAAGTGTTTGAAAACGTATAATAATTATAACATAATTAAAAGTGTAAACTATATAAAAGATCACCGAACTTTTAAGGCAGATTCATTTTGGTCATTGTACTTTTAAAATATTCGATAAGGTCACCCAACTTTTAGCTCAATTTCAATATATTCACCGAACGTTTAGGGCGAATTCATTTTGGTCACCGTACTTTTTAAAATATTCGATAAGGTCACCGAACTTTTAGTTCAATTTCAATATAGTCACCGAACTTTTAGTTCCCTTTCAATATGGTCCTTCTTGTTACCTTACGTTAAAAGATGACGTTAGTTTTTATTTTCCTTAATAAAAAATGGATAAACTACACCAATTATCACTCAACATTATTCTGACTCCTATTTTGGTCACTAGAGTTAAAAAAATCAATTTAATAACTTAACTTTCGAATTGTTCATATTTTGGCCACTCTCAAATGACATGTTTATACAAATAGAAACATTCGATTAATCCTTAAAAGATTTATTTTGGTTAATTGGTAAATTTAGATTATTCAATTCTCGATCTTATATTGTATTAATTAAATCAGATAATCGATTAACTAGTTAACTGAATTATTTGATTCTAGAAATGATTTTTGACTTTGTTTATTAAAATATCAAATATGGTAATATGATAAATTTAATAAATTTTTGGTTGTGATAAAAGTGTAAAAACAACTAGAAAGTAAAAAATCGAAAGTTCACACCTATTAATTATACCGAGAGCCAAAACTTAAAAAAAATAAGAAGGGTATCAAAACCATTAGACTATAAGATATTGTAATGCATAAAATTTAGAAATATTATATATACTAGATCAGATCAGTTAATCAATTTTGCTTAAAACTGTGAACCGTAATCGAATCGAAATATCGGGTTCAATTAATCCTTAAAAATTATTTTGGTTAATTGCTAAATTCAAATTATTCAATTTTCAATCTTATATTGTACCAATTAAATCGGATAATCGATTGACCGGTTAATTGGAATATTTGATTCGAGTAATAATTTTTTTACTTTGCTTATTAAAATATCAAATATGGTAATATGGTAAATTTAATAAGCAAAGTAAAAAAATCATTACCCGAATTTTTTTAAGGATTAATTGAATTTTTCTATTTGTATAATCATGTCATTTGAGAGTGACCAAAATATGAACGATTCGGAAGTTAAGCTATTAAATTGAATTTTTTTAACTCGACCAAAATAGGAGTGAGAAGAATGTTGAGTGATGATTGGTGTAGTTTACCTATTTTTATTAAGGAAAAACAAAAACTAACGTCAGCTTTTAGCGGAAGGTAACGGGAGGGACTATATTGAAAGCGAACTAAAAGTTCGGTGACTATATTGAAATTGAACTAAAAGTTGGATGACCTTATCGAATATTTTAAAAGTATGGTGACCAAAATGAATCCGCCCTAAAAGTTCGGTGACTATATTGAAATAAAACTAAAAGTTGGGTGACCTTATCGAATGTTTTAAAAGTACGATGACCAAAATGAATCTGCCATAAAAGTTCGGTGACCATTTATGTAGTTTACCCTAATTAAAATAGTGAAACGTTTTAGGAGGTATAATGCTATTTAAAAGTTGTGCATTATATATAAAACTGTTACTAGAGTTATGTTTTAATAATCATAAATGTTTTATATTAATTATTTATAAGGTTTGAATTTATAAACAAAATAGTATTATAAAACATTTTATTATCAAACGTGTGAAAGCTTTAAAATGGAGAGATTGTTGTTTGAATTTATCACAAGTAACTTCATTGGCAATATAAGCATTAAGGATCTGTTATTCTCAAATATTTTAATATTATGTATGTTCATAATTTCTCATGCAATGTTTGAGATTTATATTTAAGATTTATTATCCCGATCGAAGTTGAATTTTTAAATGACGTTTAAATGTGTATAAAGTGACATGATGAGTAACGTCTTAAGAAGTTCATATCTTGGAGAAAATGTCAATAAATAAAAGTCATGATCGGTTGATATGCGATAACAGGTGGGTTTTAACTGTCTTTTGAGATGGGTATGTTATCTGATTTAAATGCATTTATTCAATGATCATTTAATTTGTAACGGTTTAACCGTTTGAATATGTTTTGTAACCGTTCAATTACTATGGTGGTAATTCTCTTTTTGATGGTGTTACTTAAAACCTTAATAACGACGTTTTAACACATTACATAAATTATGAATTTTGTGTTAATATAATTTATGTGTGATTTCAAACATCTTATTACGTTGTAATTGCTTTACTGGATTGTACCAAACGTTCGTGTTAAAACATGTGAAATACGTTTGGAAAGAAAAACGTCTGTAATAAATATTCATTTTTTCCTTGTTGCACTAACAATTTCTTGTGAGAAATTTAGACAACATGACGGTGGGAGAAAATGTAAAGAATGTGGGAATGATTCTCCAAGCCAAATATTCTTATTGAGGAGCTATAAAAAATATGACACGGTTCCCATAATTTATTGAAAATAAAAGGGGAGTATCAGAGATAAGAGATTCAATTACTTTCAACAAATTATTTTTGAGAAAATTATTGTTAGTAAAATTCTCAAATGCTAACTTTGTGAAATTGTAACACCCCCTTCCCATATCCGTACACCGGGTACGAGTCGAAAACGTTACGACTTCTATAATCAAAATCGGGGAAATTGAAAATTTTCAAAAAACTTTTCAATGGTCACCCATTCTAAAATTTCTCTAGCCCAAGCACGCTTAACTTTATTTAAAAGCAATATAAATTATTTATTCGAGTTCCAATCATAAATCAATTATCTTAGCTTGCAACTCATCACCCGAGTTTACTCTTAACTTTGAATCTTTCCAGAAATGCCAATTATAATGAAACCATAACAACTTTAAAGGCCAATCACAACTCGATTAGGTTTAGCAAGTATACATGCCACTATAATCATCAAACCTCAATTAGGATGTCATTACTGTGATTACCTATTGAGCTTTCCAATATTGATGCAATGCTCTTCTCACTCTCATCTTGATTTACCTACGTGTGTACAATCAAATACACGCTAAGTACGAATTTAGTGAGGCAGTAAAGGAAGTTAATAACAATAATTTGAACTTTATTCAACTTCATGGCTACATTTATATAGCATGATATATGCCAATGCATCAACTTTCACATTGCATTAGTAATTATTTACTTTATGCCATTGTCATAAGATTTTCATGCTTGTCCATTTGTCATAATATGCCTTATATGCATAAATGCATCATGATCACTAGATAAGTATACCATCATATTAATCATATATCAACATAATATAAACCAGATATAAATTTCTTACAGATATACTTGCCATTTACTCCGAGAGTTCATATACTTCCTAACCTGTTTACCATTTATTATCCATTAATTTATAGCCCAAAATAAACCTTGAGGACCCTGGGTAATTGAGTCAAGTATGCACCGAAGTGCTAATACACATAAGGTCGTGCCCACCATCCACACGTAAGGTCGTGCTAACCATATGCACTAAGTGTCCTTTATATACACTATAGTGCTAATACACATAAGGTCGTTCCCACCATATGCACTAAGTGTCCTTTATATACACTATAGTGCTAAACCGAGTAAACCGAGTATGCAGCGCGCTGCTGGACTCTATGGCATGCCAACTATACCCTGTTCCTCAATGACTTACTTGAGCATATTTTTCATATTTATTTCATCCATGGCAATGTATATCAACATAATTTAACATTGGCCAGTTCTTAACCGAAATAACATTCATAATATAACATCATATAAACTAGTGATCTATGCATTTATATTCAACCTTTAACATATTTAAAATATGTCAATCATATGCTCCATGACATAAATATAATGACAATAAAATTTGAGTAGGCTCATTGCAAGCCATCCCAATGATGTATAAAACATCCATGTATCATATTATGTATGCATTGCACTCACCTTGGCCACTTAACACAATGCCTCACTAAGTCCTAGTTCGATCCTTTCTTTCATAGAACCTCAAACCTTCTTTGATTCGGACTTGACTTCATTAATCACATGAATAAAGTAAAATATTTGTTAGATTCAAATCTAACAATACCTTAAACATCTCGTCTAATATAATCATTCGAATATAAAATTTCCAAATATTTTTCCTTTCTTCCTTGTACTGTTCAGAAACTCATTATGATCCTTAGTGACCAATTTGAACTTCCCTTAATTCTTTCGAGCTTGATGACTAACATTTAAATACAAAATGTTTCAAATTCCATTTTCTGCTAGCTTGCGCTACCTTCAAAGATATACTAATACAGGGCAAAATACACACTGGATCTTAATTTCCTTTATACTGGAGAAACTAGATTCGATAATGGTTCTAACGGTAATACGCCACATAAATGAATAAAATCTACAAAAATTATGAAAAATCATTGAATTCACGTCACAGATTGTCCAGGCAGAAAACTGCTCTATAATTTTTTAACCTTCATTCGAATAAAAATTCTTATCTTTTAATACGGTACTTGGAATTAGTTTCGTTTGTTGGAAACGAAACTAGACTGACATACCTTTATATTTATATAAAATTCACCATCTAACCCTTTTTATAGAATTTATGATGAATTTCTAAACTTACTGCCATAATTTAAATTCCAACATAACTTTCTATAAATAACTTCTAATTTGCACCAACTTCTCCTTATTTCTCTACTTGTCAATTTAGTCTCATCACTTTACTCCAAATGACTAAATGAAGCTTGTATTCATAAGTTCTCTTTACATCCTTCATCAAAATAGGCTTAAACTGTAACACCCGAATTTTTGCCCCAAATTCTAAAACCCTAAAATTCCAAATCCCTAATTTAAAAACCCTATTTTTTTTGAAATCCCTAAATTCAAAACCCTAGGAATTGAGAATTTAAAAATGAAACCCTAATTAAGAAATTTGGGAATTAATTGAATTTTAAAGAAATTTAGTGACCTTTTTATAAAGAATTAATATTAGGTACCTACTTTGTGAACCTTAGAAAAATACAAGGACTTGCCTTGTAATTTTATCCAAAACTTTGCTTATATAAGCAACTATTTCCCCCGCAATTTTAATTCTTTCGCCGCTGCCGTCTTTTCCCTATCCTCTCTCGATTTATGTTCGAATCACATCTCCTTTTTTTATTATTTATTTAATTCGATCAAACTTCGCTGAGTCTCAGGCACCGTTCAATTCAACTATGTTCTTGGTTGATATGAAGATCAACTATTCGAATCAGATAAGTATTCTTGTATCATTAAGTTTCGTTAGATAAGTATATAGGAATAATTCCTTAGTCATAGTGATAACAGTAGTAAAATATAAGTTATTCTCATAGGTACCAATACAGCTGGACCCCGTACTTTTGATTATGAGAGACTCGTCATTCTATAGGTTGAGTTTGCTTCGGCTAAGGTGTGTTTTCTTCCGGTGCTATAAATAAATGATTTTATTTGTGTGTTTTACACTTGAGTGATTTTTCTTTATTGTGTTGTGATTTTAAATTATGTTTTCCGTGTATAATTTTTCAGGCTGAATAAAATTGAGTTAAAATAAATGTGTTGTGAATCCTTGATTTATTATCGGACTGTGTTGAGACTGTGAAAAATTGTGACATCTTTTTACTGTGTTATCATGGGTTGGGATTGTACAGAGGAAGTTTAGTGGTTTTATACCACTTGTGTTGGTGACTACGTAGTGAGGGGTTCTGGGGAACCTACTCTTTTTGGTGACTATGCAGTATGGGTGCATTGCATTGTGATTTTCATAAAACTATGTTTTATACAAGATTTGTGCTTTAAAAATAATTTTGTGAAAACTGTGTGAAACTGAGTTTGTGATTGCTTGCACTTTAGAGACACACTAAGCTCTTTAGCTTACTCCCCCATAGTTTTCTTTTACAGATATCTTTGGACTCTATGCGACTTGGTACCCGAAGAATCTCTTTGTTTTATCGATTTTATTTTATCTTCAGTATGGACTGTATTATTTTTAAGACTTGTTTATTATTATTATTGGGGAAACTTTGATGTATATATGAATTGAGGTTATTTTAAGTATACATGCATAATTTTTACATTTGGATGTTTTATTTAATCTTTCGAACTATAATATTATTGTTGGATTTTTAATAACATTTTGAGATAGTTTATTTGGAAATTTTAATCCTTTTATATTATCAATTTTTTTATATCATTTTAACGCTGGAGTTTTGACTAATTATTAAGTATTTAATTATTTTACAATTATTATAATTTATTATAAATAAAATTAGTTTCTTGAGGGTAAAGTTTTCAATGGTGACTTCCTAAATTCAGGTTTAACCCCCTAAACTCGCCCGTGGTTGTAGAGGTAGTACGAGAGGTACTTACTCCGATCATGTGAACCCCAATGTTGTTGAGGTAACACTAATATGGCTTTTACTCCAGCCATGAGCTGTAGAGGATGATGCGTCGAGTGTGTGTACTCCAAGTTGGAGGATTAGCCTTGGTAGTGTAGAGGTGGTGCATGTGTTGCACAACTCCATACCAATAGGCTGCAAGAGATTGCGAAATCTCTTGGGAAATCTGTGTATCCGATGTTAATAATGATTTATGGAAATGATTTATATGGTAACAAATCACTTGGAAGCCAATATAATGTTTTAAATTGTATCATGTTGATGGATTGGTTTGAATGATGTGATTTATATGTGTTATACTCCTTAAGCTTTGCATATGGGATGTTATGCTTGGGTAGGCTTAAGTGGAGGAAATTGCATATGGGAATATGCTGTGGAAATCCATGATACATATTGCATATGGTCTAATATGCTGGTTTTGTAAGGATTAAGTGCACGTTTTAAAAGAATGGCATGATTGTTCTAAAATGGTTTGAAATTGCATTGGATGATGTTTTCTATTTTGAGCGCTCCTCACTGAGCAATGATTGCTTAAGCTCTCTTTTATCATCAATGCAGATTGATTAAGTGAAAGTGGCCTAGCAAGCAAGGAGAGAGTACTCAAGACTTGAATTTTCAAAGTATGTTTGAGTTTTAAGTAGTAATACTCAAGCTCTCTGTTTGAGCAAGTTTATTTTGTTGCTTTGGACTTATGATAAGCTTGGTTTGATGGATTTTGCTTATGGTCTATGTTTTGGTTGCTTGGGTTCTAGAAAGCATGCCTATAGTTAGCCTTGAATCATGATGAACATTTCTTTGTGTTTGATCTATGGTAAATTGTTGGATAATGATCTATGATGATGTTATTTGATTGTTAGAAGCATGCTTAGGTGTTAGAATTCCAAAGCAAGGTTTAAAACCATCAAATTTTGACATTATAGGTCAGAGCGTATAGATACGCGTGTGCCTATATCGATACAGATAAGTGTTTCCAGGCACAGCGTATCGGTACACGGATAACCGTATCGATACGGGTAAGCACATTTTCAAGCTTAGCGTATCAGTACACGAGTTACTGTATCGATACGTGTCTACGGTTTTAAGCATTGCGTATCCGTACTCGAGGAGGTGCATCGATACAGTTTTGAGCTAATGGAATTCGAAGTTTTTGTGAATGCTCAGGCGTATTGATACACTTGCCCGTGTATCGATACAGGCAGTGGTTAAGTTAGTTGAAAGTATGTTTTAAGGTTTCTCTTTTCTCCCATTTTAGTCCCTGATTGTTTTACTTACAATTAAACGAGTTTGAATGATTGTTTTAACCCAGAATTTCACCAGTATACATGTAATTGGTTTAATTGAAGATTGGTAACTTTAATTGTGGAATTGGACCTTCAAAATAATGGAATTTACAATTTGGTCCCTGGATGTTATGTATGCAATTGGATGAGCTCGGATGATCATTTTAAGTTGAAATTTGGCATGTATGCTTGTAACCTGACTAATCAAAGATTGGTAAAGCAAATTACAAGTTAACCCTTATATATTTATATATTTACATTTTGGTCCCTATTCTTGTAATATGGCCAATTGGATATCAATTTGATGCCCGATTGAGTTGGGTTTCCACTCGTTGTTTGTATGTACACGTAGGGTAATAACCAGCATCTAGACAAGACAAAGGAAAAAATGGTTTCATTTTCCAAGTTCTTCTTTTTGGTTTACTTCGGTAAACCTAATATAGCTCGCTCAGTTCGGTCTTGTGGCTAGGCCGGGTCGAGGGGGTTATATTTGGTGGTATCAAAGATAGGTTATGATTGTTGGGAGTGGGTTATGGTTGGTTTATACATGTTGGGAAGTTGCCTGATATGTATGTGGATTGAATTGAGTTTATTGCTATACATGGTGATTGATTGTGTGTTATATGCCATGCTGGGTATGATTTGGGATACATTGCCTTATACTACTAATGTAAAGTATTTTTGATTTGAAATGGAATTCTTGGAACCTTGCTTGAAGATGGCCT
Organism: Hibiscus mutabilis; assembly: GCA_019671005.1. Taxonomy (NCBI): domain Eukaryota; kingdom Viridiplantae; phylum Streptophyta; class Magnoliopsida; order Malvales; family Malvaceae; genus Hibiscus; species Hibiscus mutabilis. The sequence continues at coordinate 38,778,389 of CM033734.1, read as the reverse complement.
AATCGTTTTTGTTTTGGTGTATTATCATGCCATAGATTCTTTGTTTATGAAGCCACCGAGGAGAGAATTACGTTTTAATGTGAATGCATGAAGGAATGAGGGTGAGGATAATGTTATGCCTATTGAGGGGTTGCCACCTCCTCTGCTGAATCCACCTACGAGTGTGGAACAAGTACCACCTATGCCAGCTGGGCCAGCGTTGGGTGATATGACGTCTTTGATACAGGCAATGACATGAGCGTTCCAGGCCGCGATGGCTGGAGTGCATGCCTACACCAGCACCAGTTGCTGCTACTAATCCGAGATTGCCTTTAGAGCATTTACGTGGCCTGGGAGGGTTCGAGTTTAGGGGGTTAACGTTGAGGCTTCTGAAGAGTGGTTTGCCAACACAGATCATATATTAGATTAGATGGGTTGTTCTGGCGCTCGTAAGCTAGGATGTGTTGTATCTCTGCTGTAAGAAGGTGCGTATAGTTGGTGGACTACGGTGATTACGAGTTTGGAGGCTGACAATGTGACATGGGAAACCTTCCAATCTGCCTTTAGGAAGAAGTATCTCAGAGCTAGATACCAAGATAAGAAAAAACGTGAGTTCATGGCTTTGGTACATGGGGTATGTCGGTATCTGAGTATAAGATATAGTTTGTGAGGCTGAGTCAGTATGCTTCTGAGTTGATGCCTGATGAGAGGAGCCGTTGCAACCGCTTTCATTATGGATTGACTCAGGAGGTTAAGACATATATGTTGGCTACTAAGTATGTTGATTTTGATGTGTTGGTTTCGAGAGCCAAGGATATTAAGTAGATTTTGGGTTTGACATCCAGTGCTGGAGGATCTGGTCATGGTAAGAGAGTCGCTGATTCTAATATTGGTGGTGGTCGGTATAAGAGGCATTGGGACCGGAGACATCGACCTTAGCTTGGGCGGAGAGGTCAGCTAGGGCAGAGTTCCAGAATACTTGAATGTGCTCAGTGTGGGAAGAGACATTTCGGGGTTTATTGGAGGTCAGATAAGGTTTGCTGGGGTTGTGGATCTTAAGGCCATGTTAGACGCAACTGTCCACAGGCATGACGAGTTGGTCCAGTTCATTCATCGGTTGCAGCTAATGCATGTTGGAGTTGTGGGTCGACTGATCATGTGAGGCGTAATTGCCCTATGTTAGCTAGAGGTGCGCAGGCTCCTGCACCTACTGTGGTTGCCCCGAGAGGTCAACGACGTAGAAGAGGACATTTCTAGCTAAGAGATGGTGGGCGTAAGACTGTGGCACACACTGTTTCTATCCAGCCAGAGGGTAGAGGTCCCGCGAGGGTGTATGCGCATCATGAGGGACACAACGATACCGATGTGATTGTAGGTACCTTTACTTTGCAATCTTTGCCATTGTTTTCATTGGTTGATTCTGGTTCCACCCATTCATATATTCTGAGTGAGCATGCACAATTACTTGATATACCTGTTGAGATTTTGTATGTTTGTGTTTGAGTAACTAGTTCTTTGGGTGAAACGATTGTGGTTAGAAAGTTATATCGAAGGTGTCCTTTAATGGTGCAAGATCATGTGTTTGTCGTGGATTTGATGGAGTTGCCATTCTATGGTTTTGATGTAATTTTAGGGATGGATTGGTTATCTGAGCATAGGGTGGTTGTGGATTTTGAAACCAAACGGATATCCTTGAGTCTTGCCGATGATTATGAAGTTGTGGTGGTTGGCGAGAATGCAAAGTTCCTGGCCAATGTTGTTTCAGCTTTGGAAACAAGTAGAATGTTGAAACTCGGATGTTAGGCATATTTTCCTATGTTATGAATCCTGGATCTAAGGATGTACGTGTGCAGGACATCCTTATAGTTTGTGATTTTCTGGAAGTTTTTCCTGAAGAGTTGCCAGGGTTGCCGCCGGATAGGGAGGTAGAGTTTAAAACCGAGACGTATGTTGATACGGCTTCGGTGTCCATTGCGCCTTATCTCATGGCACCTAAGGAATTGAAAGAGTTGAAGATGCAGTTGCAAGAGATGCTTGATCGAGGTTTCATTAGACCTAGTGTTTCACCCTGGGGTGCACCAGTGTTATTTGTGAAGAAGAAGGATAGCACGATAAGGATGTGCATCGATTATCAACAACTGAATAAGTTGACGATTAAGAATAAATATCCCTTATCGTGGATTGATGATTTGTTTAATCAGTTTAGGGGTGCTTCGGTGTTCTCTAAGATAGATTTGAGGTCTGGGTACTATCAGTTGAAAGTGAAGGATGTGGATGCGCCAAAGACTGCATTCCTAGAAAGTATGGGCATTATGAGCTTATGGTTATGCCTTTCGATTTGACAAATGCCCTGACTGCATTTATGGATATAATGAATCGAGTGTTTCATGAGTACCTTGATCAGTTCATGGTAGTGCTCATAGACGATATTCTAGTGTACTCCCGTACCGAGAAAGAGCATGATCGACATTTGTGGATAGTGTTGCAAGTGCTGAAGGATAATCAGTTATAAGCTAAGTTGAGCAAGTGCGAGTTATAGCTTAAGGAGGTGATGTTCCTTGGTCACGTGGTTTCCACGGAGGGTATTCGCGTTGATCCACAGAAAATTAAGGCTATTCTGAATTGGAAGCAACCCAAGTCTGTATCGGAGGTGCGTAGTTTTCTTGGGTTGACTGGTTATTATCGATGTTTTGTTGAAGGGTTCTCGAGTATTGCAACACCGTTGACCAAGTTGTTGCAAAAGAATGTTCCTTTTGTGTGGATAGAGAAGCAACAACAGGGTTTTGAAAAGTTGAAAGAGGTTTTCACACACGCTTCTTTGTTGATTCAGCCCGAATCTGGGAAGGAGTTTGTAGTTTATAGTGATGTGTCGTATGTTGGCTTGGGTTGTGTTCTGATGTAGGGCGGGAAGGTTGTGGCCTATGCATCGAGGCAGTTGAAAGTTCATGAGTGCAATTATCCAATTCATGATTTGGAGCTTGTGGCTATGGTGTTCACTTTGAAAATTTGGCGACATTACCTCTATGGTGAGAAGTGTGTGGTTTTTACGGATCATAAGAGCCTGGAATATCTGATGTAACAGAAGGAATTGAACCTTAGGCAGCGAAGATGGTTGGAGTTGCTTAAGGATTATGATTTGACCATTGAGTATCATCCGGGTAAAGCAAATATGGTGGCAGATGCTTTGAGTAGAAAAGCTTTGGTTGAGTTGAGAGCTATGTTTGCTCGGTTAAGTGTAACTCGTGATGGGGCCTTGTTAGCCGAGTTGCAGGTTAAACCTATGTTATCACAGTTGATTAAAGCTAAGCAACCGTGATGGGGGCTTGTTAGCCGATTTGGAGTTGCTTAAGGATTATGATTCGTTGGTTGGGCATGTTAAGGAGATAGCAGATGGAAATCTGTCAAATTTTCATTTTGATGATGATGGAGTTTTGTGTTTCAAGGGTCGGATGGTGGTGCCGAATGATTCAGAGTTGAGGCACACTATCTTGGCGGAGGTACACTCTAGTCCTTTTTCTATGCATCCTGGTAGTGTTAAGATGTATCGTGATTTGAGGGAGGCATACTACTGGGTTGGGTTGAAAAAGGATGTGGCTGAGTTTGTTTTCAAGTGCATGGTATGTCAGCGGGTCAATGCTGAACATCAATTTCCATCCGGGTTGTTGCAACCGCTGAAAATTTCAGAGTGGAAATGGGAGGGAATTACTATGGATTTTGTAACAGGTTTTCCATTGACACCGGCTAAAAAGGATTCTGTTTGGGTGATTGTTGACTGGTTCATAAAGTGTGTACATTTCCCGCCAGTGCATACAACGTATACCTTGGACAAGCTGGCAGATTTGTATATAGCTGATATTGTGCGCTTGCATGGTGTACCTAAATCCATTGTTTCAGATAGGGATCTAAGGTTTACGTCAAGGTTTTGGAGAAGTCTACACTAGGCTTTGGGTTCGAGGTTAAGTTTTAGCACTGCGTATCAGCCTCAGTCGGATGGGCAGTCTGAGCGGGTTATCCAGGTTTTGGAGGATATGCTGAGATGTTGCATTATTGAGTTCCAAGGAACCTGGGAGAAGCAATTTCCTTTAGTTGAGTTTGCCTACAACAACTGTTATCAGACGAGTATAAAGATGGCACCTTATGAGGTGTTATATGGCCGGAGGTGTCGTACGCCCTTATGTTGGGCTGAGGTAGGGGAAAAGCATGTTACCCTGCCGGATGTATTGAGAGATACAAATGAGAAGGTTAAGCTTGTATGCGATCGGTTGAAAGCGGCTGTGGATTGGCAAAAATCTTACGCGGATCGAAAGCGTAAGGAGGTTGAATATGCGGTGGGTGATCGCGTATTCTTAAACGTGTCACCATGAAAAAAAGGTGATGAGATTCGGACGTAAGGGTAAGCTTAGTCCGAGGTTCATTGGACTATACAAGGATATTGAACGTATGGGTCCTGTAGCATATCGGTTGAGGTTGCCTCTTGAGTTGGAGAAAATTCATAATGTGTTCCATGTTTCTATGTTGAGGAGATATCGATCTGATCCATCGCACATTATGCCGGTGGAGGATGTTGAGTTGAGGTCGTGTAACACCCCTTCCTATATCCGTACACCGGATACGAGTCGGAAATGTTATGACTTCTTTTATTCGAAGAATCAGGATAATTTAAAATTTTCATAAAACTTCCCGTTGGTCACCCATCCTCAAATTTCTCTAGCCCAAGCACGCTTAACTTTATTTAAAACCACTATAAATGATTTATTCGAGCTTCAATTCATAAATCACTTATCTTAGCATGCAACTCATCACCTAAGGTTATTCATAACCTTGAATCTTTCCAGAAACGCCATTTATCATGAACCCATAACGAACTTTAAAGGCCAATCACAACTCAAGTAGGTTTAGCAAGTATACATGCCGCTATAAAGATCAAACCTTAATTAGGATGTCATTACTGTGATTACCTGTTGAGCTTTCCAATGTTGATGTAATGCTCTTCTCACTTTCATCTCGATTTACCTACGTGTGCACAATCAACACATGCTGCGTACGAACTTAGTGAGGCACAAGACGAGAAATATATAAAATACTTTGTAATGCATGATACTTTCAAAAGCATAATAATCATTAAATCATATGATTTTTTAATGCAGGAATATCTGTGTTAGAAAGCATACTGTGATCATTTTGTGAAATCATATAGCCCAAGGTAAATATCAAGTGTCTAATATTCGAGTCGCGTACTTGAAAAGTACTATCCTTGACATACTTGTAAGACACAATCAAGTGCCTATAACTTTATAATACACTTGAAGTCTCAATAACTTTATAATACTCTTAATGGTATACCACAATATTATTCTACTCGACATTTTATTACCAAGGACAAACTTGAAAAACAATTCCTGCAAATAATGGTAAGTAAACCAAATTCCATGCACACACACACACACATATATATATATATATCATGTAAAATATCTTCATATTGGATCAGTTCATACTCCAATATGCTTTATAACATTCATGGTATACTACCATTTAAAAATCGTATCAAATAACTTGTCCATCACGTGTCATGGTATAAAAACATTTGTGATCATAAAATATGCCATAATCTTTAAATCAGTAGAATAAAGTACCATACCAATAACATATTATGATGTTTATAAAATTATTTACCTTTTTGGGTGACTTATCGCAAGTCTCCCTTTAGTATGTTAATAAATATACATTTAAAAACATGTATGCACTCACCTGGGCCATTTATTAGCTTGCCTCACTAAATTCTACTCAATCCTTTCCTTTATAGAACCTCGAACCTTCTTTGATTCGAACGTGACTTCATTAATCACATGAATAAGATAAAAATATTTGTTAGATCAAATCTAACATCACCATAAACATGCTGTCTTAATATAATCATTCGAATATAAAATTTCCAAATATTTTTCCTTTCTTCCTTTTACTGTTCAGAAACTCATTATGGTCCCTAGTGACTAATTTGAACTTCCAATAATTCTTCCGGGCTTGCTAACTAACATTTAAACACAAAATGTTTCAAATTCCATTTTCATACTGCTTGTGCTACCTCTAAAGATTTACTTATACCGTGCAGAATACATACTGGATCTTAATTTCCTTTATACTGGAAAAACTAGATTCGAGAACGGTTCTAACGGTATAAGCCACATAAATTAATAAAATCTAAAACAATTATGAAAATTCTTCAAACTCCCGTCACAGACTGTCCTGACCCAAAATTGCTCTGTAAATTTTCTAACCTTTATTCGATTAAAAATTCATATCTTTTAACTCGGAACTTGAAATCAGTTTCCGTTTTTGGAAACGAAACTAGACGAACAAATCTTTACAACGGTATAAAATTCATCATCTAAACATTTTTGTAGAATTTATGGTGATTTTTCAAATTCACTGCCAGAATTCAATCCTCGTCATAGCTTTCTATAATAAACTTCTAATTTATACTAATTTCTTCTTATTTTTCTACTTGTCAATTTAGTCGCATCACTTGCTTCAAACCACCAATTCATCATCTTCTTCATCAAATAATTATTCAAAATAATTCCCTCTAATTTTCTTTCTTTGCCAAAATAGTCACTAAAATGCAAACGTAAGGATTCAAACTTCTTATCTTTGCAATTTAGTCCTCTAATCACCATTACTACCTTAATTCTATTATTTTAACCAAAAATTAGATTTACTCCCCATCTAAGAATTTATTTCCTATTTGGTCACTTGATTTTGACAAATTTTCAAAATAGTCACTAATTCGATTCAACATTGGTTTAGCATTCTAACATCAATTTCACATCTCCAACATCATTAATTACATAAATACACCCCAATTTCATAAAATTTAGATTCGGTCCCTTAACTTTGAAGCTTGCCGAATTGGTCCCTATACATTTAATTTAGGGTTTTGCTTCCAAACAATAATTCAAGCTTACTAGATCATTAATTCAACATCACAAACCCTAAATTAAACTCGAATCCATAAACCCTAATCATCTTCATAATAATCAAAACATGTAGAACTTAAATCTCAACTCAATATCATGATTTTAACATCATACTAGCTTGATTTCAACTTGAATTCAATCATGGAATCATAAAATCTCAAAAGCCCCAATTTGATCCATAAACCCTAATTTCTTTCTCATATAAATTCTCATCAATCAAGCATGGATTCCATGAATTATTGATATAAAAAGATAGAGCTTGAAGAGTAGAACAACTTTGTAGTTGAAGAGATTACCTCAAAACTGAGTTTCGGGGCTTGAATCGAGCTTGGAAATTTTTTCTCTTTCTTTCCCTAGCTCTCATGTTTTTGGGCTGGAACCATTACCTTACACATATTTCTATTAAATGAATATTAAATTCATTTAATAGTGAAATTACAATTTTGTCCTTTTTATCCAACGGTTAAGATTGATTTTATCATCAATCAAGGGCCAAGATTTAATCTTCAAATTTCTTCTTCCAAAATAACCCTTGTAACTTCAAATATTTCAAATTTGCCATCCCTGCCAAATGACTAATTTGCCCTCCAACTAGTCTTTATTTACTAGTTGGTTTCAAAATTGTCATTCCATTAAAATCTAACTAACTTAGTTCCTTCTCAACAGGCCACATGTCAATTTATTCATCTAATGGTCAAAAATAAACCAATAAGTTGGTAGTTACAAACTTTACCCTTGTATTTTTTCCAAAATTACGATCTTGCCATTTTTCATCCAACAACTCATATTTAACATGGAAAATCAACTAAAATCCAAGGGTTCATATTCTTCCAACACAAACAAAATATATTAGACATGTAAAATGAAATAATCAACCTTGGTTTTTTTCCTTCAAAATATCCTGGATATTTGATTCGATTCGATTATCTAAATATTCTTCCAAACTTTATTGCTTTATAGCAAAAAATACAAGCTCCGTATGAAAAATCCGAGTAACACGGAAAGGTCACTCTTGGGGGTGAACTATTCATTTATGGGGTCAACTACACAACTTTTGAAAATTACACTTTGGTCCCTAAACTTTTCCAAAGTTTACACTTTAACCCCTAAACTTTCAAAATTTTTATTTTGGTCACTGGCCAAAAATTGGGATATTACAGGTCAGATTTATCCTATGATGAGGAACCAATAGAGATTCTTGATGCCAGCAGTAAGGTTCTACGTGGGAAGACGATAGAGCTTGTTAAGGTATTGTAGCGGCATCGAAGTAAGTCGGACATGATAGAGCAATTTCTACATTTTTTCCTCCAGGTAAATTTCGTGGACGAAATTTCTTAAGTGGGGGAGAGTTGTAACACCCCAGTTTTGGGCCTAGGGGTTTTGGGATGGTTTAGTCGGTCCGGTGGACCGGAATTAGAGATTCGAGTCGGATTCAGGATTTAAATTGGATTGAATACTTTTATAAGGGATAAAAATATGGGAAAATAGTCTAAAATATTTATTAATTATAAAAATGATTTTGGTGAAAACAATTTTTGAAAAATAAATTCGAAAATGGGACATTTTGAGTTAGTGACTAAAATGCAAAGTTTGCAAAACTGTTTTGAAAATGGGCCAAAACTTTGAATCTTTAAGGAGCTAATAATCCAAAAGGATTTCATCAGAGTTCTCCCTTTAATTAACTATTTTTAATTAAGTTTTTAAGAGGTATAAATAGTGGAGAGAATTAATTAAACACAATTAAGCTTTTTAAAAGAATTTCACGTAACTAACTTTGTAACTTCTCTCTCTCAAATTCTCTCCAGCCAAACACATTTCTAGCTTCAATTTCTTCAGGTAAAATTAGGATTTTAAAGAGTTTTTGATTTCCAATTGATTTCTAAAGCTTTTACATCAAATACTTATTATTTCTACCTTGATTTTCATGGTTTATAAAGCAATTGAGGGGAGAAATAAGAATTAGAGGTAAAGATTCATTATTCTCCTCTAATGAAAGGTTCTTTATTGAAATTCCTAAGTTCTTGATCGATTTTATATGATTTTCATTGGGTTTTGATTAATTAAACTCGGATTTATGGTTTAATTGATGGTTTATGATGAAAAATTGAAGAAATTCATGGTGATTTGTTTTTGCTGAGTTAAGGATTGGTTTATACCTTGTTTTTTATGTTTAATATGATAATGAAGTGAGTTTTGATGATAGAATCCCAGAATCTATTGAATCTCTAGTTTGTTAGATTGGTAGTTAAGAGATTTTGAGGTGTAGAGGTTAATTATTGGTTGACGGAGGTATAAGGTTGTTTTATGTTGTTGTTTTAATGTTAATTGATGTTGTTTGAAGGTTGAGTTTCGTAGTTGTGGGCTGGGTTGAGGTTTTTGGTGAATCGATGATGTTTTCGGTTTATAGGTTGTGGTGTTGTGGGGCATTATAGTTAGATAAATGTTAATTGATGGTTGCCATGAGTTTGGATGCATTATAATGTATTGGATCCGCTGTTTTGATGTGTTTGAAACAGGGGAAGTTAATCCAGAAGTGAACCTTGGTGTTGAGGAGTTGTCGGAAGCTTAATTTGGCATCGGCAAGAGAGGCGTTGCTTTGTCGGTGAGTGAAACGGATAAGTATAGCTTTTCAAAGGTTTGAAAAGGTTTAATGGGAGTCTAGACTAGGCTTGATACGCTGGTCTAAGGCTCGAAAGCAAGTAAAGTGGATTTCTCTCTCGATTTCGGTTGGCAAATGATTTATGAATGCACTTGTTAAATGATTGTTTACCTCCTATTTTATGCATGAAATGAGCATGGTTCAATGTTGGGAATTGATATGAAATGATGTTAGATGCATTTGGAAAGTAATGCATGATTTTAAAGAATGTTTATGAACATGGCTTATGCATGGTTTAAAGCAAAATGAAATGATTTGAATGATGCATATGAAAACAACGAGGTATGTTTATAAAAGTGGATTATATTGGCAAGTGATGAATTGAAAATGTTATGAAAATGTTATCGGATATAATTGGTCGGCCATAGGATTTAAAGTGCACTATAATAAGTCACCCGTGGTTGTTGATGTAACACTTAGATGGCTTTTACTCCAGCCATGAGCTGTAGAGGTTGATGCGTCGAGTGTGTGTACTCCAAGTTGGAGGATTAGCCTTGGTAGTGCAGAGGTGGTGCATGTGTTGCACAACTCCATGCCAATGGGCTGCAAGAGATTGCGAAATCTCTTGGGAAATCCGTGTATCCGATGTTAATGATGATTTATGGAAAGTATGTATATGGTAACGAATCACTTGGAAGCCAATATAATGTTTTAAATTGTATCATGTTGATGGATTGGTTTGAATGATGTGATTTATACGTGTTATACTCCTTAAGCTTTGCATATGGGATGTTATGCTTGGGTAGGCTTAAGTGGAGGAAATTGCATATGGGAATATGCTGTGGAAATCCATGATACATATTGCATATGGTCTAATATGCTGGTTTTGTAAAGATTAAGTGTGTTTTGAAAAAATGGCATGATTGTTCTAAAATGGTTTGAAATTGCATTGGATGATGTTTTGTATTTTGAGCGCTCCTCAGTAAGCAATGATTGCTTACGCTCTCTTTTATCATCAATGCATATTGATTAAGTGCAAGTGGCCTAGCAAGCAAGGAGGGAATACTCTAGACTTGAATTTCCAAAGTATGTTTGAGTTTTAAGTAGTAATAAAGGAAATGTGGCTTAAATGTTGTTGGGAGGGTTTGAGTGGTTACCTCTCTGTTTGAGCAAGTTTATTTTGTTGCTTTGGACTTACGATAAGCTTGGTTTGATGGATTTTGCTTATGTTCAATGTTTTGGTTGCTTGGGTTCTAGGAAGCATGCCTATAGTTAGCCTTGAATCATGATTAACATTTCTTGATGTTTGATCTATGGTAAATTGATGGATAATGATCTATGATGCGGTTATTTGATTGTTAGAAGCATGCTTAGGTGTTAGAATTCCAAAGCAAGGTTTAAAACCATCAAATTTTGACATTACAAGTCAGGGCGTATCGATACGCGTGTGCCCGTATCGATACAGGTAAGTGTTTCCAGGCACAGCGTATCGGTACACGGATAACCGTATTGATACGAGTAAGCACATTTTCAGGCTTAGCATATCAGTACACGAGTTACCGTATCGATACGGGTCTACAGTTTTAAGCATAGCGTATTGATACTCGAGGAGGTGCATCGATACGGTTTTGAGCTACTGGAATCCGGAGTTTTTGTGATTGCTCAGGCGTATCGATACACTTGCCCGAATATCGATACGGGTAGTGGTTAAGTTAGTTGAAAGTATGTTTTAAGGTTTCTGTTTTCTCCCGTTTTAGTCCTTGATTGTTTTACTTGCAATTATATGAGTTTGGATGATCGTTTTGACCCAAAATTTCACCAGTATGCATGTAATTGGTTTAATTGAGGATTGGTAACTTTAATTGTGTAATTGGCCCTTTGAAATAATGGAATTTACAATTTGGTCCCTGGATGTTATGTATGCAATTGGATGAGCTCGGATGATCGTTTTATGGTGAAATTTGGCAAGTATGCTTGTAACCTGACTAATCGAAGATTGGAAAAGCAAATTACAAGTTAACCCTTATATATTTACAGATTTACACTTTGGTCCCTATTCTTGTAATATGGCCAATTAGATATCAATTCGATGCCTGATTGAGTTGGGTTTCCACTCGTTGTTTGTATGTACATGTAGGGTAATAACCAGAATCTAGACAAGATAAAGGAAAAAAATGGTTGCGTTTTTCCAAGTTCTCTTTTTCGGTTTACTTCGGTAAACCTAATATAGCTCGCTCAGTTCGGTCTTGCGGCTAGGCCGGGTCGAGGGGGAGTAATACCCTAAAAAATTTACTAAGTTATATAAGGGTCATTTAGTGCTAAGGTTTTGGCATAAGGCTGACTTAGTAACTAAAATGACAAAAGATAAAAGTTAGTGACCAAAATGAAAAGTTGGTAAAAGTTTAGGGACCCAAGTGTAAATTTTTCCAAAGATGATTTTTATTTAGTATGAGGATAAATTCGATCGGAATAAGGATTTTGGTAATAGTTTTAGAGGTTAGGATGCAGTATAAAATATAAATTTTTTATCGAATAAAATAGTTTTGGGTGACCTTTTGGGAAGTGTCACGTAACAATATTTTGATTTGTAAAAAAGACTCAAAAGAAACGGGAAAGATTCGTATAAATGCTTAATGAAGGATTTTCAAGAAAGATTCTACCCGATAAAGATTTCGGGTAATTATCGGTATTTTTGGATCGAGTCAAATTTCTAAGTTTGACTTTATTAAATGGAGGATTTTATATGAAAATATGAATTTGTTCATGGAATTAGGGAAATATATGATTCCCAGATTAGAGTTGATAGTTCGATAGAGGAAAATTGTAAAAGGTGAAAATCGGGAAATTAGATCGAACAAAAATCATAAATGATATTTTATGATTATTTAATGATGATGGCATGTTGGATTGGAACCAACCTAGTTCAAATGTAATGGGATGTCACAATTTTGAACTAGGTTGTAAATTTGATTTAGTTAGAGTGGTAATTTTGGAAAGATTGAAAAATGAATTTAAAATTCATTTTTTAAGAAACATGTGGCATTTTCTATAAAAAGATGAACAACTTGTTCATCTTTCTTCTCATGCATTTCAAAAAAATGAGAAAAGAGGGGAAAATAGGAAAAAAAATTCCTAGCCAATTTTAAGACTTTTGATTAAGAATTTAAGCTAGGTTCTTTGACGTAAAGTGATCTACTCTTTATTCTCTATATTTTGATAGTAAAATTGCATGGAATTATGAAGTTTTGAATTAGGGTTTGAAGAGAGAGAAATTAGGGTTTCATGGAAAATTTATGGCATTCAAGTAGTAGATGATGAATTAAGCTTAGTTGTGATGAAAACAAGCATGAAATCAAGTTAATTTCATGTTGGAAGTTATAAACCCTAATTTTGAATTTAGGGATTTGTTAGGGTTTTGAGAATTAAGGATGAAAATGGTTAGATTATAATGTTTGAAGCATTATATTAAAGATGGAAGTTCAATTTTGATGTTTGAAGGTCAAATTCCCTTTAGGGACTAATTCAAAAATTTGAAGAAAATTTGGGACTAAATTGTCAAAATTTAATTAATGATGGAAATGAATAGAAAATGATGTTTCAAGCTTGAATTGACAATTTGGGACCAAATTATATATTGTAGAAAGGTTGAGGACCATTTCGGTATTTCTAAGAAATTAAGGTCTAATTTGTCAAAAATTATTTTGGTGATGAAAATAGTGGAATTGTGATATTAGAAGCTAATTTTAGCATTTTGGGACCAAATTGAATATTTGAAAAAGTTTAGGGACCTATTCGACTATTTGAAGAAATAAGGGTATGGTTTTGGAAATTTTATTTTTAAGGGAGACTGATCTGTAAACTATTGAAATTATGATAAAATTAGTTTGAATTGATGAAAAAGTACCATTTTGGCAAGAATGAGAAAGTAAGGGATTAAAATGGAAGAATTGAAAATTAAGGCATGAATAATTGCCAAATGTTCAAAATGGTCATTAAGGACCCAAAATAAGATATATGGCAAACATTAATATTTCATTCCCAATGTTAGACTCAAATTAAGTAAGTGTATAGTAATAAGTATATTTGATTGATTTCTACAATTTCAAGAAATATTGGGGAAGGTACAAGCATTCAAGGGAACGAAAAGATTAATGAGTAAGCTTAGTGAGGCAAGATAATAAATGGCCCAGGTGAGTGCATTCTTACTTATTTTTATTATGATTTGAGGGAGACTTGCGATAAGTCAACCTCGAGTGTTAAAAAGCAAAAGGATTTGATTCGTAAATTATATACGTATTAAATGGTTTCGAATGATTTATAAATGGTTTTGGGTATGAACTGCCCAAAGTGTTTTTCATATAGATGTTATAGTGATATGCCTTTATTTATGGATATTATTAAATAAGTGAAGAGATCATAGCAGTGAATTGAATTAAAAGCCCATTGTATGATTATTGAGATTCTTGGTATAATTGGCACGCCAATGAGGTGGAGTATAGTGATATAGTGATACGGTGACGCTGTGTTCTATAGCTATGACCCAGTGATATAGTGATGTTGTATAAGTGTACAACAGTTAAAGTGATACAGTGACGCTGTGTTCTACAACTATGACCTAGTGATACAGTGATGCTGTTAAATTATAGCAGTGGTATAGTGATACGGTGATTTATTATGGCATAACATATTTGTTGATGCCGCACATGTGCATACTCAACACTGACTTGCATACCATGCATTCTCATTTACTTTACATTGGGATATAATTAAACTAAGAGTGAAAGTGTAAAGAATGATCCATGTGAAATGAATTTTTAACTAAAGAATTTGCTTTGGTATAACTTGTCTCATATATATGAATTTGAGATTTTTACAGGTTACCTAATAATGGAACGACTTTGACAAGTCAGATTTACAATTTCATAATCCTAGATATATATTGTATTTTAGTTTGATTATATCATTTCTTTACAGTGAAATATTTTAAATTATTTTATGTTGCCTCACTAAGTTATACTTAGCGTGTGAATGTTTCACGCGTAGGAAAAGAGAAGCGTTGGGAATAAGGACCATTAGCAAACATCATCTATCAAAAATAGGTACATCAATATCAGTAATATAATTTTTATGTTGTTTGATATTTGCTAGTCGACATGTATAGTAAAATGTGAAGCCTGCTCTGATATGAATCGTATTTTATTCAGAATCTAAATGATTTTAAATCATGCAGTTTCATTATTTATATGCTAATGGATCAAACTGTTAAGTTGTTGCCTGAATCTAGGTTCAAAATTGAATGTGAAATTATTAAGTTTAAATTTTACGCGATTAACTATTTTTACAGTAAAAAAATAAGATTTTCTTAATATTAAAGAATTATTTTACAAGTATCATGTGACATCCCTAACTCTTATCTAGCGATGAATACGGGAAAGGGGTGTTACATTTAATGGTATCAGAGCTATAGGTTTAGCCGATTCTAGGCGTAAACAAAAGTGATTTTATGTCAAAAAGTTTATACATGCCACTAGGATATCAATATTACTGATATGATGTTTATATGATTTGATTGATGTCGCTCCTTACTAATATGAAATAAGATAAGTTATAATTAATATTTGAGTTAAGAAGATTGAGATGAACTAGTAAATGGGAGGTTCTGGAAAGAACCATAGTGGTAATAATAAGGTTAACCATAACATTTTGGATTAATCAGAACAAGAAAGAACATTGGCATAATCGGGAATGCCTATACAGGATTTGGGAAATCATGAATTTCATAGTGAATGTGGTCTGATGGCTGTTGACTTATGGTTTAATGATGTTAAAATTACAAGGGAAGAGATAAATTGTTTCGATGTGGAAAAGTTAGAAGGAATTGTATCCCTGTTAAGAGGACGTGTTCAAATACGACAGACAAGTATCATATAGAAGATACTTGCAATTGAAGTGACATGGGTATTCTTCCAAGAAGCATTCAAGGCAAAATATATTGGTGATCAATATAGGAGTAGAATTTATAGAAAATTTGATAAGTTGCCAAGATTACCTCCAGATCGAGAAGTGGAATTTATAATAGAGGTATTACCAAGCATGGTATCTATATCGATGGTTCCGACCGAGCTTCGGGAAAGAAAGGCGCAATTACAAGAAATGTTGGATTAGGGTTTTATAAAACTAGGTGTGTCACCTTTGGGGCACACCGGTATTATTTATGAAAAGAAGGATGGATCCATGTGACTATGCATCCAGATGAAAATAAGAAGTAGCAAGGTTTAAAAAGTCAGTATTGATGGCTAGGCATGAAAAGAGCAATAAATGAGATAGTTTCTAAATGTTTATCATGTCAACAAGTAAAGGTAGAACATCAGATACCTTTCGGATTATTACAATCGATTTTCATTCTTCAGTGGAAATAAGATCGAATGACTATAGATATTGAATATGAAGTTCGAGATAAAGTATTCCTAAGGTATCACGATGGAAGAAAGTCCTATGTTATGAACAAAACGAGAAAACTTAGTCCCATAATTGTTGGACCAAATGAAATATTAAAAAAAAGGAGTAGTGGCTTACCGGTTAGCTTTACCACCAGAGATGAGCAAGATTATTTGATATATTGCATATAGTTATGTTATGAAGGTATCAGTCAAATCTTTCACATGTTATCACTTCTGAGGGATTGAACTACAACCAGATCTGATGTATGAAGAAGAATCCGTGAAAATTCTAACATAAGAAGTTAAAGAGTTAAGGAACAAGAAAATTCCTTTGGTCAAAATTCTTTGGAAGAACCACAAGATTGAGAAGGCCACTGGAGAAAGCTTAGAAGAAGATGAAAAAGCAATATTCGTAACTATTCAAATTAGTTACGTTCTAAAATTCGAGGACAAATTTTATTTTAAGGGGGTGAAATTGTAATACCCCAAAAATTTTACTAAGTTATATAAGGGTCATTTAGTACTAAGGTTTTGGCATAAGGCTAACTTAGTGACTAAAATGACAAAAGATAAAAGTTAGTGACCAGAATGAAAAGTTGGTAAAAGTTTAGGGACCCAAGTGTAAATTTTCCCAAAGATGATTTTTATTTAGTATGAGGATAAATTCGATCATAATAAGGATTTTGGTAATAGTTTTGGAGGTTAGGATGCAGTAGAAAATATAAAATTTTGATCGAATAAAATTGTTAAGCGTGCTCAGATTAGAGAAAAGTTTTGGGTGACCTTTTGGGAAGTGTCACATAACAGTATTTTGATTTGTAAAAAGGACTCAGAAGAAATGGGAAAGATTCGTATAAATGCTTAATGAAGGATTTTCAAGAAAGATGCTACTCGATAAAGATTTCGAGTAATTATCAGTATTTTTTGATCGAGTCAAATTTCTAAGTTTGACTCTATTAAATGGAGGATTTTTTATGAAAATATGAATTTATTCATGGAATCATGGAAATATATGATTCCCGGATTAGAGTTGATAGTTCGATAGAGGAAAAATCGTAAAAGGTGAAAATCAAAAAATTGGATGGAACAAAAATCATAAATGATATTTTATGATTATTTAATGATAATGGCCGGTTGGATTGGAACCAACCTAGTTCAAATGTAATTGGATGGCACAATTTTGAACTAGGTTGTAAATTTGATTTAGTTAGAGGGGTAATTTTGGAAAGAGTGAAAAATGAATTTAAAATTCATTTTTAAGAAACATGTGGAATTTTTCTATAAAAAGATGAACAATTTGTTCATCTTTCTTCTCATGCATTTCGAAAGAAAGGAGAAAAGAGGGGAAAATAGGAAAAAAATTTCCTAGCCAATTTCAAGGCTTTTGATCAAGAATTTAAGCATGGTTCTTTGAGGTAAAGTGATCTACTCTTCATTCTCTACATTTTGATAGTAAAATTGCATGGAATTATGAAGTTTTGGATTAGGGTTTGAGAAGAGAGAAAGTAGTGTTTCATGGGGAATTTATGGAATTCAAGTAGTAGATGGTGAATTAAGCTTAGTTGTGATGAAAACAAGCTTGAAATCAAGTTAATTTCATGTTGGAAGTTATAAACCCTAATTTTGAATTTAGAGATTTGTTTGGGTTTTGAGAATTAAGGATGAAAATGGTTAGATTGTGATGTTTGAAGCATTATATTGATGATGGAACTTCAATTTTGATGTTTGAAGGTCAAATTCCCTTTAGGGGCTAATTCAAAATTTTAAAGAAAATTTGGGACCAAATTATATATTTTAGAAAGGTTGAGGACCATTTCGGTATTTCCAAGAAATTAAGGACTAATTTTTCAAAAATTATTTTGGTGATGAAAATATTGTAATTGTGATATTAGAAGCTTATTTTAGCATTTTGGGACCAAATTGAATATTTGAAAAAGTTTAGGGACCTATTCGGCTATTTAAAGAAATAAAGGTATGGTTTTGGAAATTTTATTTTGAAGGGAGACTGATATGTAAACTGTTGAAATTATGATCAAATTAGTTTGAATTGATGAAAAAGTACCATTTTGGCAAGAATGAGAAAGTAAGGGATTAAAATGGAAGAATTGAAAATTAAGGCATGAATAATTGCCAAATGTTCAAACTGGTCATTAAGGACCCAAAATAAGATATATGGCAAACATTAATATTTTATTGGTAATGTTAGACTCAAATTAAGTAAGTGTATAGTAATAAGTATATTCGATTGATTTCTACAGTTTCAAGAAATATTGGGGAAGGTACAAGCATTCAAGGGAACAAAAAGATTAATGAGTAAGCTTAGTGAGGCAAGATAATAAATGTCCCAGGTGAGTGCATTCTTACTTATTTTTATTTTGATATGAGGGAGACTTGCGATAAGTCAACCTCGAATGTTAAAAAGCAAAAAGATTTGATTCGTAAATTATATACGTATTAAATGGTTTTGAGTGATTTATAAATAATTTTGGGTATGAACTGCCCAAAGTGTTTTCATATAGATGTTATAGTAATATGCCTTTATTTATGGATATTATTGAATAAGTGAAGAGATCATAACAGTGAATTGAATTAAAAGCCCATTGTATGATTATTGAGATTCTTAGTATAATTGGCATGCCAATGAGGTAGAGTATAGTGATATAGTGATACAGTGACGCTGTGTTCTACAACAATGACCTAGTGATACAGTGATGCTGTTAAATTACAGCAGTGGTATAGTGATATAGTGATTTATTATGGCACAACATATTTGTTGATGCCGCACATGTGCATACTCAACAGTGACTCGCATACCATGCATTCTCATTTACTTTAGATTGGGCTATAATTAAATTAAGAGTGAAAGTGTAAAGAATGATCCAAGTGAAATGAATTTTTAACTAAAGAAATTGCTTTGGTATAACTTGTCTCATATATATGAATTTGAGATTTTTACAGGTTACCTAATAGTGGAACAACTCTGACAATTCAGATTTACGATTTCATAGTCCTATAAATATATATATATTGTATTTTAGTTTGATTATATCATTTCTTTACAATGAAATATTTTAAATTATTTTATGTTGCCTCACTAAGTTATACTTAGCGTGTGAATGTTTCACGTTTAGGAAAAGAGAAGCGCTGGGAATAAAGAGCATTAGCGAACTTCATCTATCGAAAACAAGTACATCAGTATCAGTAATATCGAAAACAGGTACATCAGTATCAGTATCGTATTTTATTCAGAATCTAAATGATTTTAAATCAGGCAGTTTCATTATTTATATGCTAATGGATCAAACTGTTAAGTTGCTGCCTGAATCTAGGTTCAAAATTGAATGTGAAATTATTAAGTTTAAATTTTACGCGATTAGCTATTTTTACAGTAAAAAAATAAGATTTTCTTAATATTAAAGAATTATTTTGCAATTATCATGTGACATCCCTAACTCTTATTCAACGATGAATACGGTAAATGGGTGTTATAGGGGGTTACATTGAAAATTTTCAGAAAACTTCTCGATGGTCACCCATCCTAAAATTTCTCTAGTTCAAACACGCTTAAATCGACATAAATTATTTATTTGAGTTCCAATCATAAATCAATTATCTTAGCATGCAACTCATCACCTGAGTTTACTCTTAACTTTGAATCTTTCTAGAAATGCCAATTATAATGAAACCATGACAACTTTAAAGGTCAATCACAACTCGAATATGTTTAGCAAGTATACATGCCATTATAATAATCAGACCTCAATTAGGATGTCATTACTGTGATTACCTGTTGAGCTTTCCAGTGTTGATGCAATGCTCTTCTCACTCTCATCTTGATTTACCTACGTATGTACAATCAAACACACGCTAAGTATGAACTTAGTGAGGCAGTAAAGGAAGTTAATAACAATAATTTAAACTTTATTCAACTTCATGGCTACATTTATATAGCATGATATATGCCAATGCATCAACTTTCACATTGCATTAGTAATTATTTACTATATGCCAATTTCATAAGATTTTCATGCTTGTCCATTTTTCATAATATGCCTTATATGCATAAATGCATCATGATCACTAGATAAGTATACCATCATATTAATCATATATCAACATAATATAAACCGGATATAAATTTCTTACCGATATACTTGCCATTTACTCCGAGAGTTCATATACTCCCTAACCTGTTTACCATTTATTATCCATTAATTTATAGCCCAAAATAAACCTTGAGGACCTTGGGTATGCGAGTCAAATATGCACCAAAGTGCTAATACCATAAGGTCGTGCCCACCATATGCACTAAGTGTCCTTTATGTACACTATAGTGCTAAACTGAGTAAACCGAATATGCAACGTGTTGCTGGACTCTATGGCATGCCAACTATACCCTATCCCTCAATGACTTACTTGAGCATATTTTTCATATTTATTTCATCCATGACAATGTATATCAACATAATTTAACTTTGGGTAGTTCTTAACCGGAATTTCATAATATAACACCGTATAAACTAGTGATCGATGCATTTATATTCAACCTTTGACATATTTAAAATATGTCAATCATATGTTCCATGACATAAATTTAATGACAATAAAATTTGGGTAGGCTCATCGCAAGCCATCCCAATAATGTATAAAACATACATGTATCATATTATGCATGCATTGCACTCACCTTGGCCACTTAACACAATGCCTCACTAAGTCCTAGTTCGATCCTTTCTTTTGTAGAACCTCGAACCTTCTTTGATTCGAATTTGACTTCATTAATCACATGAATAAAATAAAATATTTGTTAGATTCAAATCTAACAATACCTTAAACATGCTGTATAATATAATCATTAAAATATAAAATTTCCAAATATTTTTCCTTTCTTTCTTGTACTGTTCAGAAACTCATTATGGTCCTTAGTGGCCAATTTGAACGTCCCTTAATTCTTCTGAGCTTGCTGACTAACATTTAAATACAAAATGTTTCAAATTCCATTTTTCTGACAGCTTGCGCTGCCTTCAAAGATTTATTTATACATGGCAGAATACATGCTGAATCTTAATTTCCTTTATACTGGAGAAACTAGGTTCGATAACGGTTCTAACGATATAAGCCACATAAATTAATAAAATCTACAAAAATTATGAAAATTCACTGAATTCACGTCATAGATTGTCCAGGAAGAAAACTGCTCTATAATTTTTCTGACCTTCATTCGAATAAAAATTCATATCTTTTATCACGGTACTCGGAATCAGTTTTGGTTTGTTGGAAACGAAACTAGACTGGCATACATTTATATCGATATAAAATTCACCATCTAATTCTTTTTATAGAATTTATGGTGAATTCTAAACTTACTGCCATAATTTAAATTCCAACATAATTTTCCAAAAATAACTTATAATTTACACCAACTTCTCCTTATTTCTCTACTTGTCAATTTAGCCCCATCACTTTACTCCAAATGACTAAATGAAGCTTGTATTCATAAGTTCTCTTTACATCCTTCATCAAAATAGGCTTAAACCTTTACTTCTCTAATTTCGCTTGAATTGTCAAAATGGTCACCAAATTTCCAATATAAGGATTCAAGCTTCTTAACTTTACAAATTAGTCCTCAAATCAACATTACTACCTTAATTACATCTGTTGCGCGTAATAAGTGCTACGCAAATGTGCAAGTATACACGTCGCAAGTTATAGTATAAAAGATATCGTCTCTACAGGGATTGATGCCACTTCAAGAATCTAGTCTCTTGCACTGTAAAAAGTAAAAACACAAATAAAGGATTATAGGAGTTTAACTAATAACTAATCTAGAAAGCAATAAAGTAAATGAAAAGATGAGATCGAATGAGAGAGAGATAGGCCAGGTTATCGTGAGTTGAGGTGTGATAGCCGATTGGATCGTATTGGTAAAAGAGTGCACGGGCAACTCAGTTGCCGTGGCAACTTGCACAACGGGGTTGCCTGGGCAACTAGTTGGGCAACTACTTGGGCATCTGGGCAGCAACCTTCAAGGTTCGGCAGAGCATTCTTCAATGGTTTCTTCTTATCCCTAAGTCGAAACTCTAGCTACTTGTGCATGCCTTGATAATACATCCCTGCGTGAATCAAGGGTGAACAACAACCAATCTTGCGCTCCTCTTAGCCATTGAAATCCTTAACTTATTCCTAAGCTGGATTAATCTTCACCATCAATAGATTGAATAAAGATCATATTCATTCGTTTCTTGAATCTAACTCTCCCGATATTAGATAAATAGATGAAATCACGAGATCCTCTCCCAATTCACTCGCAAACAAGAATAAGAACCAGGAATGAATAAACCTTGAATAGAAAAGTGCAAACTCTTATTACCTAAACAAAATCCAATAGTTTCTTACAACCACAAAACACAATAACCATAGCCAAATAGATTTAGTTCATGGCTAGGTTCCAAAGAAACACAAGATAATTAATCCCTAGCATGAACCCAATCGAACAAGAAAGAAAAGATGAAGAAGGAGGCTTGTCGAAATCCTCCTTGCCCTAGATGCTTGTCGAAAATTCTCTCCTCTTGCCCTTCTTGGACTTGTCGAAATTCCCCTCTCTTTTTTTTCTCCTTGGATTGTCGAAATCTCCATCTTATTTATAGGGCTAGGCCAAAGTCCTTCGTTGAGGAGGAAGTTAAGTTGGAATTAAATTATCTTTAAAGAATATAATTCTTTATTATAATTATATTCCTACTAGAACTTCTCCTATCTTCTTGGAATTTAATTATTCTTTAATCTCTGCATGGAAATCAAATTCCTTTGGGTTTGGGCTTTGCTCCACGTCATCTTGGGCTTGTCTAGTCATCAATTTCGACTACCATATCACCTTTGGTCTTGTCGACAATTGCCATGGCAACTGGTTCGGCGTCTCCTTCATGCATTGCCCTGGCAACTAGCTCGACGTCTCCTTCATGCATTGCCCTGGAAACTAGCTCGGCATATCCTTTGGCAAATGATCCTGCACATACACACAAAACACACCAAAGTAGCATCTTTTCCCACAAAAACTACCAAGTTATGTAATCAAGCTCAACGATGGAAGGAAACATGGATTAATGCATGAATGGCTAATTATGCAACTAATATGGGCCTAAGTCTAAAAATAATATGAGTAAAAAGGGTAAGAAAAATAGTACTTTTGAACACTTATCAACATCATCTTAACTAAAAATCAGATTTACTCATTTTACATATCCTCTTTGCCGAATAGACCATTCAAGTTTGACAAATTGTCAAAATGGTCACTAATGCGATTAATCATCGGTTTAGCATTCTAACTTCATTTTCATGTCTCTAACATCATTAATAATATAGATGCACATCAAATTCATAAAAATTTAGATCTGGTCCCTTAATTTGAAAGCTTTCTGAAATGGTCCCTATGTATTTAACTTAGGGTTTCGCTTCCAAACAACAAATCAAGCTTACTAGATCATTAATCCAAACTCACAAACCCTAAGTTAGAATTGAATCCATAAACCCTAATCTTCTCTATACAAACTAAAATATGTAGGGTTTAAATCCCAACTTAATAACATGATTCCAACATCATACAAGCATGATTCTAACTTAAAATCAACCATGGATTCATAAAATCATAAAAGCCCCAATTTGTTCATAAACCCTAATTTCTTCCACATATCAAATCTCATCAATCAAGCAAGTATTTTATAAATTATTTACATCAAAAGATAGAGCTCGAAGAGTAGAACAACTTTGTAGTTCGAAAGATTACCTTAAAACCGAGATTTGGGGCTTAAATCGAGCTTGGAAATTTCCCTCTTCTTTTTTCCTCTTTCTCCATGGTTTATGGCTGGAAAATATTTTTTTTTCATCTTTTCACTATTAAATTACACTTGTAACTATTAAATGAATTTTAAATTCATTTAAATAGTGAAATTACAAATTTAGCCTTTAAATCCAATGGCTAATTTAATCTCATCCAAAATCAAGGGCCTAGATTAAATTCATATATATTTCATCTTCCAAAAATGTCCTCAACATTTCAAAATTGCCATCCTTACCAAATGACCAATTTGCCCTCCAGCTAGTCTTTATTTACTAGTTTGTTTCAAAATTGCCAATCCATTATAATCTTATTAAATTAGTTCCTTCTCAACCGGCCACTATTCTATAAATATAATTTTATGATTCTCCATGGCTTATGGAACAACATCTGAAATTTCAATTCAATTCGATTTCCCGATATTCACTAAATACTTCTACTACGATTTTACCTTTACCGAGCTATCGGATCTATTTTGACAATTCTATGATTCCATATTCGGAAAATAAATACTATTATCTCATAAAACTTCCTTTCGTAAGGACTTAGACTGAATTTTCCTAAATCAGTATATTATTCTAATAATTACTAAAAATCCTCCAAATAGTGAAATAACTATTTTGCCCTCAAATCCAATGAATCCATAATTTACCACATGCCATCATCTTCATCCAATGGCCTACTTAATCTTGATTTAATAGTTACCAGCTTTGCCCCTAATATTTCTCCAAAATTACGATATTGCCATTTTTCATCCAACGACTCATATTTAACATGGAAAAATCAACTTAAATCCAAGGGTTCATATTCTTCCAACACAAAGAAAATATCTAGACATGTAAAATGACATAATTAACCTTGCCTTATCATCCTTCAAAATATCCTGGATATTCGATTCGATCCGATTATTCGAATATTTTTCTGAATTTTATCGCTTTATAACCATTAATACAAACTATGTACGAAAAATTCAGGTAACATGAAAACATCATTATTGGGGGTAAACTATTCATTTACGGGGTTAAAATACACAACTTTTGGAAATTACACTTTGGTCTTGAACTTTTCCAAAGTTTATACTTTAGCCACAAAACTTTCAAAATTTATATTTTGGTCACTAGCCAAAAATTGGGATATTACAGAAATCTTCTTTGATTTTAGAATTAACCAGGTTTTAAAGAGATTTTAATTCCTATGAAGAGATTGAAGATAAAAATATGGTGAGAATAAACAAAGTCTACTTGGAATTGTGGTTCTACCCATAAGGTCAGATCATTTGGACTTGTCTGTTAACTCATGTTTTTATCACATGAATTTATTTTAAGCCTTTAAGCTACTATATAAACTTTGTGAGTATGTTTTAGACTAAGGTAATGACTAAGGCTAGAATGAATGACTTCTCTAAGTAGTGAGCCCAAAATATGTATGCTTAATAAGATACTATTGTGAGTAAAAGTATCAAGCATGATTCTTTAAGAGACTGATAAGTGTTCAAAAGTACTATTTTTATTACCCTTTTTACTCATATTATTGATAGACTTAAGCTCATATTAGTTGCATAATTAGTCATTCATGCATTAATTCATGTTTTTTTCCACCGTTGAGCTTGATTACATAACTTGGTGATTTTTGTGGAAAAAGATGCTGCTTTGGTGTGTTTTTGTGTGTGTGCAGAATCACTTGCTAAAGCAAGGCTAGAACCAGTTGCCAGGGCAATGCATGAAGGAGATTCATTGCTAGTTGCCAGGGTAATGCTTGAAAGAGATGCCGAGCTAGTTGCCAAGGCAATTTTCGACAAAGAATAAGATGATATGGTAGTCAAAATTGATGACTAGATAAGCCCAAGATGAATTGGAGCAAAGTTAAATCCCAAAGGAGTTTGATTTCCATGAAGAGGTTAAAGAGAAATTAAATCCCAAGAAGATAGGAGAAGTTCTAGAAGGAATTTAAATATAATAAAGAATTATATTCTTTAATGATAATTTAATTCCAACTTAACTTCCTCCTCAAGAAGGATTTTGACCTAGCCATCTCCTATTTAAAGGACCAAGCCGTCAAAGATCAAAGAGGGCAAGAAGAGAGGAATTTCGACAAACTCCAAAGAAAGGAAGAGAGGATTTTCGACAACTCCAAAGGGCACGAAAGGAGAGATTTCGACAAGAGAGCAAGGGGGAGAGAGTTCGATTTCTTCTTCTTCTTTTTTGCTTCCATTAGATTCATGGTTTTGGGATTATTCTTTGTATATCTTTTGAACCCAACCATGAACTAAATCTATTTGGCTAAGGTTATTGTGTCTTGTGGTTGTGAGAAACAATTGGATTTTGTTTAGGTAATAAGAGTTGCACTTTTCTATTCAAGGTTTATTCATTCTTGGTTCTTATTTTTGTTTGTGAGTGAATTGGGAGATGATCTCGTAACTTCATCTTTTTATCTAATATCGGGAGAGTTAGATTCAAGAAACGAATGAGTATGATCTTTATTCAATCTATTGATGGTCAAGATTAATCCGGCTTAGGAATAAGTTAAGGATTCAATGGATAAGAGGAGCGCAAGATTGGTTGTTGTTCACCCTTGATTCACGCAGGGATGTATTATCAAGGCATGCACAAGTAGCTAGAGTTTCGACTTAGGGATAAGAAGAAACCATTGAAGAACGCCCTGCCGAACCTTGAAGTTGCTGCCAGACGCCCAAGTAGTTGCCCAGCTAGTCGCCCAGGCAACCATCGATTAGTTGCCAAGGCAACCCCGCTGTGCAAGTTGCCACTGCAACTGAGTTGCCCTTGCACTCTTTTACCAAGACGATCCAATTGGCTATTACTCCACAACTCACGATAACCTGGCCTATTCCCTCTCTTTTGATTTTATCTATTCTTTTAGTTTATTGCTCTTAGTTTACTCATTAATTAGAACTCTTATTATCAATTGTGTTTTTACTTTTCGTAGTGCAGTAACTTAAGCAAAGTGGCCCAAACCAATCCCTGTGGAGATGACACTCAATACTCATATCACTTTATTACTTGGGACGTGTATACTTGCACAATTGCGTAGCACTTATTACACGCAACAAGTTTTTGGCGCCGTTGCCGGGGATTGACAATTGGTGTTAGTTGTTTTTGTTATTGCATTTGTTTCTCTTAGTTTTACTAACTTTTCTTTTTGTTTGTTTTATCAAAAAAAATTTAGGTGCGCTACAAGTTAAGGGACATCAACATGTCGGGAAATAAAAATAAGTAAGAATACACTCTTGATCGGTTGGTATAGGTAATCATCAAAGGACAAGGAACAATGCAAGGAAAGCTCTCTGATGTGTTGGGAACAACTAAAACCTCCAAGTAAAGAGGATGCCAATGAGAGAGATTGTCCAACACATGATGAGCCTGAGCAACAAATTGCCCCGGCAATGATTGAGGAGCCTGAACAGAGCAATGCCGCGACAACACTCAGTGAAGCTGAGAACAACAATACTACAACAAATTCAGAGGAACCAGATGCCCAGAAGGTTACAACATTGATGTTGAAACAGGAATCTGTAGATTGCTCTCATCTACAGTTGCCACGACAATTGCACGACCACATGCAAGATCAACGAGATGATAATACTTTGCCAATGGAATATGAGCAGGTAATGGTTGAACCTTTTAAATTCTTTAAAAACTCACCTCGTCCATTGTAGGTATGTCTTGAGGAACCAATGTTGGTAGATTTGAAGCCATCGAAATCTCTACTGATGGAGATGTTTGAGAAGCCAAAAGAAAACGGTGTTTGGACTTGTAAATCTTTTCATAAAATTGGTTTTTGCCTTGACTTATAGCGAATTTTGGCAACTGATTACCACGACAATTGGCTTGAGCAGCAATTGCCACGACAACAAATGATACATCCAACCATGATAGAAGTCGACAAGAATGAGGTAATTGAATGGTTGGGAATGAATATAATTTTTCCTAATAATATATTCATGCCTTCAGGAACAGTAGCAAGGTGGAAGATGTGCATGGACTACAAGGGAACACGAAAGAAAGACACCTCCACCATGGTAACACAAAGGGGAGTAGCTGGGAGCACATTGGCCCAATTCTTTTTGGGCAATATTGTCACTAGATGGAGAGTGCAGGTGGACTATAAGAAGTATCAAAAACGACCATCCTCAAGTTTTCTCAGATATGCAGTAACATTAGAAGATGCATGATGGCACTCTTTTCAGACATGGTCGAAGACTTCCTTGAGATCTTCATGGATGATTTTTCCATTTTTGGTAATGACTTAGATAGTTGCCTTGGCAATTTAGAGAAGGTGTTGGCAAGATGTGAAGAAACCGATTTAGTCCTTAACTAGGAGAAGTGCCATTTTATGTTAGATAAAGGAATAGTGCTCAGCCACAAGATTTCATCCAAGGGAATTGAAGTAGACAAAGCCAAGATGGACGTGATCGAGAGATTACCCCCACCAAGTTCGATTAAAGAAATTTGAAGCTTTCTTGGACATGCAGGTTTTTACAGGAGGTTCATTCATAATTTTTCTAAAATTACTAAACCCTTGTACAATTTGCTTGAACAGGATAAAGTCTTCAATTTTGATGATTCTTGCGCCCAAGCATTCAAAACCCTAAAGGAAAAGCTTGCCTCGGCACCCATTGTCGTTCCACCAGATTGGACGCTACCTTTTGAGCTCATGTGTGATGCAAGTGATTTCGCGGTAGGAGCAGTCCTAGGCCAATGCATAGGAAAGGAACAGAAAATCAAGTGGTCGATCACTTATCACGTTTAGAACGCAATAGGGAGGAGGACGCGGATTTAGAGATATGCGATGCATTCTCAGATGAGCAACTTTTAGTTTCCTCAGCAACCATGGATGCGCACGCCTCGGCAACCATGGATGTGCATTCCTCGGCAACCCTCGACGCCGCAGCAGCTCCTGATGCGCACGCCTCGACAACCATGGATGTGCATGACTCGACAACCCTCGACGCCGCAACAGCTCTTGACGCGCACGCCTCGGCAACTCTAGACACACACACCTCGGCAATCTTGGGAGCAGTCGCCACGACAGCACATGCCTCGGTAATACCCTCGTACACGGATTTAGTTAATTTCCTTATTTGTGGTATTTTACCTTATGGTCTTACTCACCAAGGGAAGAAACGGCTCCGCCATGATGCTAAGCATTACTTTTGGGACGATCCTCTTTTGTTTAAACAATGTGCAGATCAAGTTATACGCCGATGTGTCCCTGAAGAGGAGCAACAGAATGTACTCCGATAATGCCATTCTTCACCCTATGGAGGACATTTTGGAGGAACTCGTACCGCGGCCAAAGTTTTTCAATCCGGTTTGTATTGGCCAACACTGTACAAAGATGCCCAAGAGTTTTACAAGCAATGTGATCGTTGCCAAAGGACGGGCAATATCACCCACAAACCAATGGGTAAGCAGAAATTTCCAACCGGGAATTGAAGGGTATACTCGAGAAAGTTGTAAATCCCTCTAGGAAGGATTGGTCAGTAAAACTAGATGACGCACTTTGGGCATATCGCACTGCATTCAAAACACCCTTAGGTATGTCCCCCTTCCGACTTGTCTATGGCAAAACATGCCATCTACAGTTGGAAATCGAACACAAGGCATATTGGGCAATCAAGACCGTGAATACGGATTGGGAAAGTGCCAGGCAAAAGCGTTTGTTGGACCTCAACGAGATAGAAGAATTCCGTGCACTCACCTATAACAATGGACGAATCTACAAGGAGAAAACAAAGCAATGGCAGGATAAGAAACTATTGCCGCGACAATTCATGCCAGGGCAACTAGTTCTCTTATTCAATTCTCGGCTAAAACTATTCTCGGGAAAGCTAAAATCAAGATGGTCGAGACCATTCAAAGTTGTCAAACCATTCTCTCATGGTGCCGTGATAATCAAGTCCATCACTGACGAACATGAATTCAAAGTTAACGGACAAAGATTGAAGCACTACAACGGTGCCCATGTGGAACGTAACAAAGAAGTGGTCACCTTAGGAGATGTATGAGCATGCTCTCCTTTCAATATTTTCTTTTTCTTTTTATTTTCATTTTTATTTTTAGAAGATATTTTATTTTATTTTTCTTCATTATCTTTAGTTTCCAGGTTTTCTTTGTTTTCTTTTCTTTTCCACAACAAGACTCACAACCACCATGCTAAGGAAATTCACTGCCGACTACTTGCCACCGCAACCACAACAGAACTGGCGATGCCCAGGCAAAAACAACGACTTCGACAACTACTGATGCCTAGGCAAGTGAACCTGCATCGGCAAACATGGATCAAATCAAAGCAATGCTATTCACGCGGTACCAACATTCAACCACCGACTGGAATATGAATCAAGCAAACATCGCAAAGGAAACTTATCACTCGAGGTGACGGCCTCTCCAACTAACTCATTTCATTTAGTTTCTTTTAAATTTTGTTTCACTTTTACATGCATTGAGGACAATGCTTCTCTCGAGTTTAGGGGGTGTTGGTTTCTAGTTAGTTTCATGTTTAGTTGCATTAATCTTTAGCAATCACATATAGGTTGCATATGTTACTTGCCATGCCTTTAGTTGGATTTAATTGCTTAAGACTTGTTGAATATCCAATGATGAATTTTTGCCACTGCACTTAATTGAAAGAACCTTTAATTTTAGGATTGCATGAAAAGAACTTAGAATTTTACTATGATGCTAAATTTTTTTACACGGTTGTGGCTTGTTGATTGAAAGAAACTTGGTGCACTTAGGTTGCTTAAAATTTGGGTAAATTTAAAATTGAAAATTAAAAGTTAAATTCTTACTAGAGGTGCCCAAAATTGGCTCTAGTGAAAATAAAAATAAATGGCCTGATAATTAACTTGATAAAAGCCTATTGTTCACATAGAATCTTGAAAATCAACTTGTACACAACTACGCACACACATTGTCACAAGCATTATAGTTTGGTTCCGGGTAATTTTTTAGCTATCCGAAAAATTAAAAAGTGATCATACTTTGTGCCACGGTTCCGAGGTTTGAATTCAAGTTTGAAGCATGCCTTTGATGATTAAAGTTTTGGCAGGTAACTATTAGTTTGCATTGCTTGAGGACAAGAAATAGTTTGAGTTTGGGGGTGTGATAAGTGTTCAAAAGTACTATTTTTATTACCCTTTTTACTCATATTATTGTTAGACTTAAACTCATATTAGTTGCATAATTAGTCATTCAAGCATTAATTCATGTTTCTTCCCACCGTTGAGCTTGATTATATAACTTGGTGATTTTTGTGGAAAAAAGATGCTGCTTTGGTGTGTTTTTGTGTGTGTGCAGAATCACTTGCCAATGCAAGGCTGGAACCAGTTGCCAGGGCAATGCATGAAGGAGATGCCGAGCTAGTTGCTAGGGCAATGCTTGAAGGAGATGCTGAGCTAGTTGCCAAGGCAATTTTCGACAAAGAATAAGATGATATGGTAGTTGAAATTGATGACTAGATAAGCCCAAGATGACATGGAGCAAAGTTAAATCCCAAAGGAGTTTGATTTTCATGAAGAGGTTAAAGAGAAATTAAATCCCAAGAAGATAGGAGAAGTTCTAGAAGGAATTTAAATATAATAAAGAATTATATTCTTTAAAGTTAACTTAATTCCAACTTAACTTCCTCCTCAAGAAGGATTTTGACCAAGCCATCTCCTATTTAAAGGACCAAGTCGTCAAAGATCAAAGAGGGCAAGAAGAGAGGAATTTCGACAAACTCCAAAGAAAGGAAAAGAGGATTTTCGACAACTCTAAAGGGCAAGAAGAGAGAGATTTCTACAAGAGAGCAAGGGGGAGAGAGTTCGATTTCTTCTTCTTCTTTGCTTCCATTAGATTCATGGTTTGGGGATTATTCTTTGTATATCTTTTGAACCCAACCATGAACTAAATCTATTTGGATAAGGTTATTGTGTCTTGTGGTTGTGAGAAACAATTGGATTTTGTTTAGGTAATAAGAGTTGCATTTTTCTATTCAAGGTTTATTCATTCTTGGTTCTTATTTCTGTTTGCGAGTGAATTGGGAGAGGATCTCGTAACTTCATCTATTTATCTAATATCGAGAGAGTTAGATTCAAGAAACGAATAAGTATGATCTTTATTCAATCTATTGATGGTCAAGATTAATCCGGCTTAGGAATAAGTTAAGGATTTCAACAGCTAAGAGGAGCGCAGATTGGTTGTTGTTCACCCTTGATTCACGTAGGGATGTATTATCAAGGCATGCACAAGTAGCTAGAGTTTTGACTTAGGGATAAGAAGAAACCATTGAAGAACGCTCTGTCGAACGTTGAAGTTGCTGCCAGACGCCCAACTAGTTGCCCAGCTAGTCACCCAGGCAACCATCGATTAGTTGCCAAGGCAACCCCGCTGTGCAAGTTGCCACGGCAACTGAGTTGCACTTGCACTCTTTTACCAAGACGATCCAATCGGCTATCACTCCACAACTCACGATAACCTGGCCTATTCCCTCTCTTTTGATTTCATCTATTCTTTTAGTTTATTGCTCTTAGTTTACTCGTTAATTAGAACTCCTATTATCAATTGTGTTTTTACTTTTCACAGTGCAGTAACTTAAGCAAAGTGGCCCAAACCAATCCTTGTGGAGACGATACTCGATACTCATATCACTTTATTACTTGCGACGTGTATACATGCTTAATTGCGTAACACTTATTACATGCAACAAACACCTTAATTAAAGAAAGAGAAAATTCATAAATAGCTCATTGAAAAGCATTATGAAAATCCATGTCTAGGAATGGTTCTATGAAAGACTTGTTTTTTAAGCGTGCCTAGTGCACCACCTCTCTTTCATGGTATCCTACCTGGTGCGTTGTTCTTGAACGTGCTCACTTTTATAAAAATACCATGACAAATAAGATTTCTTTAAACTTAGTGTAGAAGTTAAAAGAGTTGAGATTAATTTGGTTGGGTAGAATACCAAATTTAGTCATAGTAAATAAAATATGTTATGGTCTATTTAGGGCTAATATGTTGAATAATATGAATGATAATATGATAGACAATAGTGCTACTAAAAGATTGCTTGTAGCTATTAAATCTCTTTGAGTGCTTTTCCTAAGTAGAGGAAAGAAAAGAGATGGTCTATCTTAGGAGTTGTGTTGAAATCTCTTGTAATAAAGTTGAGTTAATTTTCCTGTTGTTAGGAAAAGTTGAAAACTCTTCATGATTATTTGCATAATATTCCTAATTTGATTAGGAAAAAGTTGAAATTCTCTTTGAATGAGATAAAAGGAATTTGGTAATCGTTTGAGATTATGCATACTAATCTTTAATGATTAGTAAATTCTCAAAACTTTGGAAATATAATCATGTGTAAACAATATTTGAGTTTGTTAAAACACAGTTTTATGGTTAAAACTCATATCAAACTTTACTCTAGTATGATTGAGTATTTGTTTACACATTATCCAAGATAGTTATGGATTTATTTTTAACTTAAAATGGTAGAAATGTGGGGGTGTATTAAAATGATGATTAAAGTCAGAGAGAAACATAGTTGATTTGCTTACCAAAGTTTAAAGATGGAAGATGGTTCCAGATTCATCAAGGAGGATGGATCTAAATCCCATTGGTTGAGGAATTCATGGTGGATACCCAATTTAGTTATCTAAGTTCAATATGGTCAAACGAATCATGAAAAGACTCATAGTGTACATTTCTACCTACCTATCCCTATGATGAATAATGTACATGCACAAGATGAGCTTTATTGCTCTTAATAAATTCATAGCCCATGCTTTGGGTGGTCTTGCGAGAAAGATTTGATGAATTTACCAATTTTGGATGAATATATACTCTTAATAAGTTCATAACCCAGTGTTGAGTGGGTGGTCCTAACGCGAAGGACTAGATGAATTTGCCGCTAGAGAGGATGAGTTTTCTTAAACTTTTAGTGAATTCAATCCTACGTGTTTGGGTGATCCTATTTGATAAGGACTTATTAAATTCACCGACTAAAGAGGTTGAGTATGTATTCTTAATGATTTCTTATCTCAGAGTTTGGGTGGTTCATTTTGAACTTGAAGAAACTCACCTTATTTATTGTGAGGACGAGCTATTGTAAAAGCTCTTAATTATTTCATAGCCCAGATTCGGGTGGTTTATGTTGAGATAAACCTGATTAAATAACCTATGTAAGTGAGAAGGACTAGCCACCTTCTATAAAACTTTGGGTTGTTTTTCTAGTACACTTACAAGAATCCTAAGGAAAGAGGGCTATATATATACATTTGTATATATACTTTGTAGACACATCGAGGGCTTCGGTGGATGAAGGGGTTAGTTGTGTGTTATGAGTTCACCCTAATCTTAGAAAGTTCAAGATTCGTTCACTTATCTAAGAGAAGAATTACTCATCATCACTATGTTCTAGTTCTAGATACATTCACTAGTGCTTAAGCAACTAATCTCGCTATTGCTCTTCTCATGTTTTAACTTCAATGCTCTCATATTTACAAAGGATATTCTTTCGCATTAGTGGGGGAATGTTGTTAATGCTCATTATAACATTTAAAATTATGGCTATTGTAACACCTCCTACCCGGTCTAGTAAATAAATCGGCTTATGATGTGTTACCAAACAAACATTCAAGAATCTTGATCAAATTAGTACAAACAACAAATCATGCTACAAAATGTATATTTCATATCACAAAGATTAATTCCTCACATTTTAAATTACTCACAGGACAACTTCAACCTTAAATCATATATCATCAAATACTCATATCTTAAACAACCCGGTTCAGACATTAATCCGGAACATGCTCATTATTTCTGTATATTTCATATCACAAAGATTAATTCCTCATTTCTAATGTAACATAAGAGTATATATCTTTATATGCCTCATTAATTCTAGATCAGCTAGAAAATGTATACCTCTAATTACTATAAACACATATGACCCGGGCTTGTTCATACGAAGTAAACTGAATTAAGAGTATTTTTAAAACATACAAGAGATAGCTTATGTACTTGTAAATTTTACTAGATCGATCATCAGAAGAATCAAAGGCATACAAATAATCAGCTCGTGGACACATTTCAGACGGTCATGAACATTCAAACAAAGATAATAAAGGAAACTCAAGCAAGCCAAGGAATTCATGATCACTCATTATAGAGTTCAGGGTAAATTTCTTTTAACAACAAATACGGTATAGGAAGTATCAGAGACTAACATTTAATAGTATTCAAAACTTATGCCAAACATGTATCTATAGCATCAAGTATTCAAAACTTATGCCAACATAACTTCCCTTACACATAAACATTCAAACATCAATTACAACACAGCTTAATATATTATTTACAAAGGTGATTCTAACCTTCGATTCTTAAGATCAAATTATTTTAAAGCACAGACCAATCCTAGTCATTCACTTATACTAATACATAGCAAGACCATATACGAAGTCCATTAGCATCCAACCATTTGCTTAGGTTAACCATCAAACTAGACATTTTGTTACACCATTTTTATTTAGGATTAGCACATGATGATATCTACATCAACTTGCAACACACATGATATCAAAGTGATCTACAATTTAAGGCACTCAAAGACACTTATCAATCACACAAACTAACTAACTAACTATTAAATCAAAATAAAATAGCAACCACAAAAAAATAAATATAGGCCCATTACAAAACTTTGGATGCTTATTAAACTTATACACATTTAGAAAAATGGAATCTAAATGCATTATGCAACTTAACAATTATGTGCCACCATCTAGGAGTTCAAAGGGCATAATTCAAATCATACTCAGATTCCTTGTGATCAAGTCCAAGCTCTGAAGAAGCTGAAGGCACAAAACCCTAAAACGTATTGAAAGAATAAAGTAAGCTTGGGCTTAGTAAGGTAGTTTAAAGCAACTGCAAATCAAGAAACAATTATCTATTTCATTTCACGAAAGATCTCTTGATTCCTATTACTTGTTATGCAAGTTATTTCTGTAATTCATTGATTTTACTTATAAACTTTCTTGGATTCTTTTAGCAAAGCCTATCCATAAGTAATTTAATTATTTTCAACTTATCAAATACTATATTAAACATATATTTTCTACCAAATTAGTTATCCAATATTAAGTACCATAACTTAGATTTCTTGTTATGAAAGACATCAAAATATCAAATCTTGAGCATGAATTACTTGACTAGTAGGATATCAATCCTAACCTATCAAGGCATGTAATATATGTTTCTTGAGTTATTAAATAGCTTATTTATTGAAATTGAAAATTTCTTTATTTTTTCTTTAGTATAGCCTTGAGAATCAAGCAACAGCCTAGGTACACGAATCCCCAACCAACTGTCGCCAAACAAAATGGTACCACAGTACTAGTCAATCCCTCATACTGTCGCCAAGTGACCACAAAACTTCCCTCATACTGTCGCCAAATAAGGATCGTAGTCCACCCCAAACACGAGCTCTTTGGACTCTATGACATGTCAACTATACCTAAGACTGACTGGAGACCAAGGCTTTCAAATTTATTATCTTACATTAGAACATAGGGAGCATAGCTCCTTATCACGACTTATTATCAATAACTCATCACCCTCTTTCTTTTTAATTTGGGTATATAAATTTTCACTTCATGTAAACTTCTCATAATAGATGAGCATTGCTTCTGTAACCCCCTAGACCCGGCTATGCGAGACACCTAAATATAGGAGGTCACATTAGGGTCACCGGAGCGGCCCATAGAAAAAAATAAAAGAAAACTCTTAAAAATACATTTAAAAGTGAAACGCCAAGGAAACTCCAAACTGATATCGATCATAAATCTATGATCGAATTTCTTTAACCTGCAATGGTGAAACAAAGTGATCTTGGGAAAGCTCAATAATACAAAACTACCAAATGATGATGTAGACACATGCATGTAAGGTAAAACATGTATATGGTATGATATAAAACTATTACGGTGTTCCTGGTAACCACAGGTTCCAATTACGGTTCATTTTAAATTCTTATCTATCCTCCAACTGAACTCCAATAGGAAGTTTTTGCTAAGACTACATCTATAAGGCATTAACCCAGGACCATTGGGCGTAGGTGCTAACCTAAAGGGGTGTACTGAGTCCAAAATAAAACGCCCTAATTGAAGCATAAAATCCTGAATGCAAAATGTATTACCCTACCCAAAGCGTAAGAACCTGATACAGTAGCAGTAAGGTATTACCCTAGCCGAAGCGTAGGAACATGATATAGTAGAAGTAAGGTATTACCCTAGCTGAAGCGTAGGAACCTGACACAGTAGCAATAAGGTATTACCCTATCCGAAGCATAGGAACCTGATACAATAGCAGTAAGGTATTACCCTAGCCAAAGCATAGGAACATGATATAGTAGCAGTAAGGTATTACCCTAGCCGAAGCGTAGGAACCTAATACGGGTGGTATCACTCTAGTAGTAACTGAGGATCCGAGTACGGGCTTTAACCCTGGCCATTAGGCGAGGGTACCATCCTAAGGGAATACCTTAAGTCACAGACAGAATTACCCCAGCCGAAGCATGGAAACTGAATACATGCAGAATTACCCTAACCGAAGCTAGGAACCTAATACGAGCGGAATTACCAGCCTGATCAGGGCTGAACCTTTAACACTTCTTATCATAACACAAGCACCCCAATAATCAATTCAGGCATTTCCATAGTATGGGGTAACTAACATGTATAACAATAATTCATCAGTAGGCTTTCAATCAGATAACAGTAACCAAAGAAATATGCTAGACATAGAGGGTATTAAGGCATAAATCATGCATAACAACGAATCATACTCAAGTTCAGAAAATAGATTATATATATTTACATAAATCCAGGTTTAACAGTCACATGCACATGATTAGTTTAATATAGCGTTCAAAACAGTATATAATGTAGATGTAGCACATAGGGAACACACTAAATTACCCTATTACGGCTCAGGTACAAGATAGTTGCGGAACAGGTGCACTGGCACTCTATAGATTTGAGTAGTTACAATATAAGATTCCTTAATAAGAAGCTCAATGAATATTAACGCCATTAAGAAGTTTAAGAACTTAATATATATCAGGACCATTCAGAAATTCAGAGTATACTATAATTCATTCATGAGTTCAGATACATCGGGATTAATTCCAAGATATAAATGAATCAACACCCTTCAGGATTCTTGATACATCAGAAGATTCTGTACAAATTTAGTTAATAAGGGTATTTTGACCATTTGTCTTTCAAGGGTATTTTGGTAATTTTACACATTAGTGAAAAACATAAATTTGTGATGTCCAAAACATCTGTCGTCTTATCCACCCTTCAAACAACTTGAACCGAACAGATCTCATTATTACACTATATACCAATATTCAAATAGGTACACATATGCGCATTCGATACTTAATACCAACGACTTATATAGTAAAAGCTTCACCACTAATTTTTTTAACAAGTCCTGAACAGTTCAAATATACATCTATATGGTATTCTTCCATTATTTAAGCAGCATCAGAAACAAAAATAGTTATATATATGATGTCTTCGAACCCACATGGGAATTTCAGTCTTTTGAGCTCTATGGATTAATTCCAAGTTTTACAGAACGTTCACTTATTTAAATTTACAATGATATTTCAATCAATTAATTATTTAATTACGTTTTATTCATTCTGGTCCACTTTTTGTTCTTTCACCAGATTCGATTATTTTTCAAATATTTGGGGTAAATTCGTCATTTACACCTCAAGGGTATTTTTGTCCTTAATAAAAAATTCAAATGTTCAGAAGTCAACTCCTTTATCAACCATAATTCATTTCTGAAGTTAAAAACATTATTATTATTTCTTACTGAACTTAGAGTTATTCCATATCGTTAGACTACTAATTTGAGTATTTTTAGGTTTTATCCGGTTTATCATTCTTTTGTTCCGAAGTCGAAATGGATTAGGCATTTTAATCAGTATACTCATTTAATATCTTATATACCATAACTATATACCAATGTTACATAAAGCATGAAGTAGGTAAAAATGTATTGCCTCGACTCTGAGTTATGT
This sequence comes from Hibiscus mutabilis, assembly GCA_019671005.1. Lineage (NCBI taxonomy): Eukaryota > Viridiplantae > Streptophyta > Magnoliopsida > Malvales > Malvaceae > Hibiscus > Hibiscus mutabilis. Next base: position 38,739,458 of record CM033734.1, on the reverse strand, counting down.
CGGTCAGTTTTTGAAGTGTGTTCGATGCTCATGAACACGAATTAATCCACCCACGTTATTTCAGATACATGGAAAAATGAATCACATCAGAAGCGAGACTTAATAACAATAATTAGATTTAATTGAAAATAATAAATGCTAAAAAAATAGCTTAATGGGTTCGAATTTAGCAAAACAGGCCTCAAAAACTGACTCAGAGCATCGAAAAACATAAAATATGGCTTTTAAGGAAAGTTAACTTTTGGTCAAAGTCAACGGTCAACGGGCAGGTCAACGCTGAATTCAGGTCAAAGATGACGTCACACTGACGTCAGGTCAATGGTCAATAGGTCACTAAGTTGACTCGAACGAGTTAACTTGGTCAACTGAGTTGACTCAGATCAGGTCGAGTTGGCTAGGTTTGGGTTGGGTCAGATTATGTCGGTTCAGATTGGGCTGGTTCGAATCTGTTCGAATAAGGTCGGATCAGGACGATTCAAAATAGAACCTGTTCAAGGTCAGTTTAGACACGATTCATCTGGGCCACCATCTTAGGCGGTCAAAAATCGCCTGGATAGCGTGTGTACTCCACGCGCGGCCAAAATGGTCGGACCAAAATGACCGAAAAAGGCTTAAAACACATATTTCGACCGGATTTCATATACAGAACTACCCCAACTAAAAAAAAAGCATGCGAGGTTCATCAAAAAATGACCGAAAACTTACCCAAATGGCAAAAACCGACGAAGCTCCGATGAGGTTGAAAACAATGACCAATCATTATATTGGTGGAAGGGTTTTACACGCCACGACAAGGGGAGTTCAACGCCGGCAGCGGTGTCATGGTTGGATGTTAGACGGCGGCAAAATAGGCAGAACTAGCTGAGCATCTTGAAACTCCCCCGTCGAAGCTTTAAGCCGACCTCCACGACAAACGACAGCAGCACGACGCGAGTGGAGGCTGGGCTGAGGTCAGGGTGGGGTTGCGCTCCTATTGGCGGTGGCTGAGTTCTGAGCCAGACGGTGAGAGAAGATGAAGAGTTGGAGCACTATGGAACTCTCTCTCTCACACACATACCCACAATGCAATATGGGTCAGATTCAATCTTACCCTATTTAATTTAACCCGAATTAGAAAAAGGTTAACACTTAACCAGGGTGACTCATATCAGATATGGGCTTTGGCTCAAATGGTTATTCCACTTGTTTGTGTATCCAAGGTCACGGGTTCAAACCCCCTTGGATGCAATGCCCTATTTTTTATTTAAATTAGGGTGTTACAATTCCACCCCCTTAGGATGAAATTTATCAGAGTCGGTGGAATGCAGAGACTGTTCATCCATCCATTCTTCAACTAAAACTTAACTATCAGAGCATCCTTGTTCTCGAGACTTCCCAGACAGTCACAGATCAATCTGGTAGTGTCCTCAATCATTCCAGCTGACTTTGTACCTAAAGCCATCCCATCATGCATCTCAGACCAACTAATCAGAATACGGTATATGAATCTATACAGAGCTTAATACGATGCCATACGAATACTCATCCCATGATTGTTTTTATGAGCCGATTCTATCGGGAATAGGAAGCCATCCCAACTACCGCAGAAGTTAATCATGTGACCCTGAAGTATCTCCTCCACAATCTGAATTACTCTGCTAGGTTGACCATCAGCTTGCGGATGATGAAATGTAACTGTAGTTCAGACAAGTACTCAAGGCCTCCAACAAGGTCTTCTAGAACCAAGACGCAAGCATCAGATTACAGTCAGAGATGATATATATATATATATATATAACGGTACACCATACCATATTTACAAGAAAAAGAAAGAAAAAAAGCTTTCTTCAAACTGATCAAACATAACCAAAGTTTTAAACGAAAATTACTTCCCTTCAGCAAAATTTTCAGACATTACTCATTTCATATCGTTATCCAAATTCAGGTTCATCACGTGAATCTAAAACACTGACAAATTATCATGAGCATCTTTTACCAGAACAAATCTGACCATGACGGACAAAAAGGCTTAGATACACTTATTTTAGAAATGATCTAACATTAGAGTCCCGACGCAATGGAGTACGATAACCATCTAGGGCTATGTGTTTTCCAGATACCATGAGACAGACGATCGTCCGATCTACCCAGAATGACACAATTCTAAGCTCTGATACCACTAAATGTAAACCCTAGACCTGACTATATGACACACCTAAATCTAGGAGGTCACATTAGGGTTACCGAAGTGGCCCACAGAAAAAATAGAAGAAAACTCTTAAAAATACATTTAAAAGTGTAAAATAACCTTTATGTTAAAATTATATAAAAATTTCGTTTATACCAACTAAAATCCAAAAAACTAAATACAAACTCAATAATAAATCGTGACATACATGCTCACTAATACACAAGTACCATACTCCATGCACAATGCCAAGGAAACTCAAAACTGATATCGATCATAAATCTATGATCGAATTTCTTTAACCTGCAATGGTGAAACAAAGAGAGCTTGGGAAAGCTCAGTAATACAAAACTACCAAATGATGGTGTAGACACATGCATATAAGGTAAAACAGGTATATGGTATGATATAAAACTATCACGGTGTTCCAAGTAACCACAATTTCTATATACGGTTTATTTTAAATTCTTATCTATCCTCGAACTGAGCTTCAATAGGCAGTTTTTTTCAAGACTACATCTATAAGACATTAACCCAGGCCCATTGGGCGTAGGTGCTAACGTAAAAGGGTGTATTGAGTCCAAAATAAAATGCCATAACTGAAGCATAAAAGCCTGAATGCAGAATGTATTACCCTAGCCGAAGCGTAAGAACCTAATACACTAGCAGTAAGGTATTACCCTAGCCGAAGCGTAGGAACCTAATACGGGCATAATCACTCTATCTGTAACTGAGGATCCGAGTACGGCTTTAACCCTGGCCATTAGACGAGGGTACCATCATAAGGGAATATCATAGGTCACGGGCAGAATTACCCCAGTCGAAGCATGGATATCGAATAAAGACAGAATTACCCTAACCGAAGCTAGGAACCTAATACGGGCAGAATTACCAGCCTGATCAGGGTTGAACCTTTAACACTTCATATCATAACCCAAGCACCCCAATAATCAATTCAGGCATTTCCATAATATGCAGTAACTAACAGGTATAACAATAATTCATCAGCAGGCTTTCAATTAGATAACAATGACTACAGAAATATAATGGACATAGCATGTATTAAGGCATAAATCATGCATAACAACGAATCATACTCAAGTTCATAAAATAGATTATATATATACATAAATCTAGGTTTAACAATCATACGCGCATGATTAGTTTAATATAGCGTTCAAAATAGTATATAATGCAGATGTAGCACATAGGGAACACACTAAATTACCCTATTACGGCTCACGTACAAGATAGTTGCAGAACATGTGCACTGACACTCTATAGATTTGAGTAGTTACAATATAAGATTCCTTAATAAGAAGCTCAATGAATATCAATGCCATTAAGAAGTTTAAGAACTTAATATATCAGGACCGTTCAGAAATTCAGAGTATATTATGATTCATTCATGAGTTCAGATACATCGAGATGAATTCCAAGATATAAATGAATCAAGACCCTTCAGGATTCTTGATACATCAGAAGATTTTGTACAAATTTAGTTTATAAGGGTATTTTGACCGCTTGTCTTTCAAGGGCATTTTGGTAATTTTACGTATTAGTGAAAAACATAAATTTACGATGTCCAAAACATCTGTCGTCTTATCCATCCTTCAAACAACTTGAACCGAACAGATCTCATTATTACACTATATACCAATATTCAAATAGGTACACATGCGCATTCGGTACTTAATACCAACGACTTATATAGCTAAAAGCTTCACCACCAATGTTCTTTTAACAAGTCTTGGACAGTTCAAATATACATCTATATGGTCTTCTTCCATTATTTAAGCAACATCGAAAACAAAAATAGTTATACATATGACATCTTCTAACACGCATGGGCATTTTAGTCTTTTGAGCTCTATGGATTAATTCTAGGTTTTACAGAACGTTCACTTATTTAAATTTACAATGATATTTCAATCGATTAATTATTTAATGAAGTTTTATTCATTCTGGTCCACTTTTGTTCTTTCACCAGATTTGATTATTTTTTGAATATTTGGGGTAAATTCGTCATTTACACCTTAAGGGTATTTTTGTCCTTAATAAAAAATCCAAATGTTCAGAAGTCAACTCCTTTATTAACCATAATTCATTTCTGAAGTTGACAACATTATTATTATTTCTTACCGATCTTAGAGTTCTTTCATATTGTTAGACTACTAATTTGAGTATTTGTAGGTTTTATCCGGTTATCATTCTTTTGTTCCGAAGTCGAAATGGCTTAGGTATTTTAATCAATATACTCATTTAATGTCTTATATACCATAACTATATACCAATGTTACATAAAGCATGAAGTAGGTAAAAATGTATTACCTCGACTCCGAGTTACTTCGATCGGTCTTTGAAGTATGTTCGATGCTCACGAACACGAATTAATCCACCCACGTTATTTCAGATACATGGCAAAATGAATCGCATAAGAAACGAGACTTAATAACAATAATTATATTTAATCAGAAATAATAAATGCTAAAAAATAGCTTAACGGGTTCGAATTTAGCAAAACAGGCCTAAAAAATGGACCCAGATAACATATGGCTTTTCAGGAAAGTTAACTTTTGGCCAAAGTCAACGGGTAGGTCAACGCTGACGTCAGGTCAAAGGTCAAAGGTCAAAGATGACTTCACGTTGACGTCAGGTCAAAGGTCAAAGATGATGTCACACTAACGTCAGGTCAATGGTCAATAGGTCATTGAGTTGACTCGAACGAGTTAACTCGGTCAACTGATTTGACTCAGATCAGGTCAAGTTGGCTAGGTTCGGGTCAGATCGGGCCAATACAGATCAGGCCGGTTTGGATCTGTTCGACTAAGGTCAGATCAGGATGTTTCAAAATAGAACCGGTTCAGGCCGGTTCAGACCCGATTCGACTGGGCCACCGTTTCAAGCGGCCAGAAATCGCCTGGACGGCGCGTGTACTCCACGTGCGGCCAAAATGGTCAGAAAAAGACCTAAAACCCATATTTCGATCGGATTTCATATCCAGAACTACCCCAACTCAAAAAAAATCATGCGAGGTTCATCGAAAAATGACCGATAACTTACCCAAATGGAAAAAATCGACGAAGCGCCGATGAGGTTGAAAACGATGACCGACCATGATATTGGTGGAAGGGTTTTTTCACGCCACGACAAGGGGAGTTCAACACCAGTAGCGGTGTCATGGTTGGATGTCAGACGACGGCGAAATCGGCAAAACCAGCTGAGCATCTTGAAACTCCCTCGTCGAAGCTTTAAGCTGACCTCCACGACAAACGACAGCAGCACGACGCGAGTAGAGGCTGGGCTGAGGTCAGGGTGGGGTTGCGCTCCTATTGGCGGCGGTGGTGACGATCACCGTGGGGCAGTGGTTGAGTTCTAAGCCGGACTGTGAGAGGATATGAAGAGTTAGAACACTATGGAACTCTCTCTCATACACACATACCCACAATGCAATATGGGTCAGATTCAATCTTACCCTATTTAATTTAACCCGAATTAGAAAAAGGTTAACACTTAAACAGGGTGACCCATATGAGATATGGGCCTTGGCTCAAATGGTTATTCCACTTGTTTGTGCAGCCAAGGTCACGGGTTCAAACCCCCTTGGCTGCAATACGCCCTTTTTATTTAAATTAGGGTGTTACAACTTCAATCTCATATTAACTTGCCACTAAGGCTTATTTTATTGTACATTAAAATTTCATCTACTTGAACCATTCGAGTAATAGATGTATCAAGTGAACATAACTCATGATTTATTCAATTTAAAGGCGGATACATCCTCAATTACATATGCTTACATAAGTAAGTCTTATAACTTTTCTTATAATTCGTGTATTATCACATGTATGGTTTCTCATGCATCTTGTATCCAATTCCTATCATATCCAATAAAATAATCAATCCTAATAAGGATTTCTATTAATTGTAACATTCGAATTAACAAATATACATATCACCCTCTTCAAACTCTCATTCATACTTAATCAAGAAAATTACTAATTATGTCAATGTTTCAATTTGATAATGTCGTATCAAGGACAAAATAAATAAAGCTCCTTAAACAAAATATGGTATGGATAACATATTATTCTATTCATATTATGTGTGAATTTTTACAATATATAATTCCATTTAACTGAAAGTAACATAGTAAAGGTTTCTAATAAACATGAATCAAATATAGTTTCCTTGCAACATATGAACGAATAAGAATAAACACAACATGATCAAGTGATGCATATCGCCCAAACTTATTATTTAGGGACTTACCTCAAGTCCAAGTTTGCTTATGCTTAATATAAATCAATATAATATAATAATATAGAATCAGCAAGAAATGCTCGGGTAGGTTTTAACCTCTCCCGAGAATTTAAACTACACTTACAGTTTTTTGTTCCGAGCTAATTTTGTTCCCGAATCACGATTCTCTTTTGTTCCTCTATTATTTGGTCCACTTTAGTCTAATTGTAACAAGTATGACAATTATGCATTAGAACAACTCCTAATAACCATTCCTCTGTAAACTACTCAATTTTCACGTGTACATATAATTTCACGTCAAGCAGTCCACTCAAGGTTTCTAAGAATGCAACAGTTTCAAAATTTCATAAGTATACAATTTCATATGCAAAACAGTCTTAAATACTTCTCTATATAACCAGAACAGCCCATTCTCTTGTTATTCATACTTATATATGTCAAAACAGTCCATAACTTTGGTATACTTCCAATGCAGTCCACAAATGTTTGTATTCATATCTAAACAATCCATTAACGTTTAAATCTATAACAAAACAGTACTTCAAATTTATATATGTATACAAAGCAAATCCAAATTTTATATACATCTATATATCTGCTCAAAACAGTTCATTAGGTTTGTATTCATGCCATCTTGGTTCATTATACTGGTATACACATTTTATATTTCAAAACAGTCCCCTATGCATTTGTATACACTCAAAACAGTTTCTAACAAACATATATCCACATGAACATCTACATGACAGTCCCTTAACACATATACCATTACAAAACAGTCCTTAATACTCATTTTCCACTGATATAATAAACAAAACAGTCCACCAAATTCACTTATATGCAAAACAGCCCCTATAACATTCATATATATTCTTATAACACCAAAACAGTCCATTATACAATTTTACTCATGAAAAATAGTCCCTAAATTTATAAAACAGTCCCAATATGCATTCTTAAAGCATTTCCCCAGATTTAGTTATTCAAAACAGTTTACTATCCATGCATATACTTACAAAACAATCCCAAAATGCTTTATTAATATACCAAGACAGTACAATTTTCATATATATATATATATATATATATATATATGTATATATATATATGTATATATATATATATATAGATCTATCCATACATTCGAAAAAGCCCCTAAATTTTCCTATTAAGCAATATAACAGATTTGATTCTAAACACAACTCTATAAGCATCAATGGACCATTCCAAATTCTGTCTATCTTAATTACAACCAGCATTCAATTTCAAGTATATTCACATATACGATTTACTTCCAACAATATATTCTTTCCACTAGATTTCAATTTACAAATGTTTATCAATTAACCATGCACCCACCGCATGTTTCTATCACACAAAAATTATATATATATAACAGATTTATCAAGGGTTCATTTAAACACATGAAATACATGGCAATTTCCTAACAATTTCAACCTTAAAATCTGAATTAAGAGAAAGAAAAAGAAGGTTTACTCACTTCCTTAAGTTACCCGAACCATGATTTCAATACCATGGCTAAACCAAGCTTGAATTCTTATTACTTCTTTTCAATTTCTTTCTCTTATTTTTCCAAGGGGTTTTTGGTTCATGTTTAGGAAGAAGATAGTCAAATTAGTATTTTTATTTGTTTTACTCCAAGTGGCCGAACCCCCTACTTGCCTTCTTTCAAACTTGACACATGGTCAACACCTAAGTTATTCAATTTTTAGCATGCAAACCTTAGCTTCATAAATCATTCTATTTTAATCCCTTATTCAAAAGCTATCCACTTTCATCTTTTCTTCATTTTAGTACAACTCAATCTATTTGTCTAATCTAATGATGTCTTTAATTCAATTGAATCACAATCAAAATAGTAGGATACTTCTAGGCCAGATGTTGGAGCATTACAATTCTCCTCCCCTAAAAGAAAATTTGTCCTCAAATTTTCCTGTGGTGAACAATTGTGGATATTGATCTCTAATAGGTGCCTCAGGTTCATGAGTAGCCCCTTCAAACTTATATACATCTTAACCGGTCCAGGGTGGATAAAAAAAGACTAGGTTCATCCTTTAGCTTTAGAAGAGTTGGGAATATCATCGATGGAGACAATCACGAATTTGTTTGAATAAAGTTTTGGACTTGGTTCATAAGATCCATTAATATAGCTGGAGCATTCGCTAAGCCAAAAAGGCATTACGAGAAACTCATAGTGATCATATCGAGTTCTGAATGCAGTCTTAGGAACGTCTGGTTCTTCAATTTATATCTGATAGTGTTCTAATCGGGAGCGAACATGAAGAATACTGTAATATCTTTAGACTGAATACTTATCAAATATATAGATTCTTTTCCTAACCCCAGAAAGAATAGTCTTTCCTTGCAACAATCTATTCGGACATGGAGTTTACTAGCCAATCTGATCCTAGTTTTAAGGTCAGATTCATGGAAAGATAACATGAGAGGATTAGCGAGAAAAGGAATATCTGATGTAAACAAAGAATAGTTCCAACTCATTATGTTTACTACAATTCTAACTCTCAAAGATTTATAACAATTGATTTACCATCGGTAGGTTCAAGGCTTAAATCAATTTTTTTTTGAGTCAGATGTAATAAGGACGATTGATTTAAAATCAAACAAGGTATATACAGAACTTGAGTACAATTCTTTTTGTACTTACAAAGGTATAAGTTTCAATATTAAGCTAACTTATCTTATCGAAGTTATTGGCTGCACAACAAAATAGGACGAAAAGAGTCGTGAAGTCTTACATCAGAGAAGCAACAAATTTATTTAATATTTTCGTTATACTAAGGAGGCATTCTTACTCTTTCTTCTCTTTTGGAGAAATCGGTTGACTCCCAAAACTTGATCAAGACATATTTCAAATATTTCTAAAGACTAATAACATATAAAATAGAGCTTTTTTCTAGACATTGATCACAAGCACTTATCAAATTTAACTCCTAGGTGGCACAATAACTTATAATTATGCAATGAGTTCCAGTTTAGTCCGAGAATCGACTAAACTTAAGCTCTGATACCAATAAATGTAACACCTCCTACCCAGTCTAGTAAATAAACTAGCTTAGGACGTGTTACCAAACGAGCATTCAAAAATCTTGAACAAATTAGTACAAACAACAGATCATGCCTTCAAAGAAAATCAGGGAATTTAAACACTTTTTAAAGTACTCACAGGACAGATTCAATCTTAGATCATATATCATCAAATAGTCATATCTTAAACAACCCGGTTCAGACATTAATCCGCAGCATGCTCATTATTTCTGTATATTTCATATCACAAAGATTAATTCCTCATTTCTAATGGAACATAAGAGTAAATCTTTATATGCCTTATTAATTCTAGATTGGCTACGAAATGTATACCTCTAATTACTATAAACACATAATGACCCGGGCTTGTTCATACGAAGTAAACTAAATTAAGAGTATTTTTAAAACATACAAGAGATAGCTTATGTACTTGTAAATTTTACTAGATCGATCATCAGAAGAATCAAAGGCATACAAATAATCAACTCGTGGACACGTTTCAGACGATCATGAACATTCAAACAAAGATATGAAAGGAAACTCAAGCAAGCCAAGAAATTCAGGATCACTCATTACAGAGTTCAGGGTAAATTTCTTTTAACAACAAATACGGTATAGGAAGTATCAAAGACTAACATTTAATAGTTAACGACAAATATTTGATTAGTAATATGGAAACTTTCATGTTGTACTGTTCAATATCAAATCATATTGTCCGGGAATTATCAACTCAGAACTCATATCATTACCAAACATGTATCTATAACATCAAGTATTCAAAACTTATGCCAAACATAATTTCCCTTACACATAAACATTCAAACATCAATTACAACACAGCTTAATAGATTATTTACAAAGGTGATTCTAACCTTCGATTCTTAAGATCAAATTATTTTAAAGCATAGACCAATCCTAGCCATTCGCTTATACTAATACATAGCAAGACCATATACGAAGTCCATTAGCATCCAACCATTTGCTTAGGTTAACCATCAAACTAGACATTCGGTTACACCATTTTTATTTAGGATTAGCACAGGATGATATCTACATCAACTTGCAACACACATGATATCAAAGTGATCTACAATTCAAGGCACTCAAAGACACTTATCAATCACACAAACTAACTAACTATTAAATCAAAATAAAATAGCAATCACAAAAAATAAATATAGGTCCACTACAAAACTTTGGACGCTTATTAAACTTATACACATTTAGAAAAATGGAATCTAAATGCATTATGCAACTTAACAATTATGTGCCACCATCTAGAAGTTCAAAGGACATAATTCAAATCATACTCAGATTCCTTGTGATCAAGTCCAAGCTCTGAAGAAGCTAAAGGCACAAAACCCTGAAACGTATTGGAAGAATAAAGTAAGCGTGGGCTTAGTAAGGTAGTTTAAAGCAACTACAAATCAAGAAACATTGATCTATTTCATTCCACCAAAGACCATTATTTAAACAAGTTTTGAGTTTGGACAAGATCTTAGTTCCCTTAGGGCAAATTATTTGATCAACAACAACTTATGAGCGAAGGCATCCGTTCCAGAGTAATCTCATACAGACATGGTATTCAAATAAAACCTAAACACACACTTTCACTTGAGATTCAAACAAGTCTAAGCATATACATATAAGTACTCAACTCAAAAGTATGTAGTAGGCATATAAGTTTATATGGTATTCAAATTAAACATAGACAAGTACACTCTTGAATATTCAGACAATTTATAGACATTTTTTACATGTGATTTCGAACCAATCATATTCACATAAATGCGCTGTATATAAAAAAAGATTCAGGCATTATACATATAAGAATTCGAATAGAGTGTATGCTCATTTACAAAAATGCTAAACTATCACTTGAATCCTATTACTTGTTATGCAAGTTATTTCTATAATTCATTGATTTTACTTATAAACTTTCTTGGATTCTTTTAGCAAAGCCTATTCATAAGTAATTTAATTATTTTCAACTTATCAAATACTATATTAAACATCTATTTTCTACCACATTATTTATCCAATATTAAGTACCATAACTTAGATTTCTTATTATGAAAGACATCAAAATCTCATATCTTGAGCATGAATTACTTGACTAGTAGGATATCAATCCTAACCTATCAAAGCATGTAATATATGTTTCTTAAGTTATTAAATAACTTATTTATTGAAAATGAAATTTCTTTATTTTGTCTTTAGTATAGCCTTGAGAATCAAGCAACAACCTAGGTACACGAATCCCTAACCAACTATCGCCAAACAAAATGGTACCACAGTACCGGTCAATCCCTTCTACTGTCGCCAAATAAGGACCGTAGTCCAGGACCATAGTCTACCCCAAACATGAGCTCTATGGACTATATGGCATGACAACTATACCTAAGATTGACTCGAGACCAAGGCTTTCAAATTTATTATCTTACATTAGAACATAGTGAGCATAGCTCCTTATCACGACTTATTATCAATAACTCATCACCCTCTTTCTTTTTAATTCGGGTATATAAATGTTCACTTCATGTGACCTTCTCATAATAGATGAGCATTGCTTCAATCTCATATTAACTTGCCACTAAGGCTTATTTTATTGGACATTAAAATTTCATCTACTTGAACCATTCGAATAATAGATGTATCAAGTGAACATAACTCATGATTTATTCAATTTAAAGGTGGGTACATCCTCAATTACATATAATTACATAAGTAAGGCTTATAACTTTTCTTATAATTCGTGTATTATCACATGTATGGTTTCACATACATCTTGTATCCAATTCCTATCATATCCAAAAAAATAATCAATCATAATAAGGATTTCTATTAATTGTAACATTCGAATTAACAAATATACATATCACCCTCTTCAAACTTTTATTCATACTTAATCAAGACAATTACTAATTATGTCAATGTTTCATTTCGATAATGTCGTATCAAGGACAAAATAAATAAAGCACCTTAGACCAAATATCATATGAATAAGCGTATTATTCTATTCATATTATACATATGTTCAATGTGTGAATTTTTACAATATATAATTCCCTTTAACTAAAAGTAACATAGTAAAGGTTTCTAACAAAATGAATCAAATATAGTTTCCTTGCAACATATGAACGAATAAGAATAAACACAACATGATCAAGTGATGCATATCACCCAAACTTATTATTTAGGGACTTACCTCAAGTCCAAGTTTGCTAAGCTTAATATAAATCAAGATAATATAATAATATAGAATCAACAAGAAATGCTCGAGAAGGTTTTAACCTCTCCTGAGAATTTAAACTACACTTACAGTTTGTTCCGAGCTAATTTTGTTCCCGAATCATGATTCTCTTTTGTTCCTCTATTATTTGGTCCACTTTAGGCCATAGTCCTTCAATTCTCCCTTGGTCTAATTGTAACAAGTATGACAATTATGCATTAGAACAACTCTTAATAACCATTCCTTTGTAAACTACTCAATTTTCCATGTGTACATATAATTTCACACCAAACAATTTCAAAATTTCATAAGTATACAATTTCATATGCAAAATAGTCTTAAATACTTCTCTATATAACCAAAACAGTCCATTCTCTTGTTATTCATACTTATATACGTCAAAACAGTCCATAACTTTGGTACAAACACTTAAACACATCAAAACAACCTTTATTATATGGTATACTTCCAAAGCAGTCCACAAATGTTTGTATTCATATCTAAACAATCCATTAACGTTTAAATCTATAACAAAACAGTCCTTCAAATTTATATATGTATACAAAGCAAATCCAAATTTTATATAAATCTATATTTCTACTCAAAACAGTTCATTAGGTTTGTATTCATGCCATCTTGGTTCATTATACTGGTATACACATTTTATATTTCAAAACAGTCCCCTATGCATTATACAATTCTACTCATGAAAAATTGTCCCTAAACTTATAAAACTGTCCCAATTTGCATTCTTAAAGCATTTCCCCTGATTTAGTTATTCAAAACAGTTTACTATCCATGCATATACTTACAAAACAATCTTAAAATGCTTTATTAATATACCAAGACAGTACAATTTTCATATATATATATAGATATATCCATACATTCGAAACAACCCCTCAATTTTCCTATTAAGCAATATAACAGATTTGATTCTAAACACAACTCTATAAGCATCAATGGACCATTCAAAATTATATCTATCTTAATTACAACTAGCATTCAATTTCAAGTACATTCACATATATGATTTACTTCCAACAATATATTCTTTCCACTAGATTTCAATTTACAAATGTTTATCAATTAACCATGCACCCACCGCATGTTTCTATCACACCAAAATTATATATATATATATATCTAACAGATTTATCAAGGGTTCATTTAAACACATGAAATACATGGTAATTTCCTAACAATTTCAACCTTAAAATCTGAATTAAGAGAAAGAAAAAGAAGGTTTACTCACTTCCTTAAGTTACCCGAACCATGATTTCAATACCATGGTTAAACCAAGCTTGAATTCTTATTACTTCTTTTCAATTTCTTTCTCTCATTTGTCCAAGGGGTTTTCGGTTCATGTTGAGGAAGAAGATAGTCAAATTATTATTTTTATTTATTTTACTCCAAGTTGCCGAACCCCCCTACTCGTCTTCTTTTAAACTTGACACATGGTCAAGACCTTAAGTTATTCAATTTTTAGCATGCAAACATTAGCTTCATAAATCATTCTATTTTAATCCCTTATTCAAAAGCTATCCACTTTCTTCTTTTCTTCATTTTAGTCCAACTCAATCAATTTGTCTAATCTAATGATGTCTTTAATTCAATTGAATCACAATCAAAATAGTAGCATACTTCTAGGCCAGATGTTGGGGTATTACAGCTATTTAATTCTATTATAAATAGAATTAAATTGTATAGTGGAAATGACGATTTTGCCTTCACTATTTAGCCTATAAATAGTGGGAAATTTCACTCATTTTATACATCCCAAAGCAAATGTCATTTGCTTTGGAACACTCTTTGGTTTTCATAAACCTTTTATGAGTGTTGTTTTGAGTTGAGAGAAGAGCAGTACCATCAAAGTCCACTCCATCTTTCGAGTGTACGAAATTTGAAGAGTTGTGCTAACCTTAGGGGGTCATTCGTCCATTGTAGCGATTACACACATCGGGGTGAATTTGCCTCTAAGGTATTGGTTAATACCACGACACAGTTATTATTATATTCGGTTATTTTATTTATTTGTCCTGTCAGTGCTAACGCCTCGTCTTGCAACAGTCTATTTTTCCAATAGCCGAGATTCAAATCTCTAACCTTATTGAAGGGACCTAACATCTCATCCCATTAGACTAACTAATCGTTGGTGTTATTTTAATAATTATTCACAACACATAAAGACATAAACCTTCAAATATTCATTATATATTAATATTTTGGAAAGAAACATTTATTTAGAGTTTTGAAAATTTCATTTAAATATATTTGAAGGTAAACTACATAAATTGTCATTGATCTTTTAAGACGATTTCATTTTGGTCGCCAAACTATTAAAACTTACGTTATAATCACCAAATTTTTAGTTCACTTTTAGTATGGTTACTTCCGTTACCTTCCGTTAGAAGCCGTTTAATAAAATAATGGTAAACTAAATCATTCATCACTAACTTTTTCTCACTCCTATTTTGGTCATTGAAGTTTAAAAAATTTCTATTTAATAACTCAACATTCGAATTGTTCCTATTTTGGTCACTCTTGAATGACATTATTAAACAAATCAAAAAATAGATTTGGGTACATTTTTTATAAATTGTTTGCGATGGTATAGGTGTAAGCTTATGACTTCACGTAAAGTGTTTTAAAGCTTATTTTAAGTTGCTGCAAGTAAAGTGTTTTAAAGACTTTGGATGAACTAGTAAATTGCATGAACTATTCGCTTTTATTCTTGTGTAAGCTTGTTTATACATTTTGTAAAATTTATGCTTTTGTCCAACATTCATCGTAAATCTAGTTTATTCACGGGCTTCTCTGAACTCACACTTCTTTTAAACCTTTTTGCAAAGAAATATAGTTTTGGCAAGAGGGAGCTTGTGCTTCAAAGTGATTCAAGGCTTTGTAATATGTTTTCCTTACGTTTTGTCAAATAAAAAGTAAAAATGGGACCTAAGGGATTTAGTTTGTGATTTTTTGTTTTGGAAGTTGTAATAAGTGATTTGGATTTAGTTTGTTTGATTATGAGATGTGTAATTCCCCAAAATTTACTAAGTTGATTAAGGGTCATTTAGTACTAAGATAATAGCTTAAAAGCTAACTTAGTGACTAAAATGACAAAAATGAGAAATTTGGGATTTCTTTAATTATGGGTTTTAGAAAGGAAGTTTCTAAGGTTTAAAGGTCTCATGTGATAGATAGTGAATTTAATAAGGTATTCTTAAAGTTTGGTTGAATTCCAAGGAAAATTGGAATGAGAATTGAAGTTTAAAGAGGTGGTGACCAAAATGTAAATTTTGGAATTTTTATGGCTAAAGTATAAACTTTGGAAAAGTTTGGGGACTAAAGTTGTCATTTCCAAAAAGTTAAGGGTTTTTATTTCATAAGTAAACAGATCACCTAAGGGTGTGGATCAAATGTGAAGATTATGCTTTGATCTGATATTTCGATTATTGGGAAAATCACAGTTGAAGTTTAAGTGGAATTCGGATACACGGATCGAACTGGAAAATTATGAAATTTTTCCATATGATAGAGAAAGGTTATAAAAGTCATTTCCAAGTGTTGGAAATATTTTTAGTTTGATTCAAGATGAATTCTACAGTTTATTTCTGAGTAAAGGATTATTTATCGGTATATTGGATCGAATGGAAATTTTGGAGACTGATTCAAAAGACATGGAAAAATTCATAAAATATTATTTTATGAATATTTTATTGAATTTTGTTGGATTCCAACTAGATTTAGTTGAATTTTTACAAGAATGACAAACTAGTAAATAAAAATTAGTTGGAGCAAATTGGTCATTTGGCCCCAATGACATTTTTGAAATATTTAAAAAGTTATAAGGGCAATTTTGGAAAGAGAAAATGGAAGATTAAATCTTGGCCCTTGATTGATGATAAAATCAATCTCAACCATTGGATAAAAAGGGCAAAATTATAATTTCACTATTAAATGAATTTAATGTTCATTTAATAGATATATGTGTAAAATAATGGTGAAAAGATGAACATTCTTTTCCAGCCAAAAACGTGAGGGCTAGGGAAAGAAAGAGAAAAAATTTTCCAAGCTCGATTCAAGCCCCGAAACTCAATTTTCAGGTAATCTCTTCAACTACAAAGTTGTTCTACTCTTCAAGCTCTATCTTTTGATATCAATAATTCATGGAATCCATGCTTGATTGATGAGAATTTACATGAGAAAGAAATTAGGGTTTATGGATCAAATTGGGGCTTTTGAGATTCTATGATTCCTTGATTGAATTCAAGTTGAAATCAAGCTAGTATGATGTTAAAATCATGATATTGAGTTGGTATTTAAGTTTTACATGTTTTGATTATTATGAAGATGATTAGGGTTTATGGATTTAAGTTTAATTTAGGTTTTGTGATGTTGAAGTAATGATCTAGTAAGCTTGAATTGTTGTTTGGAAGCAAAACCCTAAGTTAAATTGTGTAAAGACCATTTCGGCAACTTGAAAAGTTGAAGGACCAAATCTGAATTTTTAGAATTTGGAGTGTATTTGTGTTATTAATGATGTTGGAGGTGTGAAATTGATGTTAGAATGCTAAACCGATGTTGAATTGAATTAGGGACCATTTTGACAAAATGTCAAAATCAAGTGACCAAATAGGCAATGAATTCTTGGATGGGGATTAAATCTGATTTTTGGTTCAAATAATAGAATTAAGGTAGTATGTTGATTTGAGGACTAAATTGCAAAGTTAAGAAGTTTAAATCTCTACCTTTGCATTTTAGTGACTATTTTGGGCAAAGAAAGAAAATTAGATGGAATTATTTGAATAATTATTTGATGAAGAAGATGATAAATTGATGTTTTGAAACAAGTGATGGGACTAAATTGATAAGTAGAAAAATAAGAAGAAGTTAGTATAAATTAGAAGTTGATTATGGAAGGCTATGATGAAGATTGAATTTTGGCAGTGACTTTGAAAATTCACCATAAATTCTAAAAAAATGGTTAGATGATGAATTTTATACCGTTGTAAATATGTGTTTGTCTAGTTTCGTATCCAACAAACGGAAACTGATTTCGAGTTCTGAGTCAAAAGATATGAATTTTTAATCGAATGAAGGTCGGAAAATTTACAGAGCAGTTTCTGTCTGTGACGGGAGTTTGAAGAATTTTCATAATTTTTGTACATTTTATTAATTTATAGGGCTTATACCGTTAGAGCCGTTATCGAATCTAGTTTTTCCATTATAAAGGAAATTAAGATCCAGTATGTATTCTATCCAGTATAAGTAAATCTTTAAAGGTAGCACAAGCTATCAGAAAATAGAATTTGAAACATTTGGTATTTAAATGTGAGTTAGCAAGCTCAGAAGAATTATTAGAAGTTCAAATTGGTCACTAGGGACCATAATGAGTTTGTGAAAAATACAAGGAAGAAAGGAAAAATAATTGAAAATTTTATATTTGAATGATTATATTAGACCGCATGGTTAAGGTATTGTTTGATTTGAATCTAACAAATATTTTATCTTATTCAAGTGAATAATGAAGTCAAGGCCGAATCAAAGAAAGTTTGAGGTTATATAAAGGAAAGGATCGAGTAGAATTTAGTGAGGCGTGCTAATAAATGGCTCGGGTGAGTGCAATGCATACATAACATGATACATGGTTGTTTTATACATCATTGGTAAGACTTGCGATAAGTCTACATGATTTATATGTTGGCATGATATTTATGTCATTGATCATATATTTGACATATTTTAAATATGTCAAGGGTTGAAATCAAATGCATTGATCACTAGTTATTGATGATGGTATGCTATGAATGTTATTTCGGGTAATATCTGCCCAATATTAAATTATATTGATATACATTGCCATGGATGGAATAAATTCGGGAATTTTGCCCAAATGAGTCATTGAGGGACAGGGTATAGTTGGCATGCCATAGAGTCCAGCAGCACGCTGCATAATCGGGAATTCGGGATAACACTATAGTGTTAAAAGTACACTTAGTGTATGGTAAGCACAACCTTATAAACGTGCAGGATAATTGTTAGCACAGCCTTATAAACGTGCAGGATAATGGTTAGCACGGCCTTATAAACGTGCAGGATAATGGTTAGCATGGCCTTATAAACGTGCGGGATAATGGTCAGCACGACCTTATAAACGTGCGGGATAATGTTTAGCACGGCCTTATAAATGTGCGGGTTAGCACTTCAGTGCATATTTGACTCGCGTACCCAGGGTCCTCAAGGTTATATTTGGGCTATGAAATTGGGAAACCGGGAAATCATTGATAATCGGGCTATAAATAAAGGGATAATAAATGGTAAACAGGTTAGAGAGTATATGAACTCTTGGGACATATTTATATGAACACTCAGGGCAAATGGCAACTATATCAGTAAGAAATTTATATCCGGTTTATATTATGTTGATACATGATTGGTATGATGGTAATATTTATATAGTGATCATGATGCATATAAGGCATATTATGATAACCGGGCATACATGAAAATCTTATGACATTGACATATATCATGCTATATAAACTTAACCATGAACTTTAATAAAGTTTAAATTATTGTTATTAATTTCCTTTATTGCCTCACTAAGTTTATACTTAGCGTGTGTTTGATTGTACACATGTAGGTAAATCAAGACGAGAAGGAGAAAAGCATTGCATCAATATTGGAAAGCTCAACAGGTAATCACAGTAATGACATCCTAATTGTGGTTGATTTTTATAGTGGCATGTATGCTTGCTAAACTTATTCGAGTTGAGATTGGCCTTTAAAGTTGTTATGGGTTTTAAGATAATTGATTCATGATTAGAACTTGAATAAATAATTTATGTCGATTTTAAGTAAAGTTAAGTGTGCTTGGGTAGAGAAATTTTAGGATGGGTGACCATCGGGAAGTTTTCTGAAAATTTTAAATTACCCTAATCTTGAAATAAAGAAGTCATAGCATTTTCGTCTCATATCCGGCGTACGGATAGGGGAAGGGGTTGTTACAAGATGGATTGATGATTTGATAAGTTTGGGTGAATTTCAAGTTAAAAATGCATGTTATAGCTTCAAAAGTGACATTTATGTGTACTTTGAGAATTCTGGAGATTTTGAACGTTTAGAAGCACTTAAGTATGTTAAAATGTTGGTATGTTTAATGGTTTGCAAGTTGGGTATGTATGCATGAAGTTTGAAGCATGTTTGGTTGGCGTTTAAGCATGTGTAACATCCCAAAAATTAGGTTAGGAGTTTTTGGTAGTTGATTGAACCGGTTTAGAAATTGATTGTGGAGTTTAACTAATTGATTAATTCCCGGTAAATGAATTGGATTTTTAATGAATTTAATTGGATAAATTGGTACGAAAATAATTTGGGTTGTTCAACAATTTTGTTAAATTAAAAGAATTTAATGGAAAGACTTTTTAATAAAGTCAATTGGGACTTTATTAGGAAATGGCTATTTTATAAATATTTTATAATGGAATTTGGTGAGTAAAATAGAAAGAGGCACAAGCTAAGAATCCTTAAGGAACAATAAACCTTTTTGTGTTTTATTTGTAATTTCTCTCTTCTTTCACAAAACTAATGACGATTATTTTTCTCTAATTGAAAAAAAAACATTTTCTCAATATTTCCTCTCATCTTTTCCCAAAATTTCTCCCAAACATCTTTTAAGAAAAACCATGATTTCTATCTTTTCTACTTGGATTTCTTCTCCAATAGTTTCTGAACTCATGCAAACCAATTGATTTTGGTTCTTTTCATTCTACATCAAATTCCACTTTATCAACAAGAGGGGAGCTCATATTTGATTGCATTTTCCTATCTACCAAGGTGAGCTAAGATTTCTTATTGAAATTCCACATGTTTTGTATCTCTAATCTATTGTTTTTAATGGCTTTTGGAATTAAAACGGGATTTAATTGAGTAAATTAAATTTTGATTGATTCAGTGGTAGATTGAGTTATTTTTTATTAAACATAAATGTTTATATTGGGTTTTGATATAATCTGAATGGTTGTTGTTAATCTAACACCAATTTATTGTGTTTAATCCTGAAATTAATTTAATTAATTAAATTAGATTATGTAATCTTGAAGATTTTGTTGGAATCATGTGTTTATTGGTTATTGGATGTTAGCTACCGTTATAAGGAGTTGATTAGTGATATTCTTGATGAAATTGAGTTAGTAATGATGAATTTTATTTGGAATTAAGTTTAGGAATGATGGAAGTGTGGTTTAGGACCATTTCAGATTTTTAATAAGGCTTGTGGTTATGGAATCAACAATGTTAATCTTGTTGGGAGTTTTTAGATATATATTGACGATGAATTATGTTATATATGAGCTGAAGAGTGATAACTCTGTGGGAAAACCTATATTTTATGCCCTTTAACTCGAGTTATTGTATGTAATCGAGCTCATATAGTTGCATTTAGGGTTATTTTGCATACATTTAAGGAGTTTATTCTTGAGCTTAATCGATTTATAATATTGATGCTTTTAATGGGAAATGTAGTGTTTTTGGTTGTATTTGTGCAGAAAACAAAAATTGATAAAAGTTGAAGCTCACTGGAGCATTGTTAAGCATTCTCTCACGATAGATTACAGATGCTACAACATTGATGGGAAACTAGAGATTAAATCTCTATCCATTGACATCATTTAACACGTGGTCCCTTCTCACATTTATTGAAGCACGTGGAAAGTACGTACAACAGTACATGGGTCTCCTCTTTCCTTTATTAAAAGCATGTGGCAAAGATATTCCTTTATTTTCTAAGGTTGACATTTAATGGGCCAAAAGTAGAAAACCCTAGAGTTTCTACTTATTATAAAGGGCAAGAAGAATACAATTAGAAAGGGGGCTACACTCAACATAGAAAAACGTAGAAAGAATGCTTTATTAGATGAAACAATCCCTTGTCTTCGACATCAGAGAACCACTATTGTCGAAGGTCAAGAGGAGTTTCTAAGAAACGAGAGCTATCGAGAGAGGCCTGAGGAGTTTGGAGATGGTGCAGCGTCGACATGCGAGCACAAAAGTAGATTCTTAGGATGTTTTGATTATTTTCTTTGTTGATTTATTTGTCTATCATGAATTTATACTTTATTTGGATGGATGTTATTTGCTCAGATATGAGCTAAAAACTCTTTGGCTAAGTTTATTGTTTAAATATTTTGTTTATTTTTTATTTAATCCTAAAACACTATTTTGCTTATCTATTATGTTCATTGAAGTTAATGCTTAGTCTTGTAAGAGCTAGCGAGAGTAGCCTTTGGCTATGATTTGTGACTTAATAACGAGAGAGTTAAGTTAGATTGTGTGAACAGTGGAACTTAAGCTGTTAGCTTGAGTTATAATACCGCTTAGATATAAGATTAGGGTTTCAATGACTAATAAGAGGAACTTGATCATATAATAAGTTTGTTGTGGTTAACTCAGACATGCATCACCGTAGCATTCTTTTATCAACTTCTAGCTAGACATAGTTTAGGATTTTACAAAAACCCTGTCGAGTAGATAAGCATTGTTTTATTGATATAGCATTCGAGTAATAGTTAAGCATTGTCCTTAACAACAAACCCAACTGTCCATTCCTATTAGAAACCGTTGTGAGTCAGGATCAATTTGTTCTTCTTCAATAATCTCTTCAATTTCCTTTTTGCTACAACATTCTTTTATTATTTTTTCCATCATATATTTATTTCATTATTATCTATATTATTTTGTGTGATTACTTTGATTTTATCACTCCAATCATTGTGGATACGATATTCGATACTTATCGTTATTACTTGTACGATGGTTATACTTGCTCTAATTGTGCATATTATATTTCATGCACCATAGAGGACCCGAAAATAAATATGGAGGCTTAGCTTATGTTTATGACATTTTTGGCAATCCGGTAAAGCTTCGGCATTAAGGCGAAAGCTTGATGGTGAGTGAAAATTACGCTTGCTTTCAAATAATGTTTGAAATAATGTAACAGAGTTTAATAAAATCCATGCAAGCTTTGTTAAACTCTAAATTAAGTATTTATAATTCTCACGCAATTTCGGTTTGAGGTATTTGATAAGAATATGATTATACGATATGTTTTGAGAAAACCATCTTGATAAACTCATTGTTTTTATGCATTTAAATTGTTATGCCATGTCATAGAAAAACATGGGAGTGCACAAGTGCACCGATTAAAGTTTCTGATACGATATGCATTGGTTTCTTGAGCAACACCTTTTGAACATGAATGGTTATGTTTTGCATAAGAAAAACAATAAGTTAATGTTGTTTTAATGGATATATTGGCTTACGACAAATAAAATATGAGATCTAATATAGTTGACATGTCATAGGATATTAGTACTCAGTATGAAATATGATATGCATGAACGACTCATTAGTCTAATCGATCGATCATCACTATGTTCCCAAGGACTCGTTAGTCTAGCAATGGTGGCTTCCAAGGACTCATTAAGTCCTTTCATTTGTTATATGTAAATCGTAAGGACTCGTTAGTTTAGCCATTGTGGAACTTATATGATATGAAGTGGGTGTGGACCTATGCCCACATTTTTTCATATGTTTGATTTGTGTATCTGATTGTTTTTAATAAGCAAAAGGTCACAAGTAATGATTCCAATATGATGTTCTTTTGATAAGAATGATTTTTTTTAAATTATGATTTCTATGAGATTTGTTTAATCCACAAATGTTGGTTTTACTAAGTTTTCAAAATGTATGGACATCTTGTTTTGTTTTAGAAGCATTAATAAATATTTGATGCAATACCTCACTAAGCTTGTAACACCCTTACCCGGTTTAGGAGTTAAATCGGTTTAGAAAATGTTACTGAATAAACATTCAAACAACCAAGAGATAGCATAACACTACACAACTAAACATGCCTTCAGAAATTAGGGTAATTTAAAACTTTTAGTCTGATTCATAATTCATGTTTCAAACATCATCACATATACAAACAAGTATGCACACATTATGCAGTTTGCTTTAACTGTTAGCTCATAACATACACCATATTAATACTTCAGTACACAAAGCTTACAATCTCATAAGATTTATCCTTAATCATAAACTTCATTCTTCTTAAACCAATTACCAACTTTGTATACTTCTATCCATTTAAGACATATAGATCATTGCTTAAGGCCATTCAGGATAACAGAAAACCATTATTTGAAGGTCTTTAAGTCTAAATGTTTGTATCATTTAACTTCAAATCTTATTATCAAGATTGCTAAGTGTACACTCTCTAGGTGAAGTGCTGGCAAAAGGGGCAGAAGATACGTATTGGAAAAGTACAAAATAGTGCCAAGATGAGTCTTTTGCGCACAAGTATACACGGTCTGCAAGTAATACAACAAATAAGCTGAGTATCGATCCCACAGAGATTGACTTGGAATTCAATTGTCTTTAATTGTTACTTGCCTTGAGAAAATTTGTTTTGTTTCGAAGTTGGTTTTGGAAATAATTTAATAGAAAAGAAATAAAAGTAAAGTAAAGACGTTGGCAAGGAAGGTGCTTTAATGAATGATGAGTGTTGGCAGGGAATGCCTGGTTTTCACGCTATTCATGCCGTGCCAGCCTTTAATAACAACCTATCTTGGAATTATTTGCTGAGCAGATTCAAAATTAGCAAAGCCTCTCTCGGTGGTCATTGGCCTAAATTGATCATGTAAAACCCCCTTATATCTCTATAGTGCTTGCTTTTAAATAAACCAATTTGATTAAGATCCAATATATACTCCTAAGGGGTAGATTTCACTCCCGAAGTAAGTTCATCTACTTGAACGACTTCTCTCAAAGCTTATCTCCTTAGTATTCAACAACTTAATCGTTTCCATCCCAAGTCTATTAAGATATTGAGGAGCAATAGGCCAACAGTGCCAGCTCTCGCTTGGCATAGTATTTAGGAAACATTAAAGTATGCCGAATAGATAAAACATTGCCAAAGCAGATTTATTATTAAAAACTAAAATATAAAATAGCGTTCAACGCAAAACATCCCCCCACCAACTATTAGATTAGTTCATGGTGAGGGATTTAACCCAAAATTCACAAACGTTTTCCAAATACATCATTATTAAAATAAAATTAAAACTACTTAAAACAAGAAAATGGGCAAGAGGGGTCTCTCGATGTAGCCCTCAAGATCCAGGCTCTCGGCCAAGTGGTTGAACCTCCCTCCTTGGTGAGGCCAGTTGTCAATCGCCTCACTCCAACTCCTCACTCCAATCACTCATGATCAAGAACCACCAAAAATCCCCAAAAACCACTCATCGAATGCATGATTAAGCTTCTCATTTGAATTTTAAATGCTGAAGGGATAAGAGATGAGATCTTATCTGAATTTGAATGAAAGCTTATCAGGTTAGTGCTGACGTCATACTGCCGACACTGCCTTGGCATCCAAGCTTGGCATGCATCCGCTAACCAATCTTGGCACTATCTTATCCGTTATTTTCTCAGAGATTGATCCAATTGCTATCTTTTCAGAGCCTAATCTTGTCCTATTTTTTTAGAGTTCAACAACTTCTTGGCATGGCATCAAATTCACTTCTCTGCCAACCGGTGCTTGGCATTATCTGGTTTATCTGTGCCAACAACACTCGGCATTCTCTTTGGTATTCCTTCCTATGTTGCTTTTCTGGGCCAAATACTATACCAAACCTGCAAAATTGCCAACAAAACAACCCTTCACACTAGCATAGACATAATTCTAAACTCCTTATGTAAATGCATGATTTTAACATCCTAATGCAACTAAATGTACCTAAAAACAAGCAAACTCATTGTAAGATTGGCATTAAAAATAGTACTTTTGGAGAGGTAACACACCCCCAAACCTAACCCATTGCTTGTCCTCAAGAATTGCAATCAAAATAAAAACAAAAACTGAGAAAATGTTAGCTCGACAAAATTTTGGTTGAGTGCCAACACGTACTGGCAAGTAGAATTTGACTCTATTTCTGTCATCAGTATCTCAATGCAATAATTCCAAGCATATAGTAATTCAAGTGTAGCAGTATAACTCTAGTCCAAGGTCATGAATAGTGCATGATGTGCAGGAAATATGCATCAAGTATCCTTTCACTCCCTTAGACAAATTTACTACCTAAAATCAGATTTTTTTCTTTGCCAAGGGTTTCTGTTGCCATTAATTTAAGCTTGATCGTGACACTATTTAGCATGAGAGATAAGAGAGAGCATACCACGAATCCCCACCTTAATCTAGACATCACTAGGCTTTCTCTTCAACTCATACTCTAAGGTTTTGGACTTGAGAACTAAGAGGGAGCAAACCACGAAGCCCCAAGTAGCTTATTATCCCTAAGGTAGAGGAGAGTTATATCTTTTTTCTTGCCTTGGCAGAACATTGCTGCCTTATTTATTTTCTTTCACCCGTGCATCATTTGTTCTTCTTCTTTTTTTTTTAAATTTGAGCATAGTTTCAAAAAGTCTAAGTTTGCTAAGGAACTAGATACATACTACGTGTTAAGTGAAATTTCAGTTCCCTAAACTAGAGATCAATTGCCAAGCTAACCTGGCATACTACTCTGCTGGCATGGCATGACAACTAAAGATTAGAATTTCCTCATTGGACAGACACCTAGATCAAATTAAGCTTGCCTAGCAAGTGTTAACAATCTTCAAGATTAAACCGAGGCAAAATTTTCTTTTTCTCTTTTTTTGAATGGTTCGGTATGCATCTATTCTAAATTACCTAGATGGCAACAGAAATTAAACATGAAATATATGGCATGACATAAATGTGAGGAAATGCACACCCCCAAACCCAAGATGTGCATTGTCCTCAATGCATGAAACAACACATATATACAAGGAAAAAAGAAAAAAAATGCATGATCATGTAAAAGCAATGAAATGAAATGTAAATGAGCTTAGATAGAAGATGACTCCCTTTTAGAGACTTCTTCTCGTGTAGCATGGGTCTTTCATTTCATAAATCGGCCATGAGCAGGGGTCATGCGTTTCTTTTCTTTCATGATTGGTTGTGAAGCGGCAGTGGAGGCTCCAACTTCCTCATTTTTCTTGGCAGGTGCAACGGTGGCATCAGATAGTGTTTGTATAGTAGGTGTCACTGGTGACTTGGCTTTGGTTTCCTTTGATTCAAATGATGAATCAAAACTGGCAAACTCAACTTGTACTGGAGACAATGGGACTGTGGCATCGGATGGGGTACGCACTGGACTAGCTGGCATGGCATCACCACTGGCAGAGGGCCCGACAGGGAAGTCTGGAAATTCTGGCACAAAATCAGTGGATAATTTTTTAAGAGCCTCCCTGATTACAACATCCCTTGCTTGTATGTAATGTTGCATTTTGACGTTGAGCTCCTCGACTTGCTCTAGCTTTCGGAGAATGATTTCCTGGCGATGGTAAATTTGTGACAACATTGCCAGTGAATTGTCTGGCACGGTTTCAGAATGGTGTCTGGCACTGCCTTTGGCACCTTTGGCTTTGGCGTGGGCACTTTTGACTTCCCCTTACCTTTATCCTTTGGCTCAGCCGCTGTGAGGCTTCTCCAAATAGCAGCTGTGATTGTTGTTCCCTTGATCTTTTGGCCTTTATTTGTATCAAGCTTTGGCACATCATGGAGCATGCAAATGTTAGAAATTAACAAAGGAAAGAACAAACTGCCATTACCTTTTGCTGCACTGTAATACCCAAAAATTTACTAAGTTGATTAAGGGTCATTTAGTACTAAGATAATAGCTTAAAAGCTAACTTAGTGACTAAAATGCCAAAAATGCAAAAGTTATGATTTCTTTAATTATGGGTTTTGGAAAGGAAATTTATACGGTTTAAAGGTATCATGTGATAGATAGTGAATTGAATAAGGTATTCTTAAAGTTTGGTTGAATTCCAAGGAAAATTGGAATGGGAATTGAAGTTTAAAAAGGTAGTGACCAAAATGTAAATTTTGAAAATTTTATAGCTAAAGTATAAACTTTGGAAATGTTTGGGGACTAAAGTTGTAATTCCAAAAAAGTTAACAGTTTTATTTCATAAGTAAACAGATCACCTAAGGGTGTGGATCGAATGTGAAGATTCTAGTTTGATCTGATGTTTCTATTATTGGGAATTTACAGTCAAAGTTTAAATGGAATTCGGATATCCGAATTGAATCGAATAATTATGAGATTTCATCATAAGATAGAGGAAGGTTATAAAAGTCTATTACAAGTGTTGAGAATATTTTTAGTTCGATTCAAGATGAATCCTACAATTTAATCCTGAGTAAAGAGATTAATTATCGGTATATCGGATCGAATGGAAAAATCAAGAGACTGATCCAAAAGCTAGGGAAATTCATAAAATGCTATTTTAAGAATATTTTATTATGGTTTGTTGAATTCTAACTATATTTAGTTTGATAGTAATGGAACAAACTTGTAAATAAAGACTAGTTGGAGGGCAAATTGGTCATTTGGCCACAATGGCAATTTTGAAGTATTTGAAAGTTACAAGGGACAATCTTGGAAAGAGGAAATGGAAGATTAAATCTTGGCCCTTGATTGATGATAAAATCAATCTCAACCATTGGATAAAAAGGGCACAATTGTAATTTCACTATTAAATGAATTTAATATTCATTTAATAGATATATGTGTAAAATAATGGTGAAAAGATGAACAAATGTTCATCTTTTCTAGCCAAAAACGTAAGGGCTAGGGAAAGAAAGAGAAAAATTTTTCCAAGCTCGATTCAAGCCTTGAAACTCGGTTTTCAGGTAATCTCTTCAACTACAAAGTTGTTCTACTCTTCAAGCTCTATCTTTTGATATCAATAATTCATGGAATCCATGCTTGATTGATGAGAATTTACATGAGAAAGAAATTAGGGTTTATGGATCAAATTGGGGCTTTTGAGATTTTATGATTACATGATTGAATTCAAGTTGAAATCAAGCTAGTATGATGTTAAAATCATGATATTGAGTTGGGATTTAAGTTTTACATGATTTAATTATTATGAAGATGATTAGGTTTATGGATTCAAGTTTAATTTAGGGTTTGTGGTGTTGAAATAATGATCTAGTAAGCTTGAATTGTTGTTTGGAAGCAAAACCCTAAGTTAAATTATGTAGGGACCATTTTGGCAAATTGAAAAGTTGAAGGACCAAATCTGAATTTTTAAAATTTGGAGTGTATTTATGTTATTAATGATGTTAGAGACAAGAAATTGAAGTTAGAATGCTAAATTAATGTTGAATTGAATTAGTGACCATTTTGATAAATTGTCAAAGTTAAGTGACCAAATCGAAATTGAAGTTTGTATGGGGGCTAAATCTGATTTTTAGTTGTAATGATGGAATTAAGGTAGTAATGTTGAATTGAGGACTAATTTGCAAAGTTAAGAAGCATGAATCCTTATCTTTGCATTGTAGTGACTATTTTGGTAATTAAGGAGAATTATTGAGAATAATTATTTGATGAAGAAGGTCATAAGATGGTGGTTTAAAGAAAGTAATTGAACTAAATTGAAAAGTAGAGAAGTAAGGAGAAGTTAGTATAAAGTTTGAAGTTAATTATGGAAGCAGTGTAGAAAACTGGATTTGGCAGTAAGTTTGAAAATTCACCATATATTCTACAAAAATGGTTAGAAGGTGAATTTTATATCAATGTAAATAATTGTTCGTCTAGTTTTGTTTCCAACAAACGGAAACTG
The DNA here is from genome assembly GCA_019671005.1 of Hibiscus mutabilis. Classification (NCBI taxonomy): domain Eukaryota; kingdom Viridiplantae; phylum Streptophyta; class Magnoliopsida; order Malvales; family Malvaceae; genus Hibiscus; species Hibiscus mutabilis. Next base: position 38,710,008 of record CM033734.1, on the reverse strand, counting down.
ATTTCGAGTTCCGAGTAAAAATATATGAATTTTTAAGTGGTGAAAGGTCAGAAAACAGTATGGCAGTCTGTTCTGAAATCAACATTGGAAATTGACTTTGAAAATTCGCCATAAATCATACAAGTTGAATTTGGGATATTAATTTATATGGTTGAAAAGCTTATTGAATCTAGTTTCTTTCAGAATAAACGGAATCAAATTCTGAGTTGTATATTATTTTATAGAAATATTTCTTTGAAGGTAGTACAAGCCGCCAGAAAATGAGAATTGATACATTTTGTATCTAAGGTTAATTTGTAAGCTTGAAAGGGGTTAATGGAAGTTCAAATTGGTCACTAAGGACCATAATGAGTTTTTGAACAATACAAGGAAGAAAGGAAAATGTTTGGAAATTTTGTATTCAAATGATTATATTGGACAATATGTCTAAGATATTGTTAGATTAAGATCTAACAAATATTTCAATTATTTGATTTATGAAGTTCAAGTTCGAATCAATGGAGGTTCGAGGTACAATGAAAGAAAAGATCAAAGAGGACTAGTGAGGCATACAAATAAATGGCCCAGGTGAGTGCAGTTGCATGCATATCATAATACATTGATATTTATGTCATTGAATATATGATTGATATAATTTGAATATGTCAAAATTTGAGTAATAAAATGCATTGATCATTTGATTACTTACATTGATGAAATTGAAATGTTATTTCGGGTATGGACTGCCCAATGTTGATATATGTTGCCATTGATGAAATAGATTGATGATATAAAGCCCAATGTATGATATAGAGATTCAAAGGTATACTTGGATATCCATAGAGTCATAAACAGCTACATAAATATTCTAAGCACTTCAAGTAAAGTGCAAATTTCATTAATGGTATACTCTGGTAAGTATACCAAAGCACTTCGATGCTAAGCACTCCTGGTAGAGTGCAATAATACACTATACTCAAGTAAGTATAGGGGGGATGACTCGTGTACATAGAATCTCTTAATTTGATACCTTGGGCTAAGTAAATTGAAATGAATCAAAGAAATAGAATGATAAGCTTGAAAGTTTGCATATAGAAATGAAATGGTATTGATAAGCATTGAAAACTTACGGATGGAAATGGCAACGGTAATTGGTAAGATCTAATTTTATCACTTTGATATTCATATATGTTGTTACATATTTATTTATGTTAACGAGCATGACATGGTACAATGATCATATGCATTATTATTTATTTACATTGATATTTATGTCAACTTGCATTTGACTATAAATTATTGCCTCGCTAAGTAATTACTTAGCGTGTGACTGTTTCACACGTAGGAAAGAAGAAATGGTTGAAGTAAGGAGCATAAACGGACATCATCAATCGATAACTGGTACATCAGTATCAGTAAGATATCTTTTGACAGTGTTTGATATTTACTAGTTGGCATGTATATTAAAATGATATGCATGTTCTGATAGAATTTGTATTTTATTTGGTATCTGGATGAATTTTAAATCAGGCTATTTTTAGGCAGTTTCATTAATTATAAAAACTCAATTTAAATTGATAAGTTGCTACCTGAAATTAAACTCGATTATAAGATGAAAATATTATGTTTAAACTTTAAGCGATTAACTAGATTTGTAAATAAAAACTAAATATATTGTAATTTTTTTAAGAAACAAAATTTTACCAAATTACAAACGTAGAGGGTTTTACAAATGTTTTGTGATATCTCTGATTTGTATTCAGTGATGGATACGGGAAAGGGGTGTTACATGCACATTTATAAGTTTCATCAATAATGAGTCTGCCTTGCACCCCATAATGATGGAATGCAATAGGATCAACCTCTCTTTTGATACAGTCTCATTGTGGGATGTTGGCATCAGATTTGCCTTTACAAAGTGATTCCATCCTCTCCATTGAGGTTTCAACGGCAACTGTTCTTAGGAATTTCAGTAAAGAACCTTTCATTAGAGGATAAGAACGAATCCTTACCTTCAATGCTGATTTCTCCCCTTAATTGCTTAGTAAAACATGAAAATCAAGAGAATAACCATAAGTATTTGATGAAAAAGCATTAGGAAATAAAATGGAAATCAAAACCTTTGATTTTTTCTTGAAGAAATTGAAGTTGGAAAGGTGATGGGCTGCAGAGAAATTGAGATAAAGAAGTTGCAAAGTTTGTTACGTGAATTTTGTTAAAAGTCTAAAATATGATTTATTAATTCTCTCCACTTTTAAAGCCTTTTAAAACCCATTTAAAATCAGTTAATTAAAGGGAGAAATCTGTTAAAAATATTTAGGATAGTTAGCTCCTTAAAGATTCAGTGTTTTGATCGTCACTAATTTTTTTTCAAAGTTTGCATTTTGGTCACTAGTCTAAAATGTCAAATTTCCAAAATTGATTCTACCATAATCATTATTATATTAAATAATGATTTTACCACCATTTCCATATTTTTATCACCTTTAAGAATATTTAATCTGATTTAATCCTTAAACTAACCTAACCTTCGAACCAACCTTCAAAACATCTAAGCCCAAAACCAGGGTGTTACAAATCTCTCCCACTTAAGAAATTTCATCCTTAAAATTTACCTGGAGGAAACAAATGCGGAAATTGCTCCAACATATCCGCCTTGCTCTCCCAAGTGGCTTTCTCGACACCATGGTGTCGCCACAAGACCTTAACAAGCTCAATCGTCTTGCCATGAAGAACTTGCTACTGGAATCAAGGATATCCATCGGTTCCTCATCATAGGATAAATCCGGCCTCAACTCAATATGCCCTACCGGCATAACAAGCGAGGGATCCGATCGATACCTCCGCAACATGGATACATAGAACACATCATGTATTTTCTCCAACTTGGGAGGCAACCTCAACCGATAAGCCCAAGACCAACACACTCAACAACCTTGTACGTTCCCATAAACCTCGGACTAAGCTTACAATTACGCCTGAACCACATCACCTTCTTACACAGTGACACTTTCAAGAACACACGATCGCCCACCGCATATTCAATTTCCCTACGCTTCAAATTCGTGTAAGATTTTTGCCGATCCACAGCCGCTTTCAAGCGATCACACACAAGCTTTACCTTTTCATCCGTGTCTTTCAACACATTCGGTAAGGAACCATGCTTTTCCTCTACCTCAGCCCAACACAAGGGCATCCGACACCTCCGGCCATTCAATGCCTCATACGGTGCCATTTGTATACTCGCTTGGTAAATTTTGTTATACACAAACTCAGCCAAAGGTAAATGCTTCTCCTAGGTTCCTTGGAACACAATAATGCAACATCTCAGCATATCCTCGAAAACCTGGATAACCCGCTCAGATTGTCCATCCGACTGAGGATGATACGTTGTACTGAAGTTCAACCTCGTACCCAAAGCCCGACGCAAGCTCACCCAAAACCTCGCTGTAAACCTCAGATCTCTATCCAAAACAATAGACTTAGGCACCCCGTGCAACAGCACAATCTCAGCGATATACAAACCCGCCAACTTGTCCAAAGTATACGTTGTATGTACTGGCAGAAAATGTGCACACTTGTAAACCGATCCACAATCACCCAAATGAAATCCTTTTTAGTCGGTGTCAAAGGTAGCCCTGACACAAAATCCATGGTGACTCTCCTATTTCTATTTCAAAAATCTCAACGGTTGCAACAACCTGGATGGAAACTGTTGTTCAGCCCTGACCTGCTGACACACCATGCACTTAGAAACAAACACAGCCACATCCTTCTTCAAACCAACCCAGTAGGACATTTCTTTCAATCCACGATACATCTTCACACTACCGAGATGCATAGCAAAAGGACTACAATAAGCCTTCATCAAAATAGTGTGCCTCAACTCTAGATCATCCAACACCACTATTCGACCCTTAAAACACAAAACCCCATCATCATCGAAATAAAAATCCGTTGGGTTACAATCCAATATGTCCTTAACATGCTCAACCAATGAATCATCACTCAACCTAGCAAACATATCCCTAATCTCAACCGCAACCATACAACTCAACGTATCTGCAACCACATTAGCTTTACTAGGATGATACTCGATTGTCAGGTCGTAACCCATAAGCAACTTCAACCATCTACGTTGCCTAGGTTTTAAATCCTTTTGAGACATCAAATACTTCAAACTCTTATGGTCCGTAAAAATAACACACTTCTCACCATAAAGGTAATGTCTCCAGATTTTCAAAGTAAACACCACAGCCGCAAGCTCCAAATCATGAGTTGGATAGTGCGCTCATGAACCTTCAGCTATATCGATACATAGACCACAACCTTACCATCTTGCATCAACACACAACCCAAACCAACGTAAGATGCATCACTATAAAGCACAAACTCCTTTTTGGACTCAGGTTGAATCAACACAGGAGCATGTGTCAAAACTTCCTTCAACTCCTCAAAACTGAGCTGTTGCTTCTCCGTCCACACATAAGGAACATTCTTTTGCAACAACTTCATCAATGGTGCCGCAATACTAGAAAACCCATCAACAAAGTGACGGTAATAACTAGCCAGCCCAAGAAAACTGCGAACATCCGAAACAGCTTTAGGTTGCTTCCAATTAAGAATAGCCTTAATTTTATGTGGATCAACACGAATACCCTCTGGAGAAACCACATGACCAAGGAAAATCGCGTCTTTAAGCCAAAACTCATACTTGCTTGGTTTGGTAATCAATGCACATACGCATCATACTTTTAACTGATAATACCCCGATCTTAAATCAATCTTAGAAAACATTATCGCTCTACGAAACTGATCAACAACTCATCAATCCTTGGCAAAGGATGCATGTCCTTCACTGTCAGCTTACTCAACTGTCGGTAATCAATGCACATACGCAGGATGTTCAAGCTGTTTATGAGTATCCAAAAGTTTTTCCTAAAGAGTTGCATGGTTTACCTTCGGATAGGAAGGTGGAGTTTTGTATTGAAACTTATGAAGGTACAACTCTGGTGTCTATTGCTCCTTATCGGATGGCACCGAAAGAGTTAAAAGAGTTGAAATTGTAGCTTCAGGAGTTGTTGGATCATGGGTTCATTCGACCGAGTGTTTCTCCTAGGGGTGCTCCAGTTCTCTTTGTGAAAAAAAGGATAGATCGATGCGTATGTGCATTGATTATCTTCAGTTGAATAAGTTTACAGTGAAGAACAAGTATATGTTGCCGGATTGATGACTTGTTCGATCAGCTTTGTAGGGCAGTAGTGTTTTCAAAGATAGATTTAAGGTCAGGGTATTATCAGTCGAAAGTAAAGGATGTAGATGTTCATAAGATGACATTTTGTTTGAGGTACGAGCATTACAATTTTTTGGTGATGCCATTCGGTTTGATAAATGGCCCAAAAACTTTCATGGACATGATGAATAGGGTGTTTCATGAGTACCTTGATCATTTTGTAGTGGTTTTTATCGATGATATACTCGTGTACTCTCGTACCGAGGAGGAGCATGGTCAGCATTTGCGGATTTTGTTGCAAGTCCTGAAGGATAATCAATTATATGCCAAGTTGAGCAAATGCGAGTTTTGGCTCAAGGAGATGATGTTTCTCAGGCATGTGGTATCTGCGGAGGTAATTCGTGTTGATTCACAGAAAATTGAGGCTATTCTTAATTGGAAACAACCTAAGACCATGTCGGAAGTACGTAGTTTCCTAGGGTTAGCAGGCTATTATTGTTATTTTGTGGAAGGGTTTTCTAGTATTGTGGTTCTGTTGACAAATTTGCTGCAAAAGAATGTTCCTTTCATTTGGACGGAGAAGCAACAGCGGGGTTTTGAGAAGTTGAAGGAGGTTTTAACACATGCTCCTGTGTTGATTCAACCAGAATCTGGGAAGGAGTTTGTGGTTTATAGTGATGCTTCGCATGTGGGTTTGGGTTGTGTGCTGATGCAGGATGGAAAGGTTGTGGCTTATTCGTTGAGGCAGTTGAAGGTTCATGAGCGCAATTATCCAACTCAAGATTTGGAGCTTGCGGCGGTGGTGTTTGCCTTGAAGATTTGGCGACACTATCTGTATAGAGAGATGTGTGTGGTCTTTACAGATCATAAGAGTTTGAAGTATTTAATGTCTCAAAAGGATTTGAACCTTAGGCAAAGAAGGTGGTTGGATTTTCTTAAGGATTACGACTTGACAATTGAGTATCATCCTGGAAAAGCCAATGTTGTTGCGGATGCGTTGAGTCGTAGGGTGGCGGTTGAGCTTAGGGCAATGTTTGCGAGGTTGACTGTGACGTGGGAAGGTAGGTTGTTGGCTGAATTGCAAGTTAAGCCTACGCGGATGATTCTTTGTTCCACATGTTAAGGACATAGCAGATGGTAATCAGACGGATTTTCATTTTGATGACGATGGGGTTTTGTGCTTCAAGGGTCGAATAGTGGTGCCGGAGTCCCGGAGCTCAGGCATACTATTTTGGAGGAAGCACATTCTAGTCCTTTTGCTATGCATCCTGGTAGTACCAAAATGTATCGTGATTTAAAGGAAATGTACTATTAGGTTGGTTTGAAGAAGGATGTGGCGTAGTTTGTTTCCAAGTCTATGGTGTGTCAACGGGTTAAAGCTGAACATTAGTTTCACATTTGGATTGTTGCAACCATTGAGAATTCTAAAGTAGAAATGGGAAAGAATCACCATGGATTTCATGACAGGGTTGTCGTTGACACCGGCTAAAAAGGATTCCATTTGGGTGGTTGTCGATCGATTTACAAAGTGTGTACATTTTTTGTTGGTGCATACGACGTACACTTTAGACAAACTAGTGGATTTGTTTATCTCTGAGATTGTGCGTTTGCACGGGGTACCAAAGTCGATTGTTTCAGATAGAGATCTGAGGTTCACGTTAAGGTTTTGGAAATGTTTACATTAGCCTTTGGGTTCGAGGTTGTGTTTCAACATCGCGTATCATCCTCAGATAGATGGGCAGTCTAAGGGTGTTATCCAGGTCTTGGAGGATATGCTAAGGTGTTGTATTATCGTTCTTCTCCTCTAATGAAAGGTTCTTTACTGAAATTCCCAAGTTCATGGCTCTTTACATATGTTCTCTAACAGGTTTTGGTTAATTAGTTGTGGATTTTAGCTTAATTGAGGTTTAATTGAAGGATCTTGTGATTTTCGATCTGGATCTATTTTTCCAGTGTTGTAGATTGATTTCAATCTTATTTTGGATGTATTATAATGTGGATAAGTTGTTTTTAATAATGGAATCCCGAAATTGGTTGAATCTCTAATTGTTAGGCTGTTAGTTAAGGGTTTTTGGGGCGTTTAAGGTGTTTAATCATTGCTGGAAGTAAAAGTATGTTGGGAATGAGTTTTTAGATATCAATTGATAAAGCTTGATGCTTGGAATTGTTATAATATGGCTGGGTTAAGATTGAGTAGTGTTTGAGGTTGATTTCGGTAAGTTTCGGATGAGTTTTGAGTGGGCATCTTGGGAGCTACGGGATTTTGGGTTGAAATAGAGTATTGGATGTATTTTAATGCATGTTTCCTCTGGTTTTGTGTGGCCGAAGCAGGGGATAATCAAGGAATAGCATCTTGAGGTGGTTCTAGACTTCCCGGGAGCTTGTTTCGCGGTAGCAAGCAAGGCAAAGTGAAATCGGTGAGTGGAAACGGTCTTAAAAGTCTTTCAAATGTTTGAAAGTGGTTTTGGGAGTTTAGGATAAGTTTGAAACACTTACCTTACCTAAGATCGGAAGTAAGTTTCCCTCTTTTGCTCTTTGATATCTGTTCGGATATGAGCTTGTGTGATTCATGTTTTAGTCGTAAACATAGTTTGATTTACTTATTGTAAATCCATGATTTTAAAGTACATATTCAGTGGCTTAAAAATATATTTAATGCTAGTGAGCATTGGTTTTTATTCCGGTCAAGAATGTGATATTGCTATGGCAATGTGATTTGCATGTGGGGATTTTGTGTAATTCATTGTAAAACAAAGAGTAAATGGTTTTCTAAATGATATATTGGCTATGTGACAAGGTGAGAAAACATCCAGATATAGTTGGCATGCCATAGGATAAAGTGCACTATAATATGGTTAAAAATTGATCGTAGGTTAAGAGTCTTTGGGGTATAACGGTCAGCTACCGGACTATGTTGTTATCACTTGGGTTGAGCGGTCGGTTCCTCTTGTTGATGTAAAGCTTGCGGTCGGCCAGGTTGTAAAGTCATGCGGTCAGCATGGGGTAGTCTTGATGATGGTCGGTCATTAAGGGAGATCCGTGTATCCGATGTGTAATGTTAACGGTCGGTTAACTAAAGATTAGCGATCGGCTAATCAAGGATAGTGGTCGACTATCCGAGGTCACTATAATTACTAATATATGAGAATTCTAGTGTTGAATTTGTTTAAAATGCTTTGGGATTTAAGCATGGTTATGTATATAATGCTTTGGGATTTAAGCATGGTTTTGTGTTTGATGCATTGGGATTAAGCATGTAGAACATATATATGTGGTTTAGCATATGGTTGATATGTGTTGCGTGTAATAAGTGCTACGCAAATGTGCAAGTATACACGTTGCAAGTAATAAAGTGATACGAGTACCGAGTATCGTCTCCACAGGGATTGGTTTGGGCCATTTTGCTTAAGTTGCTGCACTGTGAAAATAAGAACACAATTGATAATAGAGGTTTTAATTAACGAGAAAACTAAGAGAAATAAACTAAAAGAATAGATGAAATTAAAATAGAGTAAATAGGCCAGGCTATCGTGAGTTGAGGTGTGATAGCCGATTGGATCGTCTTGGTAAAAGAGTGCAAGGGCAACTCAATTGTCGTGGCAACTTGCACAATGGGGTTGCCTTGGCAACTAGCTGGGCAACTACTTGGGCGTCTGGGCAGCAACTTCAAGGTTCGGCAGAGCGTTCTTCAATGGTTTCTTCTTATCCCTAAGTCGAAACTCTAGCTACTTGTGCATGCCTTGATAATACATCCCTACGTGAATCAAGGGTGAACAACAACCAATCTTGCGCTCCTCTTAGCCGTTGAAATCCTTAACTTATTCCTAAGCCAGATTAATCTTCACCATCAATAGATTGAATAAAGACCATACTCATTCGTTTCTTGAATCTAACTCTCTTGATATTAGATAAATAGATGAAGTTACGAGATCCTCTCCCAATTCACTTTCAAACAAGAATAAAAGCCAAGAATGAGTAAACCTTGAATAGAAAAGTGAAAACTCTTATTACCTAAACAAAATCCAATTGTTTCTCACAACAAAAAAACACAATAACCCCAACCAATCAAGTTAGTTCATGGTTGGGTTCAAAAGATATACAAAGAATAATCCCCAAACCATGAATCTAATGGAAGCAAAGAAGAAAAAGAAGAAATCGAACTCTCTCCCCCTTGCTCTCTTGTCGAAATTTCTCTCTTCTTGCCCTATGGGGTTGTTGAAATTTTCCCTCCTCTTGCTCTCCTTGGAAGTTGACGATATGGCCTTTTATTTATAGGGTTAGGTCAAAGTCCTTCTTTGAGGAGGAAGTTAAGTTGGAATTAAATTATCTTTAAAGAATATAATTCTTTATTATAATTATATTCCTACTAGAACTTCTCCTATCTTCTTGGAATTTAATCCTTCTTTAATCTCTTCAGGGAAATCAAATTCCTTTGGGATTGGGTTTTGCTCCACGTCATCTTGGGCTTCTCTAGTCATCAATTTCGACTACCTTATCACCTTTGCTCTTTGTCGACAATTTCCCTGGCAACTAGCTCGGCGTCTCCTTCATGCATTGCCCTGGCAACTAGCTCGGTATCTCTTTCATGTATTGCCCTAGCAACTAGCTCTAACCTTGCTTTGGCAAGTGATCCTGCACATACACACAAAACACACCAAAGCAGCATCTTTTCCCACAAAAACTACCAAGTTAAGTAATCAAGCTCAACGATGGAAGGAAACATGGATTAATGCATGAATGGCTAATTATGCAACTAATATGAGCCTAATCCTAACAATAATATGAGTAAAAAGGGTAAGAAAAATAGTACTTTTGAACACTTATCACACCCCTAAACTCGAACTATTGCTTGTCCTCAAGCAATGCAAACTAACAATTACCTGCCAAGACTTCAATTTTCACAAACTTAGCTTTGAACTTCATTTCAATTCTCAGAACTGGGGCACAAAGTATGATTAGCTTTTCATTTTCCGGAAAACTTAGGAGTTACTCGGACTCAAACTATAATGTTTGTGAGTGTGTGCGGAGTTGTGTGCAAGTTGATTTTTCGGATTCTATGCAAACAAGAGGTTTTCAAATTACTTCCTTGGGTTCTTTTTAACATGTTTTAACTAGAGCCAGTTTTGGGCACCTCTAGTGTTTTGTTTTTAGTTTTATTCGACTAGAGCCGGTTTCGGGCACCTCTAGCGATCAAAAAAAAATTTTAGCACATCTAGCGATCAATTTTTTTAGCACATGCTAGAGCCAATTTCGGGCACCTCTAACATTCATCCAATTTTTATTCTAATCCCCCAATTTTAATTATCAACCTAAGTTCACTAGAATTCCTTAAATCAATCAAACCACAATAGTGTTTCATCAAATTTAGCATTATAGTAAAATTCTAAGTTTTTCCATGGTTATCCTAGAATAAAAATTCTATCAATTAAGTGCATTGGCAAAGTCATCATTGGATATTCATCAAATCTAGGCAGTTCTTGTTCCAACTAAAGGCATGGCAAGCAATTTATGTATCCTAAATGTAATACTTAAGATGAATGTAACTAAACATGGTAACTACTAATAACAATCCCCCCCAAACTCGAGTGAGGCATTATCCTCAATGCATGTATTAAATAAAATTAACGAAAAATAAAATGCAAACGAGGACTTACTCCGAGAGTTCGTCATCGTGGATGATTAGTTTCCTTTTGGTCGGTGTCTTGATTCTCTTGCTTGAACGCGATGGTTGTTTTCTTGTTACCGGTGGTGGAATCGATCCTCGTACGAGGTTGTCCTCATCGTCCTCTTCATCAATGTCATTGGCTTTTCGCTTGGAGGATTTAATTGATGCGGTCTTTGTTGGTGCAATAGAGGACTCGTCCGAATCTGAAAAATCAGAAAATGATTCCGTAAGAGTTGATTCGGGCATAGGTGCTTTACCTTTGGCTTTTACAGTGGTTGTCGGGATGTCTTTAGCTTTGGTTGCCGTGGCATCTTTAGGGTTGGTTGCCGTGGCATCAGCTTGTGCGGGCACGATGTAGGTTGTCGCGGTATCATCTATTGTGGTTGCCGTGGTGACTGCTTCATTGGTTGTCGGGGCAAGGATCTCGGCAGGAAAGATTAGGAACGGCACGCGACTGTCCGGGTACTTTTCTAGGATGACTTGGGTGATGGCATTGTTGTGCTCCTTCATGTACCGCATGAACATTAGTTGCCGGTCTTCAATTTGCCTTAGGTGGCTTGCCAATGGTTGTAAGAGTGCTTCAAAGTGTCCCGGGGTTGATGGCAGAGTTGCCCGGGCGTTAGGTGCTTGGGCATTAGGGATTGTCGAGGCGGCAGGAGTTGCCGCGGCAATTGGAGGCCTTGAATAATTTCTCGGTGCCTCTCCCATTAGCTTTCGGATTTGTCCTTGATTCCAACCGGACTTTGGTAGGGCCTTTTCATCAGTGGAATCACTTGGGACATGCATCTCCTTGCAAAGATTAGAAATTAAGCAAGGGAAGAAAAGAGAACCCTTATCTTTTGAGCTACATACAAAAATCTCATCACAAGTAATTTTTCCAATGTTAATGATGCGATTATGCAAAATAGAATGTATGCGCAAAAGACGTGGTATATCAACAGTAGTATTGTGTGTGGTGGGCATTAAAGAAGTTTTAACAAACTTATTCCATAGTTTTGCCTCGGGTTTAAGCCGAAGGTGATTTACTTTGCCCTTGTATTTACCGTCGTTCCAATGAGTTCCCGGATGAGTGAGTTCTTGACGCACCTTGTGGAGTTGCTTGGGCGTGATTCGATCAACGAAGGCTTGATGCTCGTCCTTCTCAATGTAAAGCCCGTAAAAGATGTTGACGTTTTCGGGGCTTATGAGTATGGCCTTGTCACGAACAAAAACATAAGGATTATCCGGGTTAGGTGAGTGAGCATAGAATTCTCTTACCCATGAGATGTTACCCGGTTCCGGTTGATGGCAAAAGATTTGCCACTTTTGATGTGCAATACTCTCGAAGATGAATGGTTCAAGGCCGAAATCTTGATGAGAGTTGGAGTATTCAAAGCCTTGTTCTTCATGAATCTTTCGGCTTTCAAACTTGGAGTGAAATCTTTCTTGAACCACCGGTGTAGCAAACTTCTTGTATCTTGGTTCTTTGGAGGAACTTGGATGAACTAAAAATTTAATTTTGGATGCCAAGGATGATCTTGGTTGTGAGTTTTGTAAAAACAAAGAAAAGAAACTAAAAAGTTGCAAGATAAAAAGTAGGAATAGGTTAAGGGTGATGGGTTTTTATAGAAAAGATAGGTGGTGAATATGGTGGGTGTGATTAGAGGAAAATGAAAAAAGGGTTTTGGTTTAGGGAGAGGGTGACGGCAAGGGGAGTTTGATTAGGGTAAATTGGAGGCTTTATATAAGCCTTAGATCCAGCCCATTAGTTTCCTTGTTGAAGATGTTTTCCTTCTTGGATTAAAATTCCTCTTTATCTTGAACTTTTTTTCCTACAATTCAAAGACAAATCAAATAAGGATTAAAATTAAAGATAAACTAATAAAAGAAAATAAATAAAGATGTGTAATGGGATTATTAAACTTAAAAGATAAATAAATAAAAAAATCTATCCTAAAGAATAGTAATAATCGGAAATAAAAAAATAGTTCGAAAAATAAAATAAAAAAATTAATCGAAAATAATAAAAATAAAAATAAATAAAATAAAAATAAAGTATCAAAGGAAGAGCATGCTCATGCATCTCCTAAGTTGACCACTTCTTTGTTATGTTCCACATGGGCACCATTGTAGTGTTTCAATCTTTGTCCATTAACTTTGAATTCATGTCTGTCAGTGATGGACTTGATTATCACGGCACCATGGGAGAATGGTTTGACAACTTCGAATGGTCTCGACCATCTTGATTTTAGCTTTCCCAGGAAAAGTTTTAGCCGAGAATTGAATAAGAGAACTAGTTACCCTGGCGTGAATTGTCGCGGCAATAGTTTTTTGTCATGCCATCGCTTTGTTTTCTCCTTGTAGATTTGTGCATTGTTATAGGCGAGTGCACGGAATTCTTCTATCTCATTGAGGTCCAAAAAACACTTTTTCCGGTACTTTCCCAATCCATATTCACGGTCTTGATTGCCCAATATGCCTTGTGTTCGATTTCCACCGGTAGATGGCATGTTTTGCCATAGACAAGTCGGAAGGGGGACATACCTAAGGGTGTTTTGAATGCAGTGTGATATTCCCAAAGTGCGTCATCTAGTCTTAATGACCAATCCTTCCTAGAGGGTTTTACAACTTTCTCGAGTATACCCTTCAATTCTCGGTTGGAAATTTCTGCTTGCCCGTTGGTTTGTGGGTGATATGCCGTGGTGATCTTGTGTGATATGCCGAAGCGTTGCAACATCTTGGCAATAAGTCTGTTGTCAAAATGCTTGCCTTCGTCACTGATAATTGCTCTCGGCATCCCAAACCGTGTAAATATGTTTTTCTGCAAGAATCGTTGCACGGTCTTGGAATCGTTGTTGGGAACTGCAGTTGCCTCAACCCATTTAGACACGAAGTCGACGGCAAGTAGAATGTAGAGGTTTCCGAATGAAGATGGAAAAGGTCCCATAAAATCGATCCCCCATACATCGAACAATTCCACCTCGATGATGTTCTGGAGCGGCATCTTATATCGTCTAGAGATATTGCCCGTCCTCTGGCAATGATCACATTGCTTGTAAAAGTCTTGGCATCTTTGTACAATGTTGGCCAATACAAATCGGATTGCAAAACTTTGGCCGCGGTACGAGTTCCTCCAAAATGTCCTCTATAGGGTGAAGAATGGCATTTCCGAAGTACATTCCGTTGCTCTTCTTCAGGGACACATCAGCGTATAACCTGATCTGCACATTGTTTAAACAAAAGAGGCTCGTCCCAAAAGTAATGCTTAGCATCATGGTAGAACTGCTTCTTCCCTTGGTGAGTAATGCCATAAGGTAAAATACCACAAACAAGGAAATTAACTAAATCCGCGTACTAGGGTATTGCCAAGGCATGTGCTGCCGTGGTGACTACTCCTAAAATTGCCAAGGCGTGCGCGTCAAAGGCTGCTGCGGTGTCGAGAGTTGCCGAGGCGTGTACATCCATGGTTGCCAAGGCGTCGAGGGTTGCCGAGGCATGCGCGTCCATGGTTGCCGAGGCAACTAAAATTTGTTCATCCAGGAATGCATCGCATATTTCTAGATCCGCGTCCTCCTCCCTATTGCGTTCTAAACGTGATAAGTGATCGGCCACTTGATTTTATGTTCCTTTCCTGTCCTTAATTTCAATATCAAATTCTTGTAAAAGTAATATCCAACGAATCAAACGAGGTTTGGCATCCTTTTTAGCAAATAGATATTTGATTGCCGAATGGTCCATATGAACAATTACCTTTGTACCAATCAAATAGGATTGGAACTTGTCAAATGCGAAACTACAGCTAGTAACTCTTTCTCCGTTGTTGTGTAATTCACTTGAGCACTATTAAGAGTTTTACTAGCGTAGTATATCACATGGAAGGTCTTACCTGTGCGTTGGCCTAGGACTACTCCTACCGCGAAATCACTTGCATCATACATGAGCTCAAAAGGTAGCGTCCAATCTGGTGGAACGACAATGGGTGCCCGAGGCAAGCTTTTTCTTTAGGGTTTCGAATGCTTGGGTGCAAGAATCATCAAAATCGAAAACTTTATCCTATTCAAGCAAATTGCACAAGGGTTTAGTGATTTTAGAAAAATTATGAATGAACCTCCTGTAAAAACCTACATGTCCAAGAAAACTTTGAATTCCTTTAACCGAACTTGGTGGGGGTAATCTCTCGATCACGTCCACCTTGGCTTTGTCTACTTCAATTCCCTTGGATGAAATCTTGTGGCCGAGCACTATTCCTTCATCTACCATAAAATGGCATTTCTCCCAACTGAGGACTAAATCAGTTTCTTCACATCTTGCCAACACCCTCTCTAAATTGCCAAGACAGCTGTCGAAGTCATTACCAAAAATAGAAAAATCATCCATGAAGATCTCAAGGAAATCTTCGACCATGTCTGAAAAGAGTGCCATCATGCATCTTTGGAAGGTTGTCGGGGCATTACACAATCTGAACGGCATCCTTCGGAAGGCATAAGTACCGTATGGGCATGTGAAGGTTGTCTTTTCTTGATATTCTGGTGCTATGGCAATTTGATTGTAACCTGAATAACCATCAAGAAAATAATAAAAGGGTTTACCTGCAAGACGGTCAAGCATTTGATCAATAAAGGGTAATGGGAAGTGATCTTTCCTAGTGGCTTTGTTTAGCTTTCGATAATCCATACAAACCCTCCAACCGGTCACAGTCCTGGTTGGAATGAGTTCATTGTTTTCATTACTTACCACCGTTATACCTCCCTTTTTCGGTACGCATTGTACTGGACTTACCCATGTACTATTAGAGATAGGGTATATAATGTCGGCATCAAGCCACTTGATGATTTCTTTCATTACAACCCCTTTCATGGCATGATTCAGTCTCCTCTAGGCCACAATTGAAGGTTTGTGATCATCTTCCAATAAAATCTTGTGCATGCACACTGCCGGGTTAATTCCCTTCATGTCGGTAATTGTCCACCCTATTGTCTTTTTGTGTAGTTTCAACATCTTGATCAGCTTCTTTCCTGCTCAGGCTGTAACTTAGAAGAAATAATTGCAGGTAATGTATTATCGGTTCCTAAGTATGCATATTTTAGTTGCTCTGGCAATTGTTTCAACTCAAGAATCGGTGGTTGTTTAATAGAGGATTTTTCGAGTTTACCCTCCTTACCTGAGTAATCCAGTGGTTCAAAGTATGTGCCTGGTCGATTGACTAGCCAATTTGCCTCTTCTTGTTGTTCCTCATCGACCGGTTCTTCATACTCCTCAGGTTCCTTTTGATCGGTGATGTAGTTGTTGAGGCAACTAAATTCCTCGTCGAAGTTAAACTCTGTCGTGGCATGAAGAAGTTGGCATTCTTCTGGATCATCGGTATGCCTTAGTGTTTGGAACACATTTAGTTTAACTTGCTGATCATTCACCCTCATTGTGAGTTCTCCCTTTTCAACATCGATCAAGGTTCTCCCTGTTGCTAGGAATGGTCTCCCGAGAATGATGGGTGCATGCTCATCTGCTTCACAATCCAAAATAATAAAGTCAGCGGGAAAAATAAATTTATCAACTTTTACCAGTATGTCCTCGATTTTTCCCTCTGGATGCATATAGGATTTGTCGGCTAGTTGTAGCATAATTGTTGTAGGTCTTGCCTTCCCAATTCCTAGTTTCTGGAAAACCGATTTAGGCATCAAATTTATGCTAGCCCCAAGGTCGCATAATGCTTTCCCGACATAGTGGTTGCCAGTAGAACAGGGTATTGTGAAACTTCCGAGATCCTTCAACTTGGGTGGCATACAATTGTGCAACATTGCCATACATCCCTCTGTTGCGGCAACTATTTCAAACTCTCCTAGCCTTGTTCTCTTGGACACAATGTCTTTAAGAAACTTGGCATAGTTTGGCATTTGTTCAATTGCTTCCACCAATGGCAAGTTGATGTGGACTTGCTTTAGGATATCAAGAAACTTCTTGAATTGATATTCTTGTTTTTGTCGCTTCAACCTTTGTAGGAATGGTGGTAGAAGTCGGATATCTTCGATCCTTTCATTGGTTTGGAACCTAATTGACGACATTGTCGGGACAACTGGAGTTGCCGAGGCGTTATCAACTGGGGTTCCCGAGGCATGCTTATCTCAAGTTGTCGAGGCATCTTTATCGTCGGTTGCCGAGGCATGCTTATTGCCGGTTGCCGCGGCAATTCCTGGTTTAGCATCTGAGGCTTTGCCGCTAGGTTCGTCTTGATCTTTTTGTGGAGTTTTGTTTGATGAGCGGGTTTGAGCCTCTCTAAGTTGTTGGCCACTTCTAGTGGTGATTGCCTTACATTGCTCATGGCCAGTTCCTCTTGCGACTTCAATATCGTTAGGTAAACCTCCTTGCGGTCTAGTATTCAGATTTTGAGCAAACTGTCCGACTTGATTTTCCAATGATTTGATTGTCGCCTCTTGGTTTTGCAATCTCATCTCGGTCCTGTTAATAAAAGCATCAGTTCTTTTTATGAAGTTACTATTCTCAGCCATATAAGATTTATTTTTCATCATACAAGCATTTAGAGAATTTTCCAAGAACTAGATGTTGTCGGTTGTTGCTGCGGCAACTGTTGCCGTGGCATATTCTGCTGGAATTCCGATGCTTGTGCATCCTGATTGTTCTGGTTTAGAGCATTGTTGGGATTACTCCATGAAAAATTCGGGTGCTTCTTCCAAGCTGGATTGTATGTATTGGACATCACATTGTTGTTCCGATTGTAATTCCTTACATAGAAGCTGGATTCCGGATTCTGCATACATTCAGAAGAATCATGGTTATCACCACATAACTCACAAAAAGAATCCATTACCTTGACCTCATGTGTGTTGTTTGGTTTTTGCATGTTCTGGACCATCTTGGTTAAAGTTGCCAATTGTGCCGAAATTGAATCTTGATGATCATAGTTCATGTATTGTGGCTTGGCGTCTAACTCCTCCTCTTCTAGTAGAGGGGAATTGATAATCATTCTTGGCCAGCCTGTTTAAAATTTGCATTGCTTCCTCTGGCGACTTATCTAGGAGTATGTCGTTTGCCGAGGCATCTAGCATCATCCTTGTTGGTGTATTCACGGCGTTGTAAAACATTGTTACTTGAGTCCACACCGGGAATCTGTGTAGGGGGCATTTGTGTAGAAGTTCTCTATATCGCTCCCAAGCCTCGTACATGGATTCATCATCTGCCTGCCGAAAAGAAGTAATGTCATTACGAAGCTTATCAGTCAAATTTGTAGGATTAAACCGAGCAAGGAAATCACGACAAAGATCGGTCCAAGATGCTATTGATCCGGCAAGAATACTATTCAACCATGCTTTCGCCCTATCCCTCAGTGAATAGGGGAATAATCTTAATCGTAAGACATCGGGGATGACTCCGTGTATTTTGAACGAGTTGCAAATCTCGAGGAAAGATTTCAGATGTTGTCGTGCATCTTCATTTGTTGAACCGCCAAATTGACCAATTGTGTTGATCATATTAAATATTACCGGTTTTAACTCAAAGTGGTCGGCTTCAATTTCAGATGCCACAACTCCTGGATTAAGTCCATCAAGATCTTCTTCAAGATAGTCTCGAATAGTTCTGTTTCGTGCAAGAATCACTCCTCCTCCTGCTGGAACATCTTGATTCATATTGCCGTCATGATTAGCCATTGCTACTCTTATCCTTCGTCTAAGTCTTTGTAAGGTTCGTTCGATTTCTGGATCAAAGGGATATTCTGGTGTAGTCAGTCTTGCCCTGGTCATATACCAATGCAAAACCAAAGTTTGTTAGCCCTTTGAATCTTAAACAAGAAAAGTAAAAAGAAAGTGCAAGAAAATAAAAACAAAGTCGCTATTGCCATTCCCCGGCAACGGCGCCAAAAACTTGTTGTGTGTAATAAGTGCTACGCAAATGTGCAAGTATACACGTCGCAAGTAATAAAGTGATACGAGTATTGAGTATCGTCTCCACAAGATTGGTTTGGGCCACTTTGCTTAAGTTACTGCACTGTGAAAATAAAAACACAATTGATAATAGAGGTTTTAATTAACGAGAAAACTAAGAGCAATAAACTAAAAGAATAGATGAAATTAAAATAGAGTAAATAGACCAGGTTATCGTGAGTTGAGGTGTGATAGCCGATTGGATCGTCTTGGTAAAAGAGTGCAAGGGCAACTCAGTTGCCGTGGCAACTTGCACAACAGGGTTGCCTTGGAATCTAATCGATGGTTGCCTGGGCGACTAGCTGGGCAACTACTTGGGCGTTTGGGCAGCAACTTCAAGGTTCGGCAGAGCGTTCTTCAATGGTTTCTTTTTATCCCTAAGTTGAAACTCTAGCTACTTGTGCATGCCTTGATAATACATCCCTGCGTGAATCAAGGGTGAACAACCAATCTTGCGCTCCTCTTAGCCGTTGAAATCCTTAACTTATTCCTAAGCCGGATTAATCTTCACCATCAATAGATTGAATAAAGACCATAATCATTCGTTTCTTGAATCTAACTCTCCCGATATTAGATAAATAGATGAAGTTACGAGATCCTCTCCCAATTCACTCGCAAACAAGAATAAAAGCCAAGAATGAGTAAACCTTGAATAGAAAAGTGCAAACTCTTATTACCTAAACAAAATCCAATTGTTTCTCACAACAACAAAACACAATAACCCCAACCAATCAAGTTAGTTCATGGTTGGGTTCAAAAGATATACAAAGAATAATCCCCAAACCATGAATCTAATGGAAGCAAAGAAGAAGAAGAAGAAGAAATCGAACTCTCTCCCCCTTGCTCTCTTTTCGAAATTTCTCTCTTTGTACCCTCTGGGGTTGTCGAAATTTTCCCTGCTCTTGTTCTCCTTGGAAGTTGACGATATGGCCTTTTATTTATAGGGTTAGGTCAAAGTCCTTCTTTGAGGAGGAAGTTAAGTTGGAATTAAATTATCTTTAAAGAATATAATTCTTTATTATAATTATATTCCTACTAGAACTTCTCATATCTTCTTGGAATTTAATTCTTCTTTAATCTCTTCATGGAAATCAAATTCCTTTGGGATTGGGCTTTGCTCCACGTCATCTTGGGCTTGTCTAGTCATCAATTTCGACTACCATATCACCTTTGCTCTTTGTCGACAATTGCCCTGGCAACTGGCTCGGTGTCTCCTTCATGCATTGCCCTGGCAACTAGCTCGGCATCTCTTTCATGTATTGCCCTGGCAACTAGCTCTAGCCTTGCTTTGGCAAGTAATCCTGCACATACACACAAAACACACCAAAGCAGCATCTTTTCCCAAAAAAACTACCAAGTTAAGTAATCAAGCTCAACGATGGAAGGAAACATGGATTAATGCATGAATGGCTAATTATGCAACTAATATGAGCCTAAGTCTAACAATAATATGAGTAAAAAGGGTAAGAAAAATAGTACTTTTGAACACTTATCAATATACATGTTTTGATTTGAAATTATTGGAACTTGCTTAGGTCGTAAGCATGGTTTGAAAACAAGAGTTGGTTTTCAAGGGTTTTAAATGCATCATCGTTTAAGAGCATCCTCACTAAACAAGTGTGCTTACGCTTTCTTTTCTCTAATGATGCAGAGTATTGAAGCTTGGAGGAAGCAAAGGCAAGGATTAAGTGATCCAAAGACAAGACTATTTGAGTATGAACTCGATTTTAGTTTCCGGTTAATAAGGCAATGTGTTCACCATGAATTTTTGGGATTTGTAATTCAGTTTTCCTTGGTTTTGAGCATGTGTAATGCTGTAATTTTGGAGTTTCATTGTTGATGTTTCGCTTATAATGCACCGTTACCTATGGTTGATGTTATATAGTTACCTAGGTATGCATCTAGATGGTTTTGCTTGGATGACATGTTTTGATGAGCTAATTCTGTTGAGTATGGTATTAGTGTCTTGTTGGTATGGTGTTCTTGATGATATTTGCTTGGTTCGGCATTTTGGTATGTTTGGTGGTGAGTTATAGGTAGCATGCCTCTAGATCAATCTCTCGGGTGGCATAATCATGTGTTGTAGTTAAACCTTGGTACAAGTGTTGTTAAATGTGATGTTGGATGCTTCTGTGTATGTATGCAATTCGCTAGGACCTAAATGCATCTAGTTTTGTGTGAAAAACCAACTAAGAATGTCATTACAGGTCCAGGCGTATTGGAATAGGTGTCCTCGTACCGGTATGGCTAGGCCATTTCAGGCATAGCGTTTCAATATGCGTGAGGGTTTTCGATACGATCCTGCCTTTTTAGGCTTAACGTTTCGGTACTCAAGCAAGTGTTTCGATACGGTCATAGGCTTTTTGCCAATCGTATCGATACGCGAACAAGCGTTTCGGTCGGGTTTAGCTACTGGATTCTAAGTTATTGAGAACATAAGGGCATATCGAAACACGAATACGCGTACCGATACGAGTACCGTTAAGTTGATTATTTTGGAATCTTGAAAGTTTCTGGTTCTTTCATTTTGGTCCCTGAGTTTTGGGAATGCAATTGTATGAATTGGGATGATTAAATTGATCTGGAATTTATCATGTTGGCATGTAAATGGACTAATTGAGGATTGGTAACCTTAAATTCAATTTTGCTTTTGTAATTTAAAATATTTATGTTTTAGTCCTCAATTTTGAAATGATGCAATTGATTGTCTTTTGTGACTCGTTTCATTCGAAAACCTACCTGCTGTGAGTATGAACATGTAGGAACATTAATTTGCATTTAGACAAGATAAAAGAAAAAAGGGAAAGACTTTTCGTAACCTTTCTCCGGTTTGCTTCAACAAACCTAATGTAGCATTCTCGGTTCGGTCAGGCATCTAGGCCGGGTCGAGGGGGTTACACTCTAACTCAGTTTTTCAAAGCCCCATAATTCTCTGTAGTGTGTCCTGAACTTCCTAAGTGGTAACCGCACCTGGCTTGGCTATTGTAACCTTTCGGGTAAGGTGGTTCCTTCGGAAGAGACAGAATAGGGGTGATAAGGCTTCTTTAAATAAGCATTGGGAGAAACTCGGTGTACCTCATAAGAATCGGGATGTTCATCTTTACATCATTTTCTTTTTGGGTTTCTTCTAAACCTGC
Organism: Hibiscus mutabilis; assembly: GCA_019671005.1. NCBI lineage: Eukaryota > Viridiplantae > Streptophyta > Magnoliopsida > Malvales > Malvaceae > Hibiscus > Hibiscus mutabilis. Next base: position 38,688,081 of record CM033734.1, on the reverse strand, counting down.
CTCATTTTTTGGGAGCATGACTCAGATATATCTCATATGGGTTTGTTGACGCGAATCAAAAAAGGGTTCGACTTGTCGTATTTACCGATGTTATCTTTCTTAAAAATGGGATTCTAACCATCGAACCCTTTATTCTGATTCTTGATTGAATCTTCTTTTGGCTCTATAGACCCTTTGCCTTTAGACATAGCGGTCATCATATTCATCATCTCAGCAATATGTTTCTTCAATTCTTGTACTTCATCCTGCTTGTCTCCACTACAAGTGTCAGTTGCCCTATCTGGTTTGAACTCTTCAGACGATTTGCCATCTCTACTCTTCTGACAATGCTCGGGATTTGCTCGGAGGTGATTTACGACACTATACGGAGGTGAAAACCCCACGAAATGAAGTAATCACTCCTCCTAAATGTTCTAAGATTACTATATGATGTAAAAAATAACAAGATTTAGGAATTAAAAATTAAATTAAATCGAATTTAAATTTTTCTGAATAATTATGATAGGAATCTAACTATGGCTTAACTCTCTTTTTATTTTTGAAAACCAAAATATTTTTTGTCCCTATCGGAGTCGCCATGCTATAGCGACTATTTTTGGAGTCGAAGGTATTAAAAATTAAGAAAAATCGTATATAGGGGGATTCCCACTTTTGTTGAAAAATTATTTAAAAAGGGGAAATTCTTTAAAAACTCGTATTTTAAAAATAGAGTCGCCACCGATCACTTGGATTAGGTAGACCAGACACCGAAAACAAAAATTAATTGGGTTCAGGAGTTAGTTACGGATGGGGAAGGGTTAGCACCCCCACACCGCCCAAAATTGGTACCAAATAGGTTTGTGTCGTATTTATAAAGAAAATAAAATTTTGATTTAATTTTATATTTAATTCCTAAAATACATGTTTCAAATATTAATTTTGCCTTAACCCACGGTACCAAAGAAGATGACACTCGGAGACCGGAATGACACTCCCACTAGAATACCGAGATAAAGAGGCCTAAAACTATCAGTGATAAAAATAAACATGGTAAATTAAAATACATGAAATATAAAATGTAAACAAATATTAAATAAAAACAACTACAAGTAAATAAATACAATTAAAATGAAACATCCATTCATGTATAAATATAAAACATACAACATATAATATTTAATATACATTAATTTACCAAAATAACATAATATATAATATAAATTATTACATAAATTATATAAATAATATAATATGTAATATATAAATACAACACATAATATACAAAAAATTAAACTAATAATCAAATAAAAAAACAATAATAACATTATATTAAATGTAATGTAACAGAAAACATCAAAAAGCATTTATATAAATAAACACAAATGACCACAAATATCATGTAAAAATAAAAAAATAAATGAGCAAGAATATAATAAAACATAATAAATAAAAAATTAAATATGTAAAAAATAAAAAAAAACAACTTAAAGGCTGAAATTAAATGAAAATAAAAGGACAATGACTAAAAAGAAATAACCCATGGCAACAGTTTTAAAAAAACAGAAAAGGACCTATTAAAAAACTGTAAAAGGAAAGAGGACCAAAGCTATAATTTACCCCTGAAAGAGCGGAAAAAAATTCAGGACTTGATTGTAAACTAATTAAAACATAGAGGGACCAAATGGGTAATTAGACCTTGCGACAGAGAAGTTTTGAAAATAACAAAAGGGTGGAGGGACCTAGGGGTGATTTACCCATTAATAAACTGATTTCATAAGACTTAGGGACTAAATTGAAACTTTTGAAAAACATTCAATGGCCAAGAGTATAATTTGAAAAGGGGAAGGGTACCAGAGCAAATAGAACGAGGCGGAGGTCCTTAAAATTAATTAGCCCATTTTATTTTTTTAAACGTGCATATAAGACACATTTCAGCCCAAAAATCACTTTTTCTCCATTTTTTAAAACCGTTTTGAAATCCCCAAATTTCTCTAAAATATTCATCCCAATGGATGAATATATGGGTTCAAACCCAAAAACAGGCCTGGCCTGGTCATGCCAGCCATCGTGAACCGTCACCAGCCGCCGTTCACCGATGTCGGTGATCTCCGAAATCCATAAAAATCCTCTTTTTTGTTTTTTGTTTTAAAAAAACTGAAATCAAAAATAATACCTTCTCCTTCTTTTTTTTAAACCCGAAACAACATACCCCCTTTATTTTGACCTAAAAGCCCTCTTTTTTCACCGGCTCACCATACGAGGCTTATCGCCGGCAGAGGAATACTAATGGTCAAAGGGTAACTTATTCTTTTTTTACTGTTATTATTATTACTTTTGTTTCGAAATATGCAAATAAAGAAGAAGAAATTACCATTGAAATCTTTTTTTGGTATTATTGATTGTTGAAAAATCCCCTTACAACAGATCTGATTACATATATATATCTGATTGATTTTTTGTTTGGGTTTTATTTACAAGCAAACAATTAATGGAATTGTTGTTTATGAATTAGATCTGACATTTTCCCCCTTTGTTTATGTGTTTGTGGCCATACTGGTGGTTAAGCCGGTGAGGACATCGGCCGGGATTGCCGACGATGAAGACACATGGTAGAGCAGTTGAAGGGTCCTTGATCGGCCATATTCTATTTTGGTCGTTAGATTAGATTTGATCCAACGACTGGGATCACTTGGAGCACAAACAATCATGATCGCTTCTGGAGTGCATGGTGGCTGCAGGAGATGATGACACGTGGTGTAAAATTATCCAGACGGTCAGCGCGTGCACGCCACGCGTTCGTGCGAGTCCAACAGCCCCAAGTGTGAGCTATACGTGCCAGTTGGATAAGGCTATTGGGGCATCTGGATCGTTAGATCTGGCTAGATCCAACGGCTGTGATGGTAGCAACTGCAAAAATAAAAGGGTTATCAGACTTAGGTTAATTAGGTTCTAGGGTTTTTAGTATTGGGTTTGGGTATGGCCGAACGGGCCTTGTATTAAATTGGGTTCTAATATGTAATGGACTGGACATTTATAAATATGGGTTTATATTATTTGATTTTTTTATATATATATTACAATTAATATTAACATATATTAGTATATAATAATAATAATAAATATATAATTGCTTATATACACACATACATACAAATTAATATATGCAAACATACAGTATACTTATATATACATACTATAACCATATCACATATATATTATACATATACATAAATAATAACAACAAATGCATGCGTACCTTAATAATATATGCAAGCAACATATAATATTGATAAACATATACCACTCTAATACATACACATGGACCCACACACATTCAGATATAAGTATTAATACATGCATACTAACATATATATAAATTACTATAATAAATTAATATTACTATAATATTTACAACTCGAAGAAAAATGAGTGATTACACACATTCACTCAGAATCCAATGTGGGTAGTAATTAGAATATCCAAATGCAAGTTGGATATTTGTAAATATTCGAATCTGCATTATTTGATTCTATCCTTAGCTATGGCTTCAATGAACCTTGGTTGAGACATACTTTTCCTCTTGTTTTGTATGATTTAGTTACTCTAGTTGAACGGAGTTAACTCTTTTTTATGTCTTTCAGATGAGGTTACATTCTGTCTTCCGTGCATTTGTGGATCCAGTCATGGACAAGGTCTGTTTTTTTTTTCTTTTATATGCTGAAATTTATTGACACCTTCGATGCAGTCTAGTTGCCAAAGTTGCTTTATGAACTTGTTTGAACCATTCACTATGTGGCTACGACTTAGTTTTTCTTCAAGTATTCATGTCTCACGCCTGATAAATTTTGGGGCATGGTCACTGGGATATAACCCTTTAATTTAACATTTTTATGAAAATGTGTAACTCTTCATATTAATGAATGGATGTAACCATTCATCATGAATAGATGTAACTTTGCATGATGAGTGGATGCAAATGTAAAGTTGTAATCTTTCGAATAGTCACTTACAACCCTATATAGAGGATTGTTAGTGATGGAACAAATCATTCAATTTTTGTAGTCTTATAATAACATTCTGCTTCTCTTCATTTCTATCAAAGTCTTACAATTTTTCTCCACCTATTTCTAAAAAAGTGGTATCACAAGCTTGGTTCGATATTAAAATAAGATGGCCAACAATGGAATGTTTCTATTTCAATTTACTCATCTTACAAAAGACAATTATAAAAATTGGTGTCTCCATATGAAGGCTTTACTTGGGGAACAAGATACTTGGGAGATCACTCACAAGGGTTATGAGTCTCCTCAAGATGAGGCATCATTGTCACGACAAGAAAAGAAGGCTTTGACGAAAATAATGATGAAGGATCAACAAGCTCTCACCCTTATCCACCAATGTCTGGATGATTCGATGTTTGTAAAAGTGACAAATGCCAACACCACAAAGGAAGCATGGGAGATTTTGCAAAATTCTCTCAAGGAGTTGACAAAGTGAAGAAGGTTCGACTCCAAGTATTACAAGGTGAGTTTGAAACCTTGCAGATGAAGTAATCCGAGTCTATTTACTCAAGGGTGGTGGCTATTGTTAATCAAATGAAGAGATACGGAGAAATTTTAGAAGATGTTCGTGTGATTGAAAAGATCCTTCATTCTTTGACTCTAAAGTTTGATTATATGGCTTGTGTCATTGAGTCAAAAGATTTAGACTCTATGAATATTGATAAAGCTATAGGTGATTTGCAAGCTCAAGAAGATAGATTCAACAGAAGACAAGATGAGTCCATTGAACAATCCCTCAAAGCCAAGGTGTTTTTGAAAAATAATCGAGAAGAAAAGAATTAAAAGGGACGAGGACGAGGTTGAGGTTATAGCCAACAAGGATGTGGAAGAAGTGATCGTCAAAATTGTACAAGCAATGGCGTAAGCTCATTATCAAGATCAAGAGGAAGAGGAATATTTAATTATCAAAGATCAGATGAAAAGAGGTATGACAAGTCCAATGTTGAATGTTATAATTGTCAAAAATTTGGTTATTTTTCTTGGGAATGCCAAAATGAAAGCAAAAATGAGGAGAGAGTCAATCTCATTGAAGATCAACAAGATGTTGAAGAACCAACCTTGTTACTAGCACTCAAGAATGAGGAGAAAAAATGATGCAAGCACATGGTACCTTGACAACGGAGCAAGCAATCATATGTGAGGAGATAAAGAGGCATTTGTGGAACTTGATGAGAAAGTTAAAGGCAATGTCTCATTGGAGATTCCTCAAAAGTCCAAATCCAAGGGAAAGGAACAATTTTAATTTCTCTAAAGGATGGGAGTCATAGCCTTATTACCAAGGTTTATTATGTGCCCAAGCTAAAAAAGTAATATTTTGAGTTTGGGACAACTCCTTGAAAAGGGTTATGAAATTCACATGAAAGATTGTTGTCTTTGGATAAGAGATCAGCATGCCAACTTGGTTGCTAAAGTATCAATGTTGAAGAATAGAATGTCCTTGTTGAATCTCAAGACGGTTGATGCAAAGTGTTTGAAGGCTAGCGTGGAAAATGAAGCTTGTTGTTGGCACATAAGATTTGGTCACTTGAATTTTAGAGCCCTCAAAATGCTCGGAGAAAAGAAGATGGTAAATGGAATTTCGACCATTAGTCACCCTAACCAATTGTGTGAAGCGTGTCGTCTAGGAAAGCATACAAGATCAAGTTTTCCAAAAGAAGCAACGTCAAGTGCGATCGAGCCTCTTCAACTTGTTCACACTAATGTATGTGGACCCATCAAACCGCCATCATTCGGTAAAAGTAGATACTTCTTGATTTTTATTGATGATTACAGTAGGAAGACTGGGTGTACTTCTTGAAGCAGAAATTTGAAGCTTTCATTGCTTTTAAAAAATTTAAAGCACTTGTTGAAAAAGAAAGTGGCTATGAGATAAAATCTCTAAGGTCCAATAGAGGAGTCGAATTTACTTCTAATGAATTCAATGATTTTTTTAAAGCAAATGGAATTCTTCGTCCTTTGACAGTGCCCAGATCCCCACAACAAAATGGCATCACAGAATGGAAAAATATGACCATTCTTAACATGGCAAGAAGTATGTTGAAGGCAAATAATATGCCCAAGGAATTTTTGACCGAAGTTGTTTCTTGTGCGGTTTATCTATCCAATCGCTCGCCAACAAAGAATGTGGATAATGTAACCCCTCAAGAAGCTTGGAGCAGAAGAAAGCCAAGTGTAAGACATATTCGGGTGTTTGGTAGCATTGCCTATGCACAAGTACCCGAACAAGGAAGATTAAAACTTGAAGATCGGAGTTCTAAATATGTTTTCATTGGCTATGATTCAAACTCCAAAGGCTACAACTTGTACAATCCAAGCAATAGGAAGATTATTATAAGTCATGACGTTGAGTTCGATGAACAATCAAGTTGGAATTGGGAAGCACAAGAAGAACAATCCTATGATTTCTTTTCGTATTTTGCGGAAGAATAAGATATGACTCCACCACAAGTATTGAACCCTCCTCAGGACATGACTCCTCCACCTTCACCTGCTCCGATCAATGAAGAAACTTTCAAAGAAAGGTCTAGTTCTGGAGAAAGCTCAAGTGAAAGACCACACAAATCCAGAAGTGTCAAGGATTTGTACAACTCTATTGAAGCTATCAATAACTTGTTTTGTCTGTTTGTAGATAGTGAGCTTGTAACACCCCTTTCTCGTATCCATACACCGAGTACGAGTCAGAAATGTTACGACTTCTTTAATCAAAAATCAAGGTAATTTATAATTTTTAGAAAAACTTCTCAATGGTCACCCATCCTCAAATTTCTCTAGCCCAAGCACGCTTAACTTTATTTAAAACCGACATAAATTATTTTTTCGAGTTCCAATCATAAATAAATTATCTTAGCATGCAACTCATCGCCTAAGGTTATTCTTAACCTTAAATCTTTCTAGAAACGCCAATTATCTTGAAACCATAACGAACTTTAAAGGCCAGTCACAACTCAAATAGGTTTAGCAAGTATACATGCCACTATAATAATCAAACCTTAATTAGGATGTCATTACTGCGATTACCTGTTGAGCTTTCCAATATTGATGCAATGTTCTTCTCACTATCATCTTGATTTACCGAATTGTGCACAATCTAACACACGCTAAGTACGAACTTGGTGAGGCAATAAAGGCAATTAATAACAATAATTTAAATTTTATTCGACTTCATGGCTATGTTTATATAACATGATATATATATATATGCCAAAGCATCAACTTTCACATTGCATTAGTAATGATTTACTACATGCTAATGTCATAAGACTTCCATGCTTGTTCATTTATCATAATATGTCATATATGCATAAATGCATCATGATCACTAGATATGTATTACCATCATGTTAATCATATATTAACATAATATAAACCGAACATAAATTTCTTACCAATATACTTGCCATTTATTCCAAAAGTTCATAAGCTTATTCACCTATTTATCATTTACTAACCAATAAACCATAGCTCAAATATAAGCCTGTGAGGACCCTGGGTACATGTCGTCAAGGTTTTTTTATTACCCCGAAAACTTTAAAAATATTATTATGGTGAAATTCTTAAAAACGAAATTTGACAAAAAGGGGTGAAATTAAAAATGTGGACAAAATGGGGTATGATTTAAAAAATGAGAATTAGATTTTGGGAATTGAGAAAAAAATGGAAATTTTTAAAAATAGAGTCCCCACCGGCCACTTTGGTAGGCCGGACACCATAAAATAACTAGAGATTCAAAAAATTTGGGTTCGGAAGTCAGTTATGTACGGGGAAGGGTTAACACCCCCGATACGCCCAAAAATTCGTACTAGATCGATTAGCATTTTTATTAATATCAAATTTTATGAGTTTAAGTGCCATTTAAATTAAAATCCAATTATGTATGCGGGATTATTTTAAAAGCTCCGTGTTCGAGGGATAAACGAAAACTTCCATCTTCGTCTTAGACTGGTAGCCAAGTTTACCGTCGAAAAAGGGAGCGCCGCATTGGCAATTTATATTCAAATAAAATAAATACAAAGCACGAATATTTAAAACATAAATAAATACATGTACATACATACGTATAATATATATATATATATATTAAATAAATATATATCAAATAGAATATAATATATAAAACTAGGTACTATAATATATACATATCCACTTAAAACTATAATATTATACAAAACTATAAAAATGAACAGAATATATAATAATATATATTACATATTATATATATATGTTTGAGAAGTATGATAATAATAGTATAAAAAATTATGGATATAATATTATATACATATATACGGTACATAAAAACATATACATAGCTCTTTTTTAAAATATTAATATATAAACATAGTATGTACACAAAAACATATACAACTCAAATGTATATAAAAAAACATAATGTACATATACATATATCCTACTTAGTATAGATATTGGTAGACATAACTTTATATATATATATAACGTAATATACATAGACATATACTAAAAAACATATATACATTGGAACAATTATACAAGAACAAATAAAAGTAATGTTACAACAAAACCATATACTACTTATATCAAATATGAAGATATACATACATATCATACATGTAGAAACAAATAAAGCCATGAACAAATACATACCATGATAAAAAAAAACATACATATTTAGAGATGAGGAGATTGAAAAACAAATATTGAACAACCACCAATAATTAATCTAAATATATTCGAACAACATTTAGTTATATAAACATAAAAATATAAAAAAAAAACATGTAAGAATGAAAAATAAATAAAAGATTACTAATCAAATCATCATTTATATTAGATTATAAAAATAGATTACACCACAAACATATATAAAAAAATAAAGACCCAAACCTACATATGGTATTGAGTTCTCTCCCTTTCTTTCTCAATTCTTGGTGTTTCCAATAACAAAAATATGAGAGTGAATGTCGGCTGCTTTCTTTCTAATTGTGCTCCCTTTGTAGTGTGTATTTTGAAGTGGATAAAGGGGGTTGAGTGGAGTGTGAGGAATGCTCTACCTTGGGCATGGGCGGCATGGTGCAAGGCATGGGGAAAAGTTTGGAAGGGCATGGGCGGCATGCCTTGCTTTACTATCTTTTTTTTAGAATTTGGTTTGAATTGGGTAAATGATTCGAATATAATTTGGGGCTAGGACAAAAAATGGGTATTATAGCTGCCCCTCTTTGCTCATTGCTGTGCAACAGGAATAAAGCAAAGACAAAAGAATAACCATTTTTGTCCGGTCTGGCTGAACTTCTCTCTTTTTGACGCGTGTCTTCTTTCTTCGGTTGATCTTCTTTCTCTTCTGCGCATGTCTTCTTTCTAGACTTAACGTATCTACCTTGTCATTCTTGGATGAAGCAAAATCTTTGAAATGGGAGGTGGTCTATTGGGGGAGCAAAATTAGTGCGACTCATTACATTATTGATGACGATGTGATTCCTAAAGAAAACTTGACCCAGCTACAACATCGACGATGAGGCAGGGTCTGCAAAATTTGATCCAACTGCAACACTGACAAAGAGGCAGAATCGATGGACGAAAGTTCTGATGTCTGATCCAGCTACAACTCTGACGAAAAGGCATGAGCAAATGATTGAAAGCTCATTTTGACTTTTGGATACCAGTCTAAGACGTAGATGGTAGTTTTCGTTTATCCCTCGAACACCGGAGCTTTTAAAATAATCCCGCATATATAATTGGATTTTAATTTAAATGGCACTTAAACTCGTAAATTTTGATATTAATAAAAATGCTAATCGATTTGGTACCAATTTTTGGGCGTATCAGGGGTGCTAACCCTTTCCCGTACGTAACCGACTTCCGAACCTAAATTTTTTGAATCTCTGGTTATTTTATGGTGTTCGGCCTACCAAAGTGGCCGGTGGCGACTCCATTTTTAAAAATTTCCATTTTTTCTCAATTCCCAAAATCGAATTCTCCTTTTTTAAATCATGCCCCATTTTGTCCACATTTTTAATTTCCCATTTTTTAATTTCCAAAAATCCTTTTTTATTTTCACCCTTTTTTGTCAAATTTCTTTTTTAAGAATTCTACCATAATAATATTTTTAAAGTTTTCAGGGTAATAAAAAAACCTTGACGACAGCTTGGCGACTCCGCTGTGGACTTTTTTTAAAAGTCAAGCTGTGGGTTGATTATCATTTTTATTAATATCGAGTTTAAATGCCATATAAATTAATATTTGTTTATATATTCGGGTACTATTTTAACGCATTTTTGTCATAAGCTTACTTGATCGTTTAAGTGGGGGGAAACGCTATTGCTTTCGTGGGGATATTGTTCCTCCGTATAGGCCTAGCAAGTACCTTCGGGGCTCTAGTACTCTATGTTTTCGTGGGAATATCGTTTCTCCGTATGGACTTAGAGGAATGGGTCCCCCTAAATTGAACCTGGTTGAAAGGAGCCTATAATGGGTGATGACCTGGGGCCTTGCTACCCTTAGTAGGGGACAACACGGACAATTCGGGTACCTTTTTAGCACCAAACATGCATATAATGGCCCATAGAAGACCTCCTTGTAAAGCCATACGAAACTTTGCCCGTTAGAGGTTACCCAGTTTAGGTTTTGATGCTTTTAATTGCATTATCCAGTTTTTAATTGCTTTATTTTTGTGCCTTGTTTTTTTATTTTGTTTATTTTATTTGGTACTAACACGTTTTATCCTCATGTTTATATCGCATCCATTTTATTCGCACTATAGTTGCATGACATCATCACAATTTCATTTGCATTTCATCATCATAGAGCATTGACTCGTGAATGGTGAACAATGTGGAAAGTGTTCGCACATCGAGAAAATCTAGTAACCTAGATGTCGATTAAACGCAATATTAAAAGGTTGCAATTCTCGTATAGTTGTGGGTATTATTCCATGAACGCCATGTCTAAATCAATGCTTTTGCATTTAGAACGTATGCATTGCATCTACACGCATTTTAAATTTTTGAAACTAGCCTTTAGGATGCCCCAAAGCATTAATGCAAGACAAAACAAAAATTGATTGATTCAGAGCCACTTACAAGAGTTTCGTATTAGGGCATGTCCAAAAGCACCCTCCACATCTTTTACAAGCATCATGCCTCTAACAAGGCCCCAGTCAAGGGGCATTCTTTGCCAAGGTCCAGCCTTCGTAGTCGAGTCAAACTTTTGCATCCTTGAAATGCCTACACCGACCACCATCTGCGAAACTTCATCTAATCTAAAAAATGATGAGCTGGCATGAACAAACACACAACTTATAAACCCAACTTAGGAGAAAACAAAATGCGCTCTAAAATTTCAAATTTGCTACCAGAGCAGTCCCAAACTACGATGTATAATGAAAACTTTTGGGGAATGTACCCAGATAAAGAGTTGATCCAAAGAAGGGTAATCGAACCTGGGGAAGGTTGGGGGCACTGTCACGCATAAAAGACCAAGGACTTGATCCGACCAGCAAAAGTCAGGGGCATCCTTTTGAGGGCAAGAAAAAGCATGTCACATTTATGCATTTAGCTACCTTCATCTTGCATTCGATTTTTTTTCATACATCATACATTTAGATTAAGTGCATACGCTAATGTCACCATACATTTAGGACAGACATATGCATTTAGGCATAAAATTAAATGCATTCATTAATTTTTTTTGTTTGTACATTCAAACAGGTCCGAAGAAGAGACTAAATATCCTTAACATGTGGGCAACGACACGATGGCTAACCTTCAGGATTGAAGAAGGTAGAATATACAAAAGAATTGAACCCTCCAAATAGAGGATATTTTCAACAAATTTTTGAACAGTTACTAATAAATGTTTTATTTCCTTTCAGACATTGTCTAGCTGTTAGTGGCGCAACAATCCAACATTTTGCAAATCTTGCCTCCGTCAGTGGTGGTAGGCCAACTTAGTATAGATCTTGCCTCTATCGGTGCTGTTGTAGATTAAATTGTTCATCCAGATCTCATCTCTCTGTCAGTGGTGTAGTGGATCCTATATTTTGCTGATCTAGTCTCTCTGTTAGTGGTGTAGCAGATCAAATCCTATCCAGATGTTGCCTCTGTCGGTGGTGTTGCATATTAAATTGTTCATCCAGATCTCATCTCTCTGTCGGTGGTGTAGTGGATCCCATATGTTGCTGATCTAGTATCTCTGTCAGTAGTGTAGTAGATCAAAACCCATCCAGGTCTTGCCTCTTCGACGGTGTTGCAGCTAAGCCAAACTTTTCCTCAGAATTTAGCTTTTCATTATAGTTGTAGAAAAAAAGGAAAAAAGAAAAAAATCAATAAAAACAAAAAAAAGAAGAAATTCAAAAAAATCAAAAAAAGAAGAAATTCAAAAAACAAAAAGAATATCAAAAAGGAGAAATTAATTTGTTGTCAATTCAACCCTGCTTCTCCGTTGATGGCGTAGTAGGATCCAAATTGCTGAAACTCGATTATGTCGTTCCGTTGATGGTAGGGTTGAGTTCAAAATACTGAAATTCGATCTTACCCCTCCGCTGATGGTGTGAATAGATCCAACTTTATAAACTTCCAGTTTTGCCTCTTCGTTGGTGATGTAGCTGAACCAAATTTACCAAATTCTGATCATGCATCTTCGTCAGAGTTGTAGCTTGATCGCAAAGAAACCAACCCTCCGATCCTGCCTCTTCGTCAGAGTTGTAGCTGGATCAAATCCTCAGACCTTGCCTCTTCATCAGTGTTGTAGCTTGGTCAAATATAACTTTCGATTCTACCTCTTCGTCAGTGTTGTAGCATGGTCAAAATTTACTAACCTTTTCATAAAACTAGGTACTATAATATATACATATACACTTAAAACTATAATATTATACAAAACTATAAAAATGAACAAAATATATAATAATATATATATAACATATTATATATGTATATATATATGTTTGAGAAGTATGATAATAATAGTATAAAAAATTATGGATATAATATTATATACATATATAAGGTACATAAAAACATATACATAGCTCGCTTTTTTAAATATTAATATATAAACATAGTATGTACATAAAAACATATACAACTCAAATGTACATAAAAAATCATAATGTACATATACATATATCCTACTTAGTATAGATATTGGTAGACATAACTTAATATATATATAACGTAATATACATAGACATATACTAAAAAAACATATATATATTGGAATAATTATACAAGAACAAATAAAAGTAATATTACAACAAAACCATATACTACTTATATCAAATATGAAGATATACATACATATCATATATGTAGTAACAAATAAAGCCATGAACAAATACATACCATGATAAAAAAAAACATACATATTTAGAGATGACGAGATTGAAAAACAAATATTGAACAACCACCAATAATTAATCTAAATATATTTGAACAACATATAGAAACATATAAACATAAAAATATAAAAAAACATGTAAGAACGAAAAATAAATAAAAGATTACTAATCAAATCATCATTTATATTATATTATAAAAATAGATTACACCACAAACATATATAAAAAATAAAGACCCAAACCTACATATGATATTGAGTTCTCTCCCTTTCTTTCTCAATTCTTGGTGTTTCCAAAAACAAAAATATGAGAGTGAATGCCGGCTGCTTTCTTTCTAATTGTACTCCCTTTGTAGTGTGTTTTTTGAAGTGGATAAAGGGGGTTGAGTGGAGTGTGAGGAATGCCCTACCTTGGGCATGGGCAGCATGGTGCAAGGCATGGGGAAAAGTTTGGCAGGGCATGGGCGGCATGCCTTGCTTTACAATTTTTTTTTAGAATTTGGTTCGAATAGGGTAAATGATGCGAATATAATTTGGGGCCCGGACAAAAAATGGGTATTACAGGTACACGAGGCAAATATGCACCGAAGTGCTAATACACATAAGGTCGTGCCCACCATCCGCACATTTATAAGGCAGTGCTAACCATATACACTAAGTGCCCTTTATATACACTATAGTGCTAAACCGGATAACCGAGTATGCAGTATGCTGCTGGACTCTATGGCATGCCAACTATACCCTATCCCTCAATGACTTATTTGGGCATAATTTTCGTATTTATTCCATCCATGGCAATGTATATCAACATAATTTAACATTGGGCAGTTCATACCCGAAATAACATTCATAGTATAACATCATGTATAGCTAGTGATCCATGCATTTATATTCAATCTTTGACATATTTAAAATATGTCAATCATATGATCAATGACATAAATATCATGTCAATTTATAAACCATGTAGACTTATCACAAGTCTTCCTATTGATGTATAAAACATCCATGTATCATGTCATGTGTGCATTGCACTCACCTTGGCCACTTAACACAATGCCTCACTAGGTTCTAGATCATCCTTTCTTTGATAAAACTTTAAACCTTCTTTGGTTTGGACTTGACTTCATTAATCACATGAATAAAATAAAATATTTGTTAGATTCAAATCTAACAATACCTTAAACATGTTGTCTAATATAATCATTCGAATATAAAATTTCAAAATATTTTTCCTTTCTTCCTTGTACTGTTCAAAAACTCGTTATGGTCCTTAGTGACTAATTTGAACTTCCCATAATTCTTCTGAGCTTGTTGACTAACATTTAAATATTTTCTGACAGCTTGCGCTACCTTCAAAGATTTATTTATACAGGGCAGAATACATACTGGATCTTAATTTCCTTTATACTAGAGACAATAGATTCGATAACGGATCTAACGATATAAGCCACCTAAATTAATAAAAACTACAAAAATTATGAAAAATCACTGAATTCACGTCACAGATTGTCCAGGCAAAAAACAGCTGTATAATTTTTCTGACCTTCATTCGAATAAAAATTCATATCTTTTAACACGATACTCGGAATCAGTTTCCGTTTGTTGGAAACGAAACTAGACTGACATACCTTTATATCGATATAAAATTCACCATCTAACCCTTTTTATAAAATTTATGGTGAATTTCTAAACTTACTGCCATAATTTAAATTCCAACATAACTTTCCATAAATAACTTCTAATTTACACCAACTTCTCCTTATTTCTCTACTTGTCAATTTAGTCCCATCACTTTACTTCAAATTACTAAATGAAGCTTGTATTCATAAGTTCTCTTTACATCCTTCATCAAAATAGGCTTAAACCTTTACTTCTTTAATTTATCTTGATTTGTCAAAATGGTCACCAAATTTCCAATATAAGGATTCAAGCTTCTTAACTTTACAAATTAGTCCTCCAATGAACATTACTACCTTAATTCCATCATTTTAACTAAAAATCAGATTTACTACTTCTACATATCCTCTTTGCCGAATAGACTATTCAAGTTTACAAATTGTCAAAATAGTCACTAATGTGATTAGTCGTCGTTGTCACTAATGTGATTAATCGTCGTTGTCAATAATATGAATACACATCAAATTCATAAAAATCAGATCTGGTCCCTTAATTTTAAAGTTTACCGAAATGGTTCCTGTGTATTTAACTTAGGGTTTTGCTTCCAAACAACAAATCAAGCTTACTAGATCATTAACCCAACATCACAAACCCTAAGTTAGACTTGAATCCATAAACCCTAATCTTCTCTATACAAACCGAAATATGTAGGGTTTAAATCCCAACTCAATAACATGATTCCAACACCATACAAGCGTGATTCTAACTTAAAATCAACCATGGATTCATAAAATCATAAAAGTCCCAATTTGTGCATAAACCCTAATTTCTTCCACATATCAAATCTCATCAACCAAGCAAGTATTCTATAAATTATTTGCATCAAAAGATAGAGCTCGAAGAGTACAACAACTTTGTAGTTTGAAAGATTACCTAAAAACCGAGATTCGTGGCTTAAATCGAGCTTGGAAATTTCCCTCTCCTTTCTCCTCTTTCTCCACGGTTTATGGCTGGAAAAGATGAACATTTTTTTCATCTTTTTACTATTAAATTACACTTGTAACTATTAAATGAATTTTAAATTCTTTTAAATAGTGAAATTACTAATTTAGCCTTTAAATCCAATGGCTAATTTAATCTCATCCAAGATTAAATCCATTTATATTTCATCTTCCAAAAACGTCCTCAAAATTTCAAAAATATTTCAAAATTTCCATCCTTGCCAAATGACCAATTTGCCCTCCAACTAGTCTTTATTTACTAGTTCGTTTCAAAATTGCCATTCCATTATATTCTAACTAAATTAGTTCCTTCTCAACCGGCCACTATTCTATAAATATCATTTTGTGATTTTCCATGGCTTATGGAACAGTCTCTGAAATTTCAATTCAATTCGATTTCCCCGATATTCACTAAATACTTCTACTACGATTTTACCTTTACCGAGCTATCGGATCTATTCCAAAAATTATATATTTCCATAATTTACCTCATGTCATCATCCTTCATCCAATGGCCTAGATTTAATTTTGAGTTAGTAGTTACAAACTTTGCCCTTATAATTTTCCAAAATTACGATCTTGCCATTTTTCATCCAACGGCTCATATTTAACATGGAAAATCAACTTAAATCCAAGGGTTCCTATTCTTCCAACACAAATAAAATATCTTAGACATGTAAAATGACATAATTAACCTTGCCTTATCATCCTTCAAATTATCCTAGATATTCGATTCGATCCGATTATCCGAATATTCTTCCAAACTTTATCGTTTTATAGCCAATAATACAAACTCCGTACAAAAAATCTGGGCAACACAAAAATGTCTTTCTTGGGGGTAAACTATTCATTTATGGGGTTAAAATACACAACTTTTGAAACTTACACTTTGGTCCTTAAACTTTTCCAAAGTTTATACTTTAGCCACAAAACTTTCAAAATATACATTTTGGTCACTAGCCAAAAATTGGGATATTACAGAGCCACATAATTTTGGTGATGCTGTGAAATATGAAAGTTGGAGACTAGCCATGGATGAAGAAATAAAATCAATTGAGAAGAACAACAATTGGGAGTTATCATAACTTCCAAAAGGATGAAGCTATCGGGGTCAAGTGGATTTTCAAGAAAAAGAAGAATGCAAGTGGAGAAGTGGTAAGATACAAAGCAAGACTTGTTGTTAAAGGCTATAAGAAAAAGCATGGGATCGATTATGATGAAGTCTTTGCACCAGTTGCTTGAATTGAAACCATTCGATTGATTATTTCTCTAGCGGCTCAAAAGAAGTAGAAAATCTATCAACTTGATATGAAATCAACATTTATTAATGGTTTCTTAGAATAAGAAGTTTACATTAAACAACCCATTGGATACAAAGTCAAAGGGCAAGAAGATAAATGTCTGAGGTTGAAAAAAGCATTATATGGGTTGAAACAAGCACCGCGTGCATGGTACGATCGCATCGACAAGTATTTTCAAGATAATGGTTTTGATCGTTGCCGACATGAACATGCACTCTATATTAAAATAAAGAAGGTGGAGATATCTTGATAGTTTGTCTATATGTGGATGATTTGATTTTTACAAGCAACAATCCCAATTTAATTGAAGAATTCAAGAATGATATGTCACTTGTCTTTGAGATGACTGGTGTGAGTCTAATGTGTTATTATTTGGGCCTAGAAGTGGAACAATCCGAGGTTGGAATATTCATCTCACAAAAGGGCTATGCAAAATAAGTGTTGAAGAAATTCAAAATGCTCGATTGCAATCCTGTTGATACTCCAATGGAATGCGGAGTAAAGTTATCAAAGTTCAGTGATGGAATAACGGAAGATCCAACTCTCTTCAAAAGTCTTGTGGGAAGTTTGAGATACTTGACTTGTACAAGACCTGATATCCTATTTGCAGTTGGTGTAGTAAGTCGTTACATGGAAGTTCCTACTTCAACTCACATGAAGGCTGCTAAAAGGATTCTTCGTTACCTAAAAGGTACTATTGACTTTGGTCTATTCTACTCATCTTCTCATGACTTTCAACTCATGGGATTTTCTGATAGTGATTTTGCCGGAGACATTGATGATAGAAAAAGCACCTCAGGATTTGGGTTTTTCCTAGAAGATTGTTGTATCTCTTGGAGTTCAAAAAGCAACCCATTGTGACTCTTTCCACATGTGAGGCAGAATATGTGGCAGCAACTTCTTGTACTTGCCATGCCATTTGGCTTAAAAGATTAGTGAAAGAACTTCACTTGCCACAAGAAGGACCTACTAAAATTTGCATTGATAACAAGTCTGCACAAGCACTTGCAAAGAATCCAGTGTTCCATGATCGAAGCAAACATATTGACATCAGATATCATTTTATTAGAGAACATATTGCCAAGAAGGAAGTGGAGCTCAAGTTTGTAAAGACTCGAGATCAAGTTGCAGACATTTTTACAAAACCTCTCAAGTTTGCAGATTTTCGAAGAATGCGTGAAAGTCTTAGCGTGATCAAGAAAAGTTAAAATTAGGGGGTGTTGAAAATTATAATATTTTCATGTTGAATTGTTTGCGATGATGTTAGGGAATTTGATAATCTTTTCATGTGGGTCGGATTATCATGAACTTCGGATTGAGTTGGAGAGATTTTAAACAAATGGATTTGATTAAAATATTAATGGATCTTAGACATGCAGAATGGTATCGATGTTGTACTACATAGTTTTAGGGTGCGTTTAGCATTGCTTTTCAAACTAGCTTTTGGTTTCAAAAGCTGGTTTGAGACCAAAAGCAATGCTAAACAGATAACTTTTGGAGAAAAAACTGCGTTCGAAAAGTGTTTTTCAACCCAAACGTAAAAGCTGAAATTTTTAGCTTTTGTGGTTGGAAAAGTGCTTTTGGGAGTCAAATTACAATTTGAACCTTCATTTGCTATTGTTTTATTTATAATTTATAAACTTACATTTTTTTACAAATACATAATTATATGATTCATTTATTAATATTTTTATATTTTATCATAATTTATTAATATTTTTCAAAAGCACTTTTGGAGAAAAAAATTGCTTTTGAAAAGTGCTTTTCAACCCAAACTTATTTATTAATAAAAATATTTTTATAATAATTTAAGCTGATATATTTCATATATTATAACATTAAAAAATTTAAATATCATTCATATATATACATACACATATATATAACTTACAATATTATGTCTAAAATGGTCATTTATCTTCTTAAAAGCACTTTTTGACAGCAATGTCAAACACTAAAATCTTACAGCTAACTTTTTAAAAGTCCTTTTCAAAATCTCTTTTCGACAGCACTTTTAAAAATCACTTTTCAAAAGCAATTCTAAACTAGCCCTTAGTTCGGTAAATGACCTATTTCTCCTCTCTTATAAAGCGGTGACACTACATGGGTAATCATCTAATGATGTTAAAAATGGTCGAAAAGAAAGACACTGTGTCGCAAAAGTAAAATTAGGAAGAATAATTTTATTTTTTTTTTCTACCTTCAATTGTTTTTTTTCAAAAACAATAAACAGGCTTAAAAGCAAAAATAAATAAATAATAACAGCCTTCAGCTGTGATCTTGCATCAAGTGGTTACTTCTGTTCGAGTCCGATACTTAATAGGTGTTTAAAATACCTGATTTCAGATATTTGATCACTTGTTTTGGTCTCGATTAAAAAAAGTTATTTTTTATTTTTTAAAAAAAGGTAAACTATTCAAGTGACCACTGAATTTTAGGGGTGGTCATATTTTGATCACCAAACTAATTAATTTGCCAATCAGACCACTAAACTTTTAAAGTGTTTTTATTTTGACCACTATTCGTTAAAATTTAACGGAAGAGGTGATATGTCAGTTAACGAAAATTTGTATAATTACATATTTGGTCAATGTTAGTTACCTATTATATCAATTTGGTCTTAACTTTTATTTAATTAGATAAAATTAATCAACTAATTAGATGATGCCACGTGTCATCACTCGATTGGATGAACTAATCAAGTGACATGTGTCACCACCTGATTAAAGGAAAATTAAAGAGAAATGGATGGCTTTGGTGGGTGTTAATCCTGCAACCTCTAGAGAAACTTCCAAACCCTTTACGACTACTTCAACCAATCCTTTGTGATATGAATTGCAAAATTTTATATATATCTTATAATGCAATAAGTGCTAGGAAAAAGAGTAAAAATAGTCGAGAGGGGACTCGAACCTAGGTCACATCGAATGTGTAAAAATCAAACCACTAAATCAATTCAAATAATTAAGTTGACGAAGAAAATATTTTAAATATATTCAAAGTAAGTTAAAGCAAGATTTAAAATGACAATATATTTATGATATTTTTAAACTAAATTGAATATTTTTTCTTTTTCACATTTATTTTAATAATTTCATAAATATAATAATGAATCGAGTTCTTTAATTTGATTAATAATTTTAAATTTTTATTGAATATTTTAATCCAATGATTATATTAAAATTTAAAAAATAAAATTATATTATAATTTTAAAATTACATAAAAATAAAAATTTATTAATTCAATGATTATATATATATTAACTATATTAAAAGATTTAAATTATACTCAAAACTCATTGATAGAATTTTTTAATTATATTATTTTTTTAATATAACATAAATAATCATTAAATTAAGATATTTAATAAAAATTAAAATTATTAATTAAATTAAAGAACTTGATTCAATAATATATATATAAATGAAATTATTAAAATAAATGTAAAAAAGAAAAAATATTCAAGTTAATTTTAAAAAAATTAAAAATCTATTTTTATTTTAAATCTTACTTTAACTATACTTTAAATATGAGTTTTATTTTGATACACAGTCCGTGTAAAATATTTTTACACAATTCTTCTATAAAATCCAAAATCTAAAACCCTAACCTAACACCCGAGATTCTAAACCCTAAACCTTAAATTCTAAACCTTACAACCTAAACCCCTAAACTTTAAACTCTAAACTAAACTCCTAACCTCTAAATTTGAAAAGTACGTGTAAACTTTAATTTACACATACTGTGTATCAAACTTTTTCTCTTTAAATACATTTAAAATGCTTGAGATACTTTGTTTCCCACTATTTGTTGGCATGTTTGAAAAGGAGACGTAGTATCATCATGGACGAGAACTTTGTTGATTTGGGTGACTTCCTCTCCCATTGCACTCGGATTACGTCTGAATTTGTAACTAGCGCAGTTTTGCACCTGGGTGGCAGGAGTGTTGTGCAAAATGGGGTCAGTTTCACAGCTAGAGGTTGGGAAAAATCAAGACGAGGCTGGGTTAAAGCCAATACCGGCGGTGCTTGCAATCTTGCTAGTAGGGTCATTAGTGATGACAATGATAATTGAATTTTTGGTTTCTCTAGAAGTTTGGGGGGTTCGAGCCTCTTGACTGAAGTCTGGGCTACCCACAATATTCTTTTACATGCTTGAAGACTTGAATTTTGGTTTATTGAGTTGAAGACGGATAACCTTGAGGTGAAATGTATTGTTAATGGTACTTCAAAAGCGTTCTCTGATAATACTATTGTGGATGATATTCGTGAGTTGTTGTCGAGGGATTGACAAGTTATTCTTTAAATGATTCCTAAAAAAATGAATAATGTTGCAGATGTGTTTGCTTATTTATTGCGTGATTGTCCGGTTCAATTAGTGCTGTTCGATGATCCCCCTCTATCTGTGTTGCATCTTGTCCAAAAGGAGCAGCAGGGGTGAGATTGGGGTTTTGGCTCTTGGGCATACCATGTGTATGTTTCTCTTCCAATTAAGTTTAGGAAGTTTTACTGAGGTGCATGGTGGTATTTTCCTTTTTTACCAAAAAATATATATTTAAAATATTTTCATTGTTATCTTGATTAGTTCAATTAATTCAGTAGTTTGTGTTCTTACACATTTTAAGTGACTTAAGTTCGAGTCCCCTATCGACTATTTTTACTTTTTTCCTAGCATGTACTGCATTATAAGATATAAATAAAATAGTGCAATTAGTATCACAAAGGATTGGTTGGCGTAGCGGTAAAGGCTTGGGTTTTTTCTTAAAGTTTACAAGATTAACACCAACCAAAGCCATCTATCAGGGTTATTCGAAAATTAATATATTAAATATTAATTAAATTAAAAATTAGAGAAAATTCATCTAAACGAGTGATGACACGTCTGATTAACGAGTTGCATAGTTGGGTGGTCAAAATAGGACCGCCCCCAAAGTTCGGCGGTCACCTGAGTAGTTTACCCTAAAAAATTGTACACAAATTCATTAATCTTGTGTTTGATCTTTAATCAATACTTGTTTTGACGAATATCCAACTCATTAGTTGACTAATCTAGACTGGATTTTAAAGAGGCTCAGTATTAGTTGACCCTCCCGACCCAGTTTTCTCCATTCACAACTCCAAGATTTGAATGTAGGCCTTGCTTAAGAGACCTAACACTCATCCCGCTAGACCAACTAGTTGATGGTTTTAATCCATACTTTTTAATTACTTTGTTTAAAAATTGAGAAAAAAACTTTGATACACAGCCCCTTAGTATACATGTGCTTGTTAAATTTAGGTTTAGAGTTTAGTTTATGGTTTAGAGTTTAAGAGTTTAGGTTGAGTTTTAGATTTTAAAGAAGTATTGTGCAAAAAAATTATATGGGTCGTGTATCAAAATGTAGCCCTTAAAAATTATATAAAAGTATGATAAACAGATACTATATA
Organism: Hibiscus mutabilis; assembly: GCA_019671005.1. NCBI lineage: Eukaryota > Viridiplantae > Streptophyta > Magnoliopsida > Malvales > Malvaceae > Hibiscus > Hibiscus mutabilis. The sequence goes on along the minus strand of CM033734.1, from coordinate 38,665,383 downwards.
ATAATAGTAATTATCAAAATAAATAAGCATTTGATTTCCAACTACCAGTTGTTTTAACGGGATGAGACATTTGGTCCATCAAGCAAGGTCACACGTTTGAGTTATGACATTATAAATGAAAAAACTAGATTAGAAAGGCCATTCTCATTATGAGTATTTGCAATATCCGATCTAAATTAGTTAACCAATTAATTAAATACCGATGGTTATACAAAGAAATAAAAAATATGTCATTATTTTCAATTGAGTTAGTGTCCAATTAACTCACACCAAACTCGATCAAACCATTCAAAAATATAACTAATAAAAAAATTATATACACCAAAAATTTGTTTATAAATACATTGTAAATATTAAATTTAAAGAATATTGTGATGGAGCAATGCTAAATAATCCAAAGAGATTATTAATGTAACTTAAATTTCTAGACAATTGAACATTTATTCTTTAACATCCGGAATCACTCCACAACCCATTACTAGTTGCCACCATCAGGGAAAAGAAACATGTGACGTAATAATGGGATGATATTAATTTTTTTACATTAACTTTTTGATACAATTCTTAAACTATAGACCACTTTTCACCTTTAAATTGAAAGATACTTCCCACATTCTCCTATACATTACACTAACAACAATAAGAACCAACTTAAATTCAATTGACTTTATTTTAGTTTCATTAAAACTTTATAATAAAATGTATAAATATTGTATATTAATATAAAATTGATTTGACTAAATAGAATAGTAAACAATTTAATTAAAATTTCTTTATATATATATAATAGCTTTTGAAGGAATTTTTAAGTTAAAAATCATTATAATTTCAATTATATTTTAATAAAAGTAATAATATTTTTTATTTACATTAAATATTTTTATAATTTTTATAGGCATTGATATGTTTATTTTTAAAAAGCATCTTTATCACCATATATCCGTGGTAGCCGCAGTGCATGTTGGGAGGTGTTGGCACTAGTAGTTGCCATTTCCAGATAGTCCGGCAGTGGCACCTTGGAAGGAAATGGAGCGTTGGCAACAGGAGGTGCGGCTTATGACATGGGAATCTAGAAACAACACAGTAACTGTTATATCATCGTGAAAATGTCTCCTCACTCCCCGCTCCATCTTTTTCAAGTCCGAATATCTCATTTCTCTCTTCTTTGCAGCTTCACGAACTGCGGCTTTGATCAGTCTCCGAGCAATACCCTGTATGCATGTATGTATGCCAAGCTCAGTTAGTTCCACTCGGACTAATTGCATAAGAGCTAATATCTTTTTTAAGAAAAACAGATCTTACATTTCGTGGACAGGCGTTGACAATGTTAACTGCGTCTTGATTGCTAAGGAGTTCCCAAAGACCGTCCGATGCAAATATAAGAAACTGGTCTTTCGGTTGGAGTTTCTGCACTAATATTGATGGCTTCGCTTGTAGGATCGGCTTCTCAAATGATTCCGGAACTCGAAACTTTGGCAATAGAGGTTCTTCGTTGAATTCCGGCTTCTTTAAAAATGCATCACCAATGGATCTTGAGATCTATCGCATGATAAACTTCGGTTAATTTACTATCTATTTGTGAGAAAACAGGTATTTGAGACAGAGAGAAAAGCTGTTCTCTGTATTTTTCTTATTGTTAAATGCATACAAAGTAAGCCCTGTTATAGGCTGATACATAACCGATACATCGAGTTTAGAGCTAGGACTAATCTTGTTAGTACTCTATCTATATCTTTACATAAGACTTGTATGTACAAAGTAGATTAACTACCAACTCTACACGAATACAATCTACAATTTGCACAAGCTAGTATATATTACTCGAACCCCAATACTTGTGTTCAAATATATGTCGAGCAACATAGGAAGTAATGGACAAGTTTTAATCAATTTAAAGTGGTTGCATCAATCTCATAAAACAAACTGTTAAGAAGACTACGTTGGTCGATTCTTTATTTTTCTTAAACCATCTGCATTCTATTGCTGTGTCGTACACATTATTGGACATGGATGTAGAGAAAATTGAATATATTTGGTTTTGATACTCGTATCCGAGTGCAAGTAAACAGAAGAAACAGTGGAAACAAGACAATAAATTACCTGTATTATACCTTTTACGCGCCATACTTCGTGTCGAAGGACCACTATCTTCGGATCATCGGGATGTAATGATCTCAACTCCTCTCGAATAGATTCACTACGTACATTATGCTCAGATGATAGTTGAACTGCTTTCACCTCTTTAAAGGCCTTCTCAAGTCTACCTAAGACCACTCGAGAATCTCCGACATTGGCAATGTATAGCAGTCCACCACAAATTATTCCAACCAAACAACATGAACCAACTGCAGCAATTTGAGGCTTACTTGGCCACTGCTTCTTGACGAGAGTAAGAAAATCTTCTTCCGTAGCCAAAAATGCTTTGTTGATTACATCAGCTGACATTCCATTATTCTCGGTTGTAAACTCTATACCATTTATAGCTTTCAAGTTAGCAACCATGCTCATTAGCGATCAAAACTCGGAAACTAGAGCTAGAGAAGGGGAAAATAAATTATATATAAGGGAAGAGGATTCGAGTTGAGTCCAAATTCGCCATTTGTCATCTATACTGCTAGGACTCGGATGAGAATGTCGAATACAGGTGTACAGTCTGGCTTTAAATGTCTTATGACTATCAAAAGCAAAGTTTCCAAAACATGCAACGGGAACAAAAACAAGCTCCTTGTGTTAAACATTGCAATCTATCCAAATTAGAGAGAGAAAATAACAGATTGTGATTCAATTCAATAAAGTGAAGAAAGAATAACATACTCTTGATATAGCCGAAAAGGTGTTCGTTTATAAACCTAGAAGCTTCAGGACCTCCATGACCATCGTAAATTCCAACAAATGTTCCATAAGGCCCCGACTGAAATGAGCTCAATGGACCTGATTCAAGTTGACTGTGGTCTTCCAACAGATTGTTTGCTTGAATTACTGCCATCGAAAACTTGCCAGTAAAATGTTCTCCGGAGTCTTTGTACCACAACAATCCATCAACCCTACCATTAGCATCGCCGGCTTTACAAGAACTTTCACCATCAAAAGGCTGCCTCCAGCAACGAGACACAATTTGCTTCAACGATCTTCGTACCATAACTTACATATTATCACCCAAATGACCCAGCAATCAAATTGTTCATAAAAAACAATACCGGGAACTCTGTATCTGCTCTGGTTTTCCAAACTTGCAACAGATGACTCGGATACAAAAACACACAATAATCTGCACGGTTGGAATAAGAAAAAAGAATACTTATAAAACCTTCATTTTAATCCTAAATATATATACCAGGAACACTATTAATCCTAGTATTTACTTGGATTTATGCTAAATTTCCAAATCAGCAACAGATGATTTAGAATAAAACACGCAATAATCTGCACAGTTGTAGTAAAAAGAATTTATAAAAATTTCATTTTAATCCTAAACATCAATACGGGAGTTCTATAAACCCAATGTATTTGCTCGGTCTTCCACTATATTTCCAAATCTGCAACAGATGGTTTAGATATAACACACACATTAATCAGAACAGTTGCAATAAAAGAAATTTATAAAACCTTCATTTTAATCCTTAAAAACAATACCAAGAACTCAATTAAACCCTAAGTATGTGTCCCAGCTTCTGCTAAATTTCCGAATCTGCAACAGTTGCAATGTAATGAACTTATAGCACTTCCATTTTTATCCTAAAAATCAGCCTGCACAGTTGTAGTAAGAAGAATGCAGGCATAATCAAATCAACCCATGTATGCTTTTGGAGATCCAACAAACCACAATGTTGTTCCCCCTCTTCATTTTTCTTGAAATACTCACGTATCAAAACATGATTACAAGGATATAACCCTCCGACTATCTTCTAAAATATATGAAAAAACTTCAAGAAGATTGAATATACCCGTGTTAAAACTTATACTCATATCCGACACTCAAACTCAAGTCAAGTAACATAAGCCTATTCACATTGCATGAATGAACAAAGACAAGACAGGAATTTCAGATTATGAACATATGTATGCTTAAATTGGAAACATATCGATGAACAAATTTAGAACAACAAAAATATAACTCTGGGACAAATAAATAAATATAAAAAAACAAATTCAGACATTTATCAACTGATACCTTAAAGACATCAAACGAAATGGACAAATTGATGATCTTAAGGTCTTGACTAAAAATATTAAAAAAATCTAGTATTACAGAAATACGAAGCCTGAAACAAATTTAAAATAAAAACCAGACACCTATTAAATTATACACCTTAAAGCATAAAAAATCCAGATTGCAAAAAGAAAAAGGAAAAGAAAGGCAAGCGTCAATCGTCATAAAAACATCAAAACATGATTATTTGTAAGAAAAAAAAATCAAACAGATATTTCCTTCTTACGTACCTTAAGAAACAATGAAGGGTAGATTAACAAAAACCCATCATTTCGAAACTAGTATGAACCAAACAATCGAACAAAAGAAATATATATATTTTTTAGGGAAAGAAAAAACAAAACAGAGGAAAGGTTTGAGGGGTAGATTTTTGGAGAAACTTTTTTAACAAAAGAAATATCGAGTTTATGATTCTGATTTGTTTCTGTTTTTCTTTCTTTTTTTCATTTTTATGTTCTAATTTATTTGCTGTATAATGGGAGGTTTTGACTGGTTTTCAGGCTTTCAACAAACCAACATTTTAGCAACTTTCTCTCTTTTTTTAGCAAACTTTCTTCTCCTTTTTAGGTAATTATTTTGAATTTCTTCCTTGTGTCACGCCCGTAGAATCTATTAGTCCCGAACGTGCGGCCTTAGACGCTCTCGAACAAGGCAACGCCTAAGTAAGCCTGACGATCAAAGCTTCAAAGCTAAGACCCTTGCGGAAAACAAAGAACAACTGAAAGAAAATGGCTAAGGAAAGCTCAAGCAAGGAGAAGTGAGTGAATGCTTTGTATATTCCTCAAATCTGAAGTGATTTACAAGTGAGGGAGGGGGCCTCTATTTATAGTTGAACTCCCCTACATTCAATGGCTCAGATTGATTTACATCGACGGTCTAGATCGACCTTATCCTAAAGAAATCTTACTTTTGGGATTCCTTCTTATCACAAACATTATCTACAAGTAAAAGGATGCTTTGACCGAATTACCCTCCTGAATACTTCATGGATCTGGGCTGATTTGGATGGGCTCGGACCCTAAGGTTTGGGTCGTGACATTCTCCCCCACTGGATCTAGCGACGCCCTCGTCGCTCGGTTGAGATGGTACTGACTCACTTGATCCTTGAACTGCCATAGACCTTCGGCTGGTTCCCAACTCCATTCACTTTCGGGAAGTCCCTTCCATTGAACAAGATACTCGTGCCTTGGTCGATGACCTGGTCGTCGAATGACCCTCTCCGCTTGGATGTCTTCAATTTCATTCTCATAGGAGACCTTTATCCCGATTGGCGCTCGGTGTGACTTGCCTCGATCTGGATCCAACTCATCTTGATGGTATGGCTTGAGTAGACTGACATGGAATACTGGATGAGCTCGGATGTTCGATGGCAACTCCAATCGATAGGCTATGGTGCCTATCCGCTTCACAACTTTGAACGGTCCCTCGTATCTTCGCACAAGCCTTTTGTGCACGGTTGGGTTGCGCAAAATCCCGGTGAGCTTTGCAAGGACTAAGTCACCAACTTGAAAATTCACGTCCCTACGTTTCTTGTCCGCCCACTTCTTGGTCCGTTTTCCCGCCTTGTGTAGACAAGCTCGGGCTAAGTCATGATGTTCTTGCCACTCCTTGGCAAACTTGTGTGCTGCTGGATTAGGCCCCTCGTACTTGGTAGCAACTGCGTTGGGTGTGAGCGGTTGCTGCCCGGTCACGATCTCAAACGGACTCTGGTTGGTCGCCTCGCTCCGTTGTAGGTTGTAGGAAAATTGGGCCACATCTAGCAGTTTTGGCCAGTCGCGCTGCGTGACACTCACATAGTGTCTCAAATAGATCTCCAATAATGCGTTCACTCGTTCGGTTTGCCCGTCCTTCTGTGGATGAACACTCGTGGAGAAGTTCAGGCTTGATCCCATAAGCTTGAACAACTCGGTCCAGAATCTGCCCGTGAACCGCATGTCCCGGTCACTAATGATCGTCTTTGGCACTCCCCAATACTTGACCACGTGTTTAAGGAAAAGACGAGCCGCTTCCTCGGCTGGGCACACCTTTGATGCTGGAATAAACGTCCCATATTTAGAAAACCTGTCAACCACAACCATTATACTAGACAGGCCGTCAGTGTTGGGCAAACCTACAATAAAATCCATGGAAACACTTTCCCATGGTCGCTCGGGAATGGGCAATGGCTGCAACAGTCCCGCGGGTCTCTTCATCTCGATCTTGTCCTGTTGGCACACAAGGCAAGTCCTCACATAGGTTTCAACATCTTCGCCCATGCGTGGCCAATAGTAGTGCTCCGCAATGAGTGCTAAGGTCCGGCTTATTCCCGGATGTCCCGCCCACTTGGAATCATGACACTCCTTCATGACTTCCTTGCGCAACTCCCCGAACTGAGGCACATAGAGGCGATGTCCTCGAGCATACAACAAGTCCCTCTCGATCCAGAATCTTCTCGTGGTCCCTTCCTTGGCATAATTAATCAATATTCTGGCCGTTGGGTCATGTGATAGCCCCTCTTTGATGCGCTCTAGCAAGTGTCCCTTCGGCAAGCTCACAACCTCGATGTTGTACCTTCGGCTTAAGGCATCAGCAACGGAATTAACCTTCCCCGGCTTGTACTCCATGGCAAAATCAAATTCTGTAAGAAACTCTTGCCAACGAGCCTGCTTGGGAGATAACTTTTTCTGAGTAAGAAAATAACTATTGGCAATATTATCGGTATATACCACAAACCTCGACCCAAGTATGTGGTGTCGCCATGTGCGCAAACAGTGCACTACTGCGGTCATCTCTTTTTCATGGACCGTGTACCTCCGCTCGGTCTCATTGAGCTTCCGGCTTTCGTATGCAACCGGATGTCCCTCTTGCATAAGGACCCCACCAATAGCAACGTCGGATGAATCGGTGTAAACTTCAAAAGGCTTGGTGTGATCCGGCAATACCAACACTGGCTCACTCGCCATAGCTTGCTTCAAGTTCTCAAAAGCTTTCTAACAATCGGCACTCCAATCCCACGCCTTGTCCTTCTTCAGCAACTCGGTCAAAGGTGTGGCGATTTTGGAGTAGCTTTTGACGAACCTCCGATAGTAATTGGCTAACCCGAGGAAGGATCTCAACCCCGTCACCTTCGTTGGCGGTTCCCAATCAACAATGGCTTGAATCTTGGCCTCGTCCATCCGGATCTTGCCACCACCAACAATGTGGCCTAGGAATGGGACCTCCTCTTGCGCAAATGAGCACTTTTCCTCTTTGACATAGAGCTCATTTTGCCGTAGAACCTCGAACACCTACCTTAAGTGCTCAACATGCTCCCCAAGTGTCTTGCTATAGACCACAATATCGTCAAGGTAAACAACAACGAACTGATCAAGAAAGGGTTGTAGTACCTTGTTCATGAGAGTACAGAAGGTAGCGGGAGCATTCGTGAGGCCAAAAGGCATCACCATGAATTCATACGAACCGTAGCGAGTCACACATGTTGTCTTCGGTTCATCACCTTCTGTGATTCTAACCTGCTAATATATATTGACCGCAAATCCAACTTGGTGAACCACCTTGCACCACCAAGTTGATCGAACAAGTCAGCTATCAGTGGGATCGGGTACTTGTTCTTCACTGTGAGCTTATTCAAAGCCCGATAGTCGATGCACATTCGAAGCGTTCCATCATGCTTCTTTTGAAAGAGCACCGGCGCACCGTAGGGTGCCTTTGACGGTCGGATATACCTGGCATCGAGGAGTTCCTTCAATTGTCTGCGCATCTCCTCTAACTCGGGTGAAGCCATTCGGTAAGGAGCTCGGGCTGGCGGCTCCGCATTCGGCACAAGATCAATCTTGTGATCCACCTCCCTCTTCGGTGGGAGATGCTTGGGCAACTCGGCAGGCATCACATCCTTGAAATCTGCCAAGACTTGCTTCACCTCGGTTGGGATCTCGTCGGATTGATTTGTCCCATCATGGACCAAAGTAGCCAAGTAGGTGGGTTCCTCCTTGCGCACCCCCTTGTTGAACTGGATGGCTGACAGCATCTTGGCCCCAACTCCTGTCTCTCGTCTTACCGGAACCATGCACCGATGTGCCGGGTCAAGAATGCACAAACAATCGGCAAAGGGAACAGGCAAAGCATTAATCCGGTCAAGTAGGCTAAGTCCAATCACAAAATCGAAGTCATCAAGAGGGATTACCTTGATAGCTTCCTTACCAGTCCACCGGCCAATTTCTAACTTGACTCCTCTTGCTACTCCCGCAATCGGAGTCTCCTTGGCATTCACGGTTTTGATGAACCCACTTGCCTTCTCCACATGAAGGCCAAGTTTCTTGGCAACTGGTTCTGACACGAACAATTCTGAGGCACCGGTGTCCACAAGTGCGCTCAACTTTCGACCCGCCACAATGATGTCCACGAACATTAGACCCTTCTTCTTGGAACCCTTCTTGGTCTCCATGGAACTGATGAGGGAATTAAGCATGAGGGCTTTATTGCCTTTATTGGTTGGCTTTGCGAGCAGGGGGCAATTTCTCTTGATGTGTTACCTTTACAGTTGTAACAAACGACGTCCCAAGGCTTGCTAACTTTATTGCCTTTATTGGTTGGCTTTTCGGACCCGTCCTTGGCATGCCTGTCTTTGTCTTTCCTCCCGTTGCCTTTGTACTTCGGCTTTTCTTTGAAATTGTCCGACTTCTTATGTTCAAACTCTGCAAGGGAGTTGGCAGTGGCCATCGCCTTAGAAAGATCTTGGATCTCCATTCGATGTAGCTCCATCTTTGCCCAACGTTGTAGCCCATTCTTGAAGGAAAATAGGGCGTCGGCCTCGCTCATGTCTTGGATTTGGAGCCTAAGTTCTGTGAACTTCTTGACATACTCTCGGATAGAGCCGTCATGTTGTAGCTGGCGTAACTTCTCTCGGGCCTCATTTTGAGCATTCTTTGGGTAGAAGTGCTCCTTGAACTCGAACTGGAACTCCTTCCACGTCTTGACGGGAAGAGTCTCATCCTCCGCTTGGGAGCATCTGTGTCGCCACCATAAGAGAGCGGAATCAGACAAATAAATAGAAGCTGTGTTTACCTTTGTTGCTTCATCATCGATGCCCATGAGTCGGAAATACTGCTCCAACCCCCAAATGAAGTTGTCCACTTCTTGGGCTGCCCTTGCCCCCTTGAACTCCTTCGGCTTTGGCGCATCGATCCTGGGCTTAGCTGCAGGTGCTTCACCCACCATGCCAGTCAATACGGCATTCTTGTAGAGAGATAGCTCGGCAGTGAGCTTCTTCATCTCCCCCGCATGTTCCGCCTTCATGGTCTCCATCGCACCTTGAAGGGAACGTACATGTTGGTCCATTTTCTCATACATCGCGTTGAGAACTTCTTGGACCTCCTCGGTGATTTCCTCATTGAGTGAATCCACCTTCTCGAGGCGTGGCTCCGCCTCCTCCTGGGCCTCTTGAACATTACCCATGGCTTCCTCCAGGCGAATAACCCTCTTCTCCAAAGTTGAGATGATGTCCCTAGAACTTTCTCGCTTCTTCCCCGCAACTGCAGCACGAGTATCTCGGTCAGTTGGTGGAACCTCGCTGGTGCTTTGTGGTGCCATTTCTCTCGGTCAGACTAGCTCTGATACCACTTGTCACGCCCGTAGAATCTCGTAGTCCCGAACGTGCGGCCTTAGACGCTCTCGAACAAGGCAACGCCTAAGTAAGCCTGACGATCAAAGCTTCAAAGCTAAGACCCTTGCGGAAAACAAAGAACAACTGAAAGAAAATGGCTAAGGAAAGCTCAAGCAAGGAGAAGTGAGTGAATGCTTTGTATATTCCTCAAATCTGAAGTGATTTACAAGTGAGGGAGGGGGCCTCTATTTATAGTTGAACTCCCCTACATTCAATGGCTCAGATTGATTTACATCGACGGTCTAGATCGACCTTATCCTAAAGAAATCTTACTTTTGGGATTCCTTCTTATCGCAAACATTATCTACAAGTAAAATGATGCTTTGACCGAATTACCCTCCTGAATACTTCATGGATCTGGGCTGATTCGGATGGGCTCGGACCCTAAGGTTTGGGCCGTGACACTTGGCTTTAAATAAATAAATAAAATTTTGATTATAACTTAAATATTTATATTCAATACACTTGATATGTGAAAATATGATTAGGGAACTAGGTTTAGGTATTGTAGTTAGAGATTATGGTTTAAGATAATATGGTTACGGATTTAGATTTAAATTTATAAACCATAAATTTTAACTATAATCCCTAAATTCAAAATCATAAAATCATAAGTTCTAAAATGAATACATAATCCTAAAACTAATAAGTTTGCAAAAAAAAAAATTTCACCGACAGTTTATGAAATAAGGAAAAATATTCTATGCACCGATGATGAAAACAAAAAGTTTCATGGAAACAAAAAATTTTCACAAACATCTTAATTTTTGGTATAATATATAGAAAAATTTTACAACAGACGTCGTACACAATTAAACATTATTAATACTGAATATTATTAAATACTACAAATTTTTTAATAAAAATTAAAATCATAAAAAAATTTAACGAACGATTAGACATATTTTAAACTAAATTTAATTATTTAAAATAAAATTTGAATTTAAATTAAATTACCTTTCATATTTTTATTTTATATTATTTTTAATTTTTATTTTTAAATAATAAGATCATATTCTCTACCATATTTAAACCCTAGATAAACAAATTTTATGTCTTTCTTTTTTCCTTCTTGCCGCAGTCGCCGTCGTCACCCCAACTGTCAGGTAAGATTATCGCCGCAGCCGTCACCTTTTAGTGCCGTCGTTCGACATAAACTTAGCGTTGATCGTCGGTTTAAGGTGTTGTAATCGCGTCCCATTTTTCCGATTGAAGCCTCCGCCACCGTGCCTTCCATACCAGTTGCAGCGCCGCTTGTCGCGCCTCCGTCCCTGCTGCAGCCTGACCGCCTTTCGCGCAACAAGGTAAGCTTTGTCCTTTTTATTTCTATTTGGTCCCGTCCGACGTCGACAGTCTGACCCAATCTCGACGTCCCTAAATTTCACATCGACAGAATTATTCCCCAGCTCTAATCCTCAAATTCTCAAACCCTAACCATCACCTAAACCTTAATTTTCAAAAAAATTCTAAATTGAGAACCCTAATTTCAAAATCTCCCAATTTAGGAAATTTAATTTCCCAAATTCCCCTAAATCGGAACAGTAATTTCGAAATACCCCTGATTTCTAATCCTATTTTCTAAATTTCCCCAATTTTGAACCCTAATTTTCAAAATGTCCAATTTTAAACTTTAATTTTCAAAATTCCCAATTTAAACCCTAATTTTTAAAATTTCCCAAATCTCAAATCCTAATTTTCAATATCCCCAAATTGTTGGTGAAAAGAATAGTTTCACAAATATTTTTAAGATGATAGATTGTATTAATATCTGAAATATTATAATTATAAAAATATTTTAATTGAATCGTATACATAAATATTAAATTATTAATTATAAAATTATTAATCTGGTCTCATTTATGATAGTACTAACTACTGAAGCATGTTAAGCAGCAGAAAATGAAGAAAAAATATTAAATAAAACTCTCATTACAATCGCGTTCAATGTACATAGTATGTACGGAGACTTTACATGTTCCTTCATTTCCCAAATTCTTGATGTGACCATATATGAATTGTAAAGAGTTTAGAAATATGATTTTGATGCACACATATTATACTTGTCTGCAATTCTTTTTCAAACCGCATTGTGTCTTCATGACTTTATCTGAAACAAGTTACAATCTGTATATATGGTTGTAGTGTTGATTTGATTATTATGTCCTTTTTGCAGAGAGATTACGTGAGTTAACTTGGAGTGGTGTTCCACCTTATATGCGTCCTAGTGTATAGAGACTTATTTTGGTAAGCTCAGAATCATCAGTTTCAGGCTTTAGATGGACTTCAACTCTATGAACCAATTCATTACTTTTCTTTTCTGCAAAGGCTGTGATTTTTTTCTTCTTTTTTTTTTTTACGTAAAGTAATGATTTTTTTTGTTAATTGCTACTACATTTAATATTATCAAATTTATAAAGTCCTACATATATAAATAGTTCTAGTACAATCAGGGGCAGTTCAAAGATTTTGGGGCCCTGTGCAATTTTTAAAATGCGGCCCTTAATTTATAATCGGTAAGAGATACTATAATTTTTTTCTTCCAAAAAACTATCTTAATAGAAAAATATTATTATACTATCCTCTTGAACAACAAAAAATTGACTTGTAAACATCTAAAAATTAAACATTTTCACTTAAAATGTGTCATTCTTTTTGCATGTTTAAAGTTTTAGATAATTGTTATATATATACACATAATTATATATACAAATTTATAATTTTTTTATAACTATTTAACTTAAGTTCTATATTTTTGAGGCCCTCCCTCTCGGTGCCTTATGCGGTCGTTTCTATCGCGCCTGTCCAGAACCCCTATGAGTACAATTCATTGGCTTATGCTTTCTTAAAGCTTTATAACATTTTAGTCCCTGCATTCCTAGACTAATGATTTGTTTGGATTTAATGACGTAATGATATTATATTTGTATTTAGCGTCAGATATATCTTTTCTAGGAAGTATTTATTATTTAGTTTTAGTTGGTCCAAATGTAATTCCCTAAGAGGACTGTCTTTTTCTTTGTTGTGTTGTCTTGGTGGCATTGTATTCCAATTAATGGAACCAATAAAGTCATTCTTTAGATGAAAAAATTCCGCATGCCTCATATTTAATATCTTTGGTTAACTAATCTTTTATCAGGTGGATATAAATCATCTTTATTAAATAAATTTGATTACCCGTTTAGCATTGTATGAAATGACAACAGGGATATATTCCATCTAATTTAGATAGAAGGGAGGGAGCTCTAAGGAGGAAACACATTTAGTGTCTTGATTGTGTTGTTTAATTAAATTAATGTCGCACATCGTATCGATATCGATTGTGAAGTAATTTTAAAGAATAATAAATATAGAGCTCAATTAAATTGTTTATATTTGATACTATTATTTTTGCCGGCTTCATATAGTTATGAATTGAAAATTATGGAAAATTATCCAACTGTTTTCGATTGACAATCAACTAACAATCGGTAGTGTCCAGATCGCCCAAGAATTATACTTGCGCAATTAATTTGAATTAATGCTCTTTGATTTATTTAGTTTAAGGATGAGTTTGTGAGACATTTCAAAACCATGATTGTTGCTTATTCGCTACTATTTAGAATTATTTTTTTATTTATCAACATAAAAAAACATTTAAAATATATTTAGATATATTTTTTCTTATTTACTTCAGTACGTAACAAAATGTACCGTGTATACAAGAAATTATGATCCAAGAACCAAGGTGATAAAGAAATTGGCAGAGTAAGATTTTCTATTGTTGGTCGGGATCCTCTTATTAAGGTGTTTATCGTCCACCCTCCAAATTATTTTCTTTTACATAAAGCAGCCCCTCTCTCATTTAAGTATCTTCTAAAATTTCATGCTAAAGGGATTAAAGCACATTGAGCGGAAATGATCTTTAAAGGGAGACTCGAGATCGGACAATTTTATTTCGAAGTATCTTCTAAAAATTAATTTATGTAAAAACAGAGTATTTACTTCAACAATCTTTTTTGGCTAAACGTTATTCTTTATTTCGAAGTTTGCCGATTGAGCGGAAATAATGCATGGAGATTCGAGATCAGAAATGAAGTAAATACTTCAACATGCTTTAAACAATTAAATACTCCATGTTTACATAAATTATAAAGCTCCTTCTATTTGTAACATATCAATGAATTTATTTAAGTATCTGCTAAAAGTTCATGCTAAAGAATAAGGTATACTTCTAAGGGTTGAAGTTTAAATGTTCATGCTAAAGAGATTTAAATTGAATTATTATTTTTTGAAAGGGGTTGAAATATATATTCTTTCATTGAAAATGACTAAACCTGATAGTTTTTATCTGAATCTAAAACTTAACATGACTAACTCGAATCCAAATTTAATTTGACCTTGAAAATTCAATAGTTCAAACCCAAAATAACTCGAACTCAAAATTGACTCAAACTTAAAATGATTCAAACTTAAAATAATCCAAATGTGAAGTAATTTAAATACAAAATGACTTGAACATGTAATTTGATAGGGAGAGTATTTAGAAAGCGATAAAATTAAGAAGTGATTGACATAAAATAATAAAATTTTGAGTGGTAAAATTGTTTTTGTTTATTTAAAAAAGGTTTAAATTAAATTATTGCTCTTTGTACGTAATCAATTTCGGAATTAGGGTTTTAAATTTAGAAAAATTTGAAATTAGGGTTCTAAAATTAAGAAAATTTTAAAATATAGTTTGAGATTTGGATAAGTTTAAAAATTAGGTTTTATAATAGGGGGATTTTAAAAATTAGGGTTAAAATTGGGAATTTTGGAAATTAGGATTAGAGATTCCGATAATTAAGAAATTGGGTTTGATATTTGGTGAATTTCATAATTAGGAGAAATTTGGAATTAGGGTTCCAAATTAGGGCTCTAAATTTAGAAAATTTTAAAATTAGAGTTTCTAATTTAATAAATTTTGGAAATTAGGGGTTGGGTGGTGGTAGGGTTTGGGCGATGACTGGCCGGTGATCTCGGCAATCGGCGGCCAAATCTAAATAAAAAAATAAAAGGACAGAAGCTGCGCGAACGGCAGAGAATGACAGCCTGGCTCGAACGACGGCAAGACTGTAGTAGGGACGAAGGCGCGACAAGCGGCGCTACAATTGCTGTGGACGGCACGACAACATCGGCTTAAAATTGAGAAAAAGGGACGCGATTAAAGCACTCTAAACTGACGATCGGTGCTCGTTAATGTCGAACGGCGGCACTACAGGATGGCGGTTGCGGCGGCAATCTTGCCGGCTAACGGTTTGGTGACAGCGATTGCTGCTGCGTCAAGGAGAAAAAAGAATTTAGGATTTGTTTCTCTAGGGTTTGAATATGATGGAAAATATGATCTTATTATTTGAAAATAAAAATTAAAAATAATATAAAATAAAAATATGAAAGATAAATTAATTTAAATTCAAATTTTATTTTAAATAACTAAATTTGGTTTAAAATATGTCAAATTGTTCGTTGAATCCCTTGTGATTTTAATTTTTATTAAAAAATTTAAAGTGTTTAGTGGTGTTAAGCTTTAGTGGTGTTCAACAGTGTGCGACGCCCGTGGTAGACTCATCCATAATACATGTCCATTTTATGATCTAGGTTCGAAATTTGTAATTTTTTTCTAACAATATTTCTCCAAGGTTTGAACTCGAGTTCTCTTCTTAGAAGAACAATGTGCCTTGTCATTACCTCCAACACTTATTGGTAAAACCTTTCATTTTTAATAACTCGAAAGAAAAATATAATTAAAATTTAAAATTAATTCATTGAAAGTGTCGAGTGTTATTACTCAGAATTGATATTTTTAAGAAAAAATGCTTAATATAAAAATATGTGCTCAAATTATACTCTTTTTTTAATTATAGGTGTCTAAATTTTTTGGTAAAAATATGTATGTAACATTTCATTATATTAGGTGTCTAACCCTTAATGGTTGTCTAAAAAATACGTTATCCAATCAAAAATGATACATGATTTTGATTTTAAATTTTTTTGATTTTTTATTTCTTTTAGCTTAATTAAAAAATTCTAAATTTTTCAAAATTCACAAAATAATCTCCAAACTCCAAATTCGAGCACTATCGTTGTCGTTCATCATGCTGTCGTCGATGGAATGAAGCCTCCTTCTCTCACCGCAAGACTCACACGTCATCGCTCCTTTCGCGAACGACACTCCTTCGAAGTTAGGCATGCCGTTCTTCATTGGGAGGATGGGATAAATGATCATGGGGGTCAGACGATGAAAGTGGTGGGCATGTCGTCGACGATTGGCGGATGCGACAACTAAAATTTGAATTTGGGACTTAGGGATTAAAGATTTAGGGATTTGAATACTATTTTAGAAATTTTTGAACATTTCAAGATTTTTTAAATTCTGAATTAAAAAAATAAATGAAAATAAAATAAAAATATGTCATGCGTCATTTTTGATTGGTTAATTTTTTTAAATGACCGTTAACGGCTAGACACTTAAAATTAATGAAATGAAATATTAGACACTTAAAGTTTAAAAAAATATATAGTTTATACACTTATTTATATATTAAACCAAAAAAGCGATAGAATAAAAAATAGAAAAATACGTCAACTGTCAAATTATTTAATAGATTATAGTGAATTTTATAATGTAAATTAAAATAGTTTATGGATGATAAGGATTTTTAGAGGAGTTGTCCTCAAATTAAACATATTTGAGAGTAAAAGATTTGATTATGAAAATTTGTGATATGTGTGGACGACTTTTAAAAGATATAATCTTCAATGATTACATTTGATGACTTCATATTCATGCATGTAAATTTACTGGTGCATTAAAATCTTTTGACATTGAAATTATTCTTTAGAAAAATCACAGTACTCATAATTTATCCTTTCAAGATCACAATTTCTAAATTCATTGGAAAGGTGAAAGTCATCCGCGGGTTGTCGATTTTATTTTAAAATTCACCGTAACCCGTTAAATAATTTTAGAGTTGGTGTATTTCTCCAATTATCCATTTATTCCTAGAAAAACCCTTAGATTTTAGACAAAATTTGTTGATGTTCAAAATGTTAGATAACGAATAGAGAAGTGAAGATGGAGGCAAAGATGAAAATAAGGGCGGTGGTTGATAACAGTTTGTGATGGTTCACCTATTCTGAGATAGACAGAGAGTCATTGGTAAGAAATAGAGAGAGATGACGGAAATCTTAGTGTGGAGAGTTTCACTTGGTCGTTCCCTTCAGGTCAGAGATACTTATAGGTGAATGATATTGTTTCATGGGAATGGGCCAGACATAGTGACGGCTATTGATGGATTGACAGGATTAAGCATTAAACTCATCAGATAATTTTTTCAGTCTGATCATGTGGGTTTGCAGACTAGATTTGACTAACAAACAGTAAATTTGGCTGGTGAGTCAGACGGATCTGATGACTATCATGTCAAGGACTATATGAAGGCGAGAACTCTGGAGGCCGTGGTATCTTATGTTGTTGAGAACTCATGAGACATAGATAAACGGAGGTGTGTCGTTTGTAGGCGGAGATATAACAGTTCTAATGGGATATAACGAAATCATTTATATCCTTTTTGAAAAATGTCATTTATAATTTGATTTGGTTTGATATGACATAAATACATAAACATAAAAAATATTAAAATCTATGTAACACATTTATCAAGATTTAAATAGGAAATATATATATTAATTTAGACACGATAATAAATACAACAAGAATCCAGGAATTATTGAATTGATCCCAGTCATTTCAGCAAGAAATCAGCCATAGAAATGGGACTACGAAGAAGATCAAAAGTATTATAATTACTTAAAGTGTCTTTCAATATTGTAATTTGACCTTCTTTCAAAAGTATATATTCGTCCAGACCTTGTATTCTCCTTCTCAATGCATTAATCTCTGAATTTAAAACCATGCTCTTCTCATTATATTGCTTCACTTCTTCCTATGTCACATCTCTCTCCTGGGAAACCTTAACCAATCTACCCTTCAACATGCTTACTTCCTTCATCCATTCTTCTAACTCGCTCTACAGACGCCTTGCATCCTCGTCCTTTCTCGAAACCTGTTTATGAGTTCAGTTGCTAATGAAAATGATGGAGGTAATGTTCTAGCCAAGATTCCCCGCATTTACTTGAATTTGATTATTTGCCTATTGCTAAAAGGAAAGGGGTAAGACAATGTACAAAACACCCCCATTCAAAGGTATGCTGCTTATGGTAATCTAATGCCATCATTTAAGGCTTTTACAACTTGCTTAGATAAAGAACAGATACCTAACACTATTGAGGAGGCTCTAAAAGATTCTAAGTGGAGAATGGCTGTTAAAGAGGAGATTGAAGCTTGAAAAAAATGATACTTGGACCATTACAAATCTTTCGCAAGGCAAGAAACCAGTCGGATGCAAATGGGTGTTCTCCATAAAATACAACTCTGATGGCAGTATACAGAGGTATAAAGCAAGGTTGGTGGCCAAGGGTTTTACTCAAACCTATGGAATTGATTATAATGAGACATTTGCTCCTGTAGCTAAGCTAAATACGGTTAGAGTTTTCTTAAGCTTGGCTGTAAACAAGGATTGGAAGCTTCATCAACTTGACATTAAGAATGCCTTTCTTAAATGAAAATTGGAAGAAGAAGTGTACATGAGAGTGCCTTTGGGTTTGAAGTCAGTAAAAGGAGATTAGAAAGTTTGCAGACTTAATAAAACTATCTATGGTTTGAAGCAGTCACCTAGAGCCTCGTTTGACAGATTCACCAAGGTGATTCTAAAAAATGGATACAAACAATCATTGGCAGATCACACTCTCTTCATTAAGGTAACCTCTAGCAATAAAAGGGTTATTTTAATAGTATATGTGGATGACATAATTCTGACAGGTGATGATGATGAAGATATAAGTCACTTGAAAGGGTTGTTAAATACACAGTTTGAAACAAAAGACCTAGGAAAGCTCAGATACTTTCTAGGCATGAAGGTTGCTAGGTCGAGCAAAGGTCTGGTGATAAACCAGAGGAAATATGTTCTTGATCTACTTAATGAAGCAGGAATGTTGGGATGCAAACCAGTTGATACTCCCATGGAAGCAGGCTTAAAATTCAATAAAGAGGACACAAGCCCTAAAGCTGATAAGGGTAAATTTCAAAGGTTAGTGGGAAAGTTGATTTATTTTTCATTAACCACACCAAGCATTACTTTTCAAGTTAATATTATCAGTCAACACATGACTGATCCAAGGAAAGATCACATGGAAGCTGCAATTAGAATTTTGAGACACTTGAAAGGGACACCAAGGCATGGATTGCTATTTAAAAAGACTCAAGAAAGAACTGTTCAGATTTATTCAGATTCAAGTTGGGCAAGCGAACTGACAGAAAGGAGATCAACTAGTGGTTACTGCTCCTTTGTTTGGGGAAATCTAGTAACCTGGAGGAGTAAGAAAAACATTTGTATCTAGAAGCAGTGCTGAAGCAGAATATAGGGCTTTAGCATTGGGAATGTGTGAAAGAATTTGGTTGTTAAAGCTATTGAAGGAGTTAGATGTGAACCAAGAGGAGAAGTTTGAGATTTTTTGTGATAATCAGTCCACCATACAAATTGCTCGAAATCCAGTCTGTTAGATTATTCGATAGAGTTAGAGTCCTTATGCAAATAGTAGTTTAAATTAAAGTTTAAAGATAGAGTTAGAGTCCTTATGTAAATAGTAGTTTAAATTAAAGTTTACTTCCTAAAAGATAGAGTTAGATGTCTTTTGTACTTAGGACTCCTAATTGTAACTAAAGTCCAATACTTGAGTCTATAAATTCACTGTAAAGGGATGTAATTTTTCGAAAATATTCAATAACAGAAAATCAATTTTGTTTTTTTTCTTATTTTCTGCAGAAACTTAAATTCTGCTTTATTTTTCTACGTTATTTATTTTTTTCCTAAGGCTGGAAAATTGCTTTTCTATATGGTATCAGTCTAACATCGATCCTAGTTAGATTTCTTAATGGGATCCCCTTCGACAACCTTTAAGATGCTGTCCATAGCAGAGCAGGCTGCTAGATTGGAGTTTTTTTTTCCAGAAATTTCAGGTTCGACAGTAACCTGTGAAGTAGATTTAGCCCTCGCGGAGGATAAAAGAATACAAAATACTTGTTCTCCTACTGCACTTTTTTCTACCAAAGGTGCATCAGCATGGATCATCGACTATGGAGCATCTGATCACATGACTGGTAACATGGAATTATTCCTTAGTTTTTTAGATTCATCTTCTACAAGTTCTATTAAAACAGCCGATGACTCTTTCTCTCCTATCAAAGGAAGTGGCTCAATACTTATTAATGATAATTTATTGCTTGAAGATGTTTTGTTTGTGCCTAATCTCGCATGCAATCTCCTCTCTGTTAGTAAACTCTCTAAGAATTTGGAGTGTTCATTACAGTTTACTGAATCTGGTTGTATTTTGCAGGCAATGAATTCGAGGAAGATGCTTGGCACTGCTAGCTTGCAAAATGGTCTCTATGTCCTCGAAAATCAACCATCTACCCTACCAAATACTTCTTGCTCTTTTACTTCTTTAGGGCAAATTGATAATATAATGTTATGGCATTTTAGGTTAGGGCATCCTAATTTTCATTATCTTGTTAAATTATTCCCTGAATTGTTTGTTAATAGAAAACCAATTTCTTTTAAATGCCATATATGTCATCTCGCTAAATAGACAAAAGCATCCTATTTACCATCTTCCTACAAACCTTCCCAACCTTTTTCATTAATTCATAGTGATGTTTGGGGTCCTTCTCGAGTGAAGAATGTAACTGGAAGTAGGTGGTTTGTAACTTTTATTGATGATCATAGTAGAACAACTTGAGCATATTTGTTAAGGGATAAATCTGAAGTAGCCTCTATTTTTGAGAAATTTTACAATATGGTTGAAACCCAATTTGGAAGTAAAATTCAGATCTTCAAATCTGATAATGAGAGTGAATATTTTACCAAGTCATTGGGGGAATTTTTTTAACAAAAAAGGGATTGTTCAACTTAGCACTTGTGTAGATACACCACAACAAAATGGGGTTGTAGAAAGGAAAAATAGGCATTTGTTGGAGGTAACTAGGTCTTTGATGTTCACTAGTAATATTCCTAAGTATTTGTGGGGTGAGGCTTTGTTAACCGCAACCTATCTCATTAATCGAATGCCTAGTAAGGTTTTGCAATACAGAACACCTAGAGCTATTTTTTTTGGAGAGTTACCCCAATTTTAAACCTCTATCCTCTATTCTCCCTTTTAAAGTTTTTGGTTGCACTGTGTTTGTGAAAGATTATGTTCCCTCTAGGTCAAAACTTGACCCCAAATCCTTGAAATGTGTCTTGGTCGGGTATTCTTCACTTAAGAAGGGCTACAAATGTTATAATCCTCATTCTTAGAAATTTTTTACTTCCTTGGATTTCACCTTTTTTGAACAGGAACCTTATTTCCCCGCAGCTGCAAATCAGGGGGAGAATTGTGATGTTTTTCAGCCTCCTACCAATCAGGTTTATCCTTCTTTACCTTCAGAGTTATTACCTACTAATAATCCTTTGTTATTTGAACCTCATACTCCTTTAAACCCTTCTACTTCTTCACCTATTATTACACCTACAGCTTCCCATCCTTCACCTATTGTTATTATTCCTCAGAATTCACCTAAACCTTCCTCACAAACTCCTCCGCCTCCTAAGCAGCTGAAAGTTTATACCATAAAACATAAATTTATTCCAGAGACTGTTTTGCAATCTGACACTTGCCGAGCTTGCTTTTGTAACAGTAGAATTTCATTTGAAGAAGTAAAGAGGCAGTTGGATGGCAAAAATCCTTTAAGAATTGAGAATAAACGTGTAAATGTCCATCGGACATGTATGCAATTTGAGTTAAAATGGTATAGCATAAATGTCAGAACATTGATCAGTTCCAGATAGGTATTGGTAGGCATTAGATCCTCTTACCTTCCCTTTCTTTCAACAAATAAGGAAATTTTATTAGGTCTTACAGCTCTTCTGGGTTGAATATTCCACTTCGTGATGTGGAAGAGTCCATTGCAAATTTTGAGAAAGAATTGCATTATTTCAAAGTTGATTATCCGGGCAATGCGACTATTGCAGTTTGAGTACTCAAATTCTGGAGATTCACACACATTTTTAGATGATACATGGGAGAAAATGTAAGGGCTTTGCGATACATTGGCTCTTAAAGGAAAAAAGCAGCCTAACTGAACAGTTCCTAGTTGATTCGATTGTGTGTGCAATGCTCTCTATTTGAATGGGTAAGTAATGCATAGTGCCTCTTTCCATGCCTAAATTTCGGACATGGGTGATGATAAGGAGAAGTGTGGTTAAACCAAAAATAAAAGAAAGAAAACCCCGATGCAATTCCTGGATGCATTTCTCAGCTAATCTATCATTTTGGGAGGCATCAATGTTTTGCTTTTTTCAGCTTAAGGTTTGTGGATTCTTGATAGAATTTGATGGATTTGCTGAGAGTTTCTGTATTTGAGCTTCTGAAAGATGCAGTGTTGACATTAAGATGAGTTTCAAATCTTATATTAGTTCCTTTATCACCCTAGTGTTAGACCATGTGGGTGCATATCTCCTGGACAGAAGGTTCTGGAGGACATTTCTCACTGGATTTACCAAAAATGGGTTGTCACTTGTTTTTTTGCTTTACGAGAATTTAACATTGGAAGATTACTTTCATGTCAATGAGCTTCAGACTCTTGCCACTTTAGTGTCCTTCGTCAAAGGCATTTGTATGCTGTGCGTTGTGGCTTTCTTTTTCCTAATTTGATTTATTGCCAACTTTTTTTAGAACATTTAAGGGAATCATTGATCTCATTAGTTTCATGGTAAAGATAGCTAGTGAATGCTTGGACTCTCTTTTTTCCCTCGCTAGCAGGGAGTAAACTAGGTTTTATACACTGGACGGTGCAGGGAGTAACAAGGTTGTATACGTTGGAAGGTCTTTACAGTATTTTAACACCATGGATACATCTCCAGATAGAAAACATTGTTTCCCTTGCTCTCTAGTTATTTGTCTTATTAACCCCTAAAGTATTTTGCAGGTCACTTTTTGCTTCTAAAAACATTCAAAGTGGGGACTGCATACTGAAAGTTCCTTACAGTGTGGTATATGATTTACTATTCTTTATGTTTAACTCTTGTTCGATTGCTTAAACAACAATGAGGATCAAGAACATATTTCCTCTGGTTTATCACCAGACCTTTGCTCGACCTAGCAACCTCCATGCCTATAAAGTATCTGAGCTTTCCTAGGTCTTTTGTTTCAAACTGTGTATTTAACAACCATTTCAAGTGACTTATCTCTTCATCATCATCACCTATCAGAATTATGTCATCCACATATACTATTAAAATAACCCTTTTATTGCTAGATGTTACCTTAATGAAGAGAGTGTGATCTGCCAAGGATTGTTTGTATCCATTTTCTAGAATCACCTTGGTGAATCTGTCAAACCAGGCTCTAGGTGACTGCTTCAAACCATAGATGGATTTATTAAGTCTGCAAACTTTCTGATCTCCTTTTACTGACTTCAAACCCGAAGGCACTCTCATGTACACTTCTTCCAATTTTCCATTAAGAAATGCATTCTTAATGTCAAGTTGATGAAGTTTCCAGTCCTTGTTTATAGCCAAGCTTAAGAGAACACTAATTGTATTTAGCTTAGTTACAGGAGCAAAGGTCTCATTATAATCAATTCCATAGGTTTGAGTAAAACCCTTGGCCACCAACCTTGCTTTATACCTATGTATACTGCCATCAAAGTTGTATTTTATGGAGAACACCCATTTGCATCCGACTGGTTTCTTGCCTTGCGGAAGATCTGTAATGGTCCAAGTATCATTTTTTTCAAGTGCTTCAATCGCCTCTTTAACAGCCCTTCTCCACTTAGAATCTTTTAGTGCATTCTCAATAGTGTTAGGTATCTGTTCTTTATCTAAGCAAGTTGTAAAAGCCTTAAATGATGGCACTAGATTACCATAAGCAACATACCTCTGAATGGGGTGTTTTGTACATTGTCTTACCCTTTTCCTTTTAGCAATAAGCAAATAATCAAATTCAAGTAAATGCGAGGGAATCTTGGCTAGAACATTACCTCCATCATTTTCATTGGCAACTGAACTCATTAAAGGCCATGGATCTGTCTATGCTATTAAAGAGAACAAACTATTTTCTACCAAACAACAATGTTGAAACTTGAAATAAAGGGAGCTTCATTTCCTTCCAATATGAGTGTTAAAGCAATATCTACTAACTCTCGTTGATACTTTATTGCCCCAAAATAACATGTATCAGAACTGCTTGCACCACGATCACACATTAAACAAGAATAAGTAAGTACTGTGCCCATAGGATTTCCCAGTTTTGATTATTGCCATATACTGACAAGATACATATAAATTCAACTTCTTTTTCCTTGCAAAAAATCCACCTACATGATAAATAATAAAGCATAGTCCTAAAGTTTTATGACATAAACCATTGCGTGACTTGATAATGTATTGCCCCAAAATATCATGGATCAGAACTATCTGCACCACCATCCCTTCATTAAACAAGAATAGCTAGTGTTCCTGATTCGTATTTCCCAGTTTTGATCTACTTCCATGTACAGATATGAGTACATATAAATTCAGTTTCTCTGTCCTTTTAAAGAATCCACCAACATGATATATGATAAAGCATGGTCCTAAAGATTCTCTACTATAAACCAGAACACGATTTAACCATCTTGAACAAAAACATAACAAGAAAAAACAAAATAAAAGTTTCTCTTGAAATTATTATGAAGTTAACCCCAAATTAAAAACAAACTGAAATAACCTGCCATATGGGGATTTCCCAATCGAGAGCACTGAAGAAATCTTAGCCCCAGCCTTTCGCTCCAACCAAGGCAAAAATTCATCATTTTCTTCGTCCAAAGTATTTAAGCCATAGGATTTTGTTACCACCACAATTATTTAATAAAAATTATATTAAAGAAAAATGGAAAAGTATTTGTTTTCATTCTTGACAATATATGACCAATGGACATGTGACTATAATATAAACCTCAAGTTATAGATTTTTCTGTAAATTCTATCGCAATTATATAAGACAATAATACTTAAACTATGGATGCAGTTGTATCGAGACAAGCTCAAGCTTGAGTAGTAATTAGAGACTCGAAGCTCAGTTCAAACTTAATCTAGTTTCACAATTACA
Source organism: Hibiscus mutabilis (assembly GCA_019671005.1). Lineage (NCBI taxonomy): Eukaryota > Viridiplantae > Streptophyta > Magnoliopsida > Malvales > Malvaceae > Hibiscus > Hibiscus mutabilis. The sequence continues at coordinate 38,640,271 of CM033734.1, read as the reverse complement.
TTCGTTTAGCAAGTAAAGAATGAGCTCAATTGCTCAACTTCTGCACTAGACTTCAAGCTCAATTCAATTATTTGTACTCAAGCTTGTGTTCAAGTTTAAACTGAAATTTTGCAATACCAATTAAAAATAAAAAGTCTTGATAAGATCGTGAGCTACTCAAGTCCAAATTAATCCACTCAAAATCACAAAATCTTTCAGCAAATTACCCTTCCAGCGCCTTGTTCGTAAATTGCCAAAGACTTTAAGAAGGATTTGAGGTTACAAAGTCATACGGTTATGGCATTGCAGTAGGCTGCGAAGGCATATCTAGTGGGTTTGTTCGAGGATGCCAACTTGTGCGCGATTCATGCCAAGAGGGCAATGATTATGCCCAAGGATATTCAACTAGCAAGACGAATCCATAGGGAGCGTGCTTAATTTTATTTCCTTTTTCTGTCTATTTTACTTGCATCATAGTTCATAATAGGTTGTGTTGATGTCGATTTTGGGCAACACCAAACAGGGAGATGAAGATGGTGACCAGAGAGGTTCGGGGTTGATGATGAGTTGTTCACTCGTCGTTAGATGAGCCGAGAGCCACAAAGACCAATGATTGGTCTTGAATTAGGTGGTTCACCTGGTTAACTTGGGGCCAAGAGCCACAGACAATGTAGAGCCAATGATCAGAGCCATTTAGGAGAAGAGAGAAAAAGAGAGTCGGAGTAGAATGGGCAATGATAGCACTTATGGGGAGTTGTAGAGACTCCTAATACCTTCGATCTTGTGGGTATTTATATCCCCTCGGAGCTATAGATGGAGTGACGGCAGATGAGACCATGTCAAGCCTAGCGATGGCTATTTATGGGGCATCGACATCCTAGGCCCATTTCCAATTGCAACAGGTTAGAAGAAATATCCAGTAGTTGTCGTTGACTACTTTACAAAGTGGATAGAAGTAGAACCACTGGCTACGATCACAAAGAAACAAATAGAGAGCTTCCTGTGGAAGTCCATTGTCTGTAGGTTCGGCATTCCCAAAACTGTCATCACAGACAACGAAACTCAATTCCAAAAGTGGTTTAAAAATTCTTCAAAGACCTGCACATTGTGTTGGCCCAAAGTTTTGTTAAATCCCCATAGACGATGGTCAACTTGAAGCAGTCAATAAGAAGATCTTGTCTGCACTTAAAAAGAAGGTCAGAGATGAAAAAGGAGCTTGGTTTGACGAGCTACCAGGGATATTGTGGGCAAAAGCAATAACCTACAAGAAGAGACATAAATTTTTCTAAATTTGTCGTCTACTCACCACCAGCATAAACGAACAAAAAGAAAAAAATTCCATATATCAAAGGGAGCAATAGTTTATAGATTCACATATTTAATCAGTGTGGTTGCAAACCTCAAATAAGGATTCGCACCTCAAAAATAAACATGAATCAGGTAAAATTGTCCTCAAGGTATGCTTCTTGCTAAGGGTTAAGAACAAAAAAAAAAAAACACTAACAAAATAACCAAGGATGAAATCTGAACAACTTAGCCCACAAAACAAAATGCATTCATAAACCTCAAACAAGGAGTCACAGTTTGAAAAGAAACTCGACACGAGTCAAAATTATTTTCAAGGTATGCCCCTTGTTAGACGTTAGCAACCGCGAGTACACCAAGAGAAGGGAAAACCCGTAAAGAAGGAAGAAGAAACCTAGGAAATAAACTACACATTCTTTCAAATAATGAGCACCTTATTTATAGCTATAACACAAAGTTACCTCGGTAGGAATATCAAGATTTTAGGAGGGAACCTTTGTTGGATTATCCAAAAATGTTAAATTTTGAAATTCAAAGTACATAAACCCTAAGAAAGCAACTTTAGCAGAAAGAAAGCAGGTAATGAAACAATAAGACAGTTTTTAATTCTCCAATAAAGTTCTCAAAATATTGACTGCTTTCAAATAAAATAACAATAGCAAAAAAAAGCTATTCTACTCCTCAAAGATGCCTGTTATCATAGTACCGTCTACCATATAATTGTTAACACTGTCAGTAGGGTCATTCAAGGACACCAGCATACTCGGCTCGATCGTAGAAGGAATCACAACTTCCATGTAATCCGCAATAAAATTTTCCCAAGAAGACCCCGAAGGATTCCTCACATCAAAATCCATAGCCACCTCGCAAAGAGCGTTAAAATCTACATCGGTAACATCGAATGGACCGCGTGCCACTTGAAAGCTGAAAATAGTAGCATCTTGCACCTTATCCATGCCTGCGATCATCAAAGTAGAGGTCGCATCTGCAACTTCCTTTATTTTCTCAGGTATCTCAACTCCATGAGTAGCTTCCAGCATCATCATTTCATTCTTGCGAGTTTCCTTCAATTCAATCAACTTCCTTGAGAACCTAGCTGTGTTCTCACCTGTCATGTTTTGCACATGTTGTAGTTTTTCTTTGAGCTCTCAATTTTGAAGCTTTTCTCCACAGCTGAATGAGTAAGTTCTTTCCTCCTATGAGCACGATTAAAGTCATCTTCCATCTTGGAAATTTGCTCAAAGTGTATTTTGTTCAACTTTTCTACCCGCGCCCACGTTTCTGCTTCATGATTTCTTTTTAATTCCTATAAGTGAGCAACATATTTCCTCGCCCGTGAACGTAACTCTTCGTTCTCCTCTACTGTAACGCCCCAGTTTTGGGCCTAGCGATTTTGAGGCTTATTGGACGGTCCGGTGGATCGGGTTAGGGATTCGAGTCAGATTCGAGACTGTGCATTTTTCGGTAAGATAAAAATATGGAAAAAGGTTAAAAATCATCTTTTAATATATGATTAATATTGGTGATATCAATTTTGGAAAATGAGATTTGGAACCGTGACATTTTGGCTAGTGACCAAAATGCGATTTTTGAAAACTATTTTTAAAGGTGACTAAAATGAAAAGGATCAAATTCCTAGAATCCTTAAGGAGCTATATTACCATGTTTTGGCTGATGATTTCTCCCTTCAATTAAATCATTTTAGCATGTGTTTTAAAGGATAATAAAAAGATATTTTTGATATTAAAGTTAGTTATTTGGTTTTAATGAAAATTTGCGTAACTTCTCTCTCAACTTTTTCTCTCCACTTCTCTTCTGCCAAACACCCAAGTTTTCATCAAAAAACAGAGGTGAGAGATCCTTTTTATTTATATTCTTGAGTTACAATTGATTATTTAACTTTGATTTATAAAACCTCATTGAAATCTTGTATTTTTATAGCTTTAAACAAGCCAATTGAGGGAGAAATCACACAATAGGTTTAAGGTCCATGATATCCTCTATTGAATGGTTCTTTATTGATATTCCCAAGTGTTTGATCCTTGATTTATAGTTTATAATCTAGTTTTGTGTTTTTTTATATTGATTTAATTGGGTTAAGTTGATGAAAAAGTGAAAGATCCGTATTGGATCTATTTTTCCAGTGTTGAGGTTGATTTTAATCATATTTTGGATGTATTATAATGTTGATAAGTTGATTTTAACAATGGAATCCCGAAACTCTTGAATCCCTAGTTGTTAAGGTTGTTAGATTTGCGTTTTTGTAGAGTTGTGGTGGCTGTTTAATTGCTGGGAGTATTTGGATGAGTTAATCCTTTTTTTAAGTGTTAATTGATGATATTGAAGGAGTTTAATTATTAGATTATGGCTGGGTTGCGTTTGGAAAGGATTAGATGATGTTTTCGGTTGTTAAGGTTGGGTAATTTTGAGAGGATTGTGGAAATCCGTGAAGGATTGATGTTGCAGTATTTTGAATGCATTGAGATGCATTAACCCTCTATTGTAATGTGGTTAAAATAGGGGAGATGGATCGGAACTGATCGGTGAAGCTTTGGAGGCTTTGGATGTTTGTTTTCGCGTTGGCGAATCGAGGTTTCGCGTATCGATGAGTGAGAATGTGGGTTCCAGCTTTGGAATGTTTTAAAGGTAGTTTATGAGAGTTTAAACTTAGCTTGATACTCTGGTTTAAACTTGAAATTAAGTAAATGTGGTTTTTCTCTCTCGGTCGTGCTAATGTGAAATGGTTTTTATGCACTTGTTTTGATTTACATTGTGCCTACTGCTTAAGCATGTTTTAAAGTATTTGAGATACTATTTTTAAGCATGAATTGATGAAGGATGCACATGGTAAGTGATCCTTTTAAGTATATGGTTTATACTTGTGGTTTAAATCATGATTGTTGCTTTGGAAAATTGGTTGGCTAATGCTTGTTGAAAACAATGAGGTAAATGGTAAATGGTTAATTATATTGGCAAATGATGTGGTTTTAAAATTGTTATTGGATATAGTTGGCTGGCCATAGGATTGATAGTGCACTATAATAAGTCGCTTTGGATGTTGAGGGGTTTAGATCCGTGTACCAAAAATTTCATCCAAGTACCCTAACGGTAGAGGGGTTAACAGTACCGTATACTCCCGTTCGTGGATTAAGCATCTAACTGAGGTAAGGGGTTGGTGTCCCCGTGGGTTGAAAGTGTACCCGGTTCTTAGGTACTACGATTGTGATTGTATCACTATTTTTGGTTGAGATGGTTTGAAGTGTTGGGAGAACACTTGTTGAATCCGTGTATGACAAACGTCGTAATTGTCAAATAAATTATGCCTAATTCTCAAAATAAAGTAAATAGGAATGTAGTAAAGAGAAGTAGGGTCAATCCACAGGGACTAAGGAATTTCCAATGTCGTCTTGTTTTGATCCTGATAAAAAAAAACGATAAGTAATAAAATGGGGTTTTGTAATATAAGAAGAAAAAATTAAAAATAAATTAAATCTAAAAATTGCGATAAAAAAAGAAAGTAAATAAATAAAAATAACAATGGTAGAAATTCGCTCTGCCTCAATTTATTTCAATCATCGGAATAGATTTTACTTCGGGATTCATGCCGGTTACAGTCTACAAAGCCCAACCCTTGTAACTTACTTTTATCTCCGGTAAACTGATATTCCCAAGCCTATCTCTAAAATTCAGTCTTTGCTGACTAACCACGCCTATCGTCGTTGGCACCAAAGCAGTTTAAGCGCTGGAAAAGCCTGACTCGAGTTATGTTGTCTCAATCGAGAATCAAACCCGATCTTAATTTCCCTTAGCGGACTACCACCAAGTGTGTTCACAGGAAGTTGAATATGCTACCAGCCGACCTCCCAACGGTAAATCAGAACAACATTCACACCAAAACGCGCTTTTTGAGATGAAAGTGTAAAGATTTTTAAAAGAAAGGCCGATTGCCTATCTAAGTTTTCAAAAAATTGAGAATGATATCCGAAGATATTAAGTACCTTTTAATTCTCACAACACGAATTGAGTCATCGCTAGGCCATCAGCTAATAAAAAGTTTAGCTAAGCATGATAGAAAGCATATCAGCTAATAAAAAGTTTAGCTAAGCATGATAGAAATCATACTTAGCATTTTTAAAAAACAAAGTAGAAAAAAATAAAAAAACAGTTGAAAGAAAAAATAAAAGACAAAACCTGAGAGAACTTTTATTAATGAGAAGAAAAGTGAAAAATATACATCTCAAGCTTTACCCCAAATGGGTATTTATAGTCTTCTAAAAACCCTAAAGGTAATAAAAAGACAAATCCTAATGAAAGTTAAATTCTGGAGAAAGATAAATTCTAAATATAATAAAAAGATAAATCCTAAAGATGAGATAATATATCTTAAAGATAATATTATTTTTCCTAAAGATAATATAATTTAAAAGAAAATAAATTCAAATTAAAATCTTAAGATAATTTAAACTCAAATTCCTAAGATAATTTCTTCCAGAATGTGTTGACTTGACTGCTTTCTAGAAACTGTTGTTGACTGGAAAACATATTCCTGTAACAAAAATGAGCAGAACAAAACCAAATCAGCAGTAATAATTGACAACAAATGAGAATTTACAAGAAAATATATTCAATTTAAAACACTTATCAAATTCCCCCTCATTTATCGCATGCTTGTCCTCAAGCATGCTAGAATTAAAAAAGTTAAAAATTTCGCTTACTCTCATTCGTCTCGCCTCATATCCCAGAAATTCATGCAAGTCAAGTCCACAACAATCATCCAAATCAAAATCACAATCAATCGAAAAACATAAGTAGAATAAAGTTTAAGTAAAATCGTGATATTCATTTATTCATCAATCTCAACGTAACCAAACTCAATACCTCACAAGGATTCACTCTATTCACTCAAAGTGTTTCGGGTTCAAATACGCTCAAAGTCATAACCGAACATGATATTACCATAGGCCTGTAAGGAAATCAAATCTCCACTAATAGTTAGAACATGAGGCAATAATCAAAGGGTCTTAAATGGGTTGTATTGGGGCTTAGGTAAAGGTGGGGAGAAAGGCAAAAATTCGGCTAATAATCAAGACAAGAGAAACAAAATAAATTAGATCAATCCCACATAAACTCAAAAGTAAACAAAAGAAAGACTTCAAAAGGATTTTTTCCTTTTTTTTCTTTTCTTGTTCGAACTATTTTTTGTTTTTTTTTCTGCTGTTTTATTTTTAATCTGCTATTTTTCATTCGAACTATTTTTTATTTTTTTCTTCTCTTTTTTTCTTTTTTTGTGGGAACAAATCATGCAATGGTAATCTCATTCTCTTGTCCTGACAAGGGTGAAAAAGATAGTCAAAATAAAAGGCTCGGGTTTAAAAATGTGGTAGAAACAAAGAAAGGGTAAAAGACACAAAAATGGCTAACTAGGGGAAAATGAAAGGGTAGGGAATTTTTAGAGGTAAAAAGTGGGTAATCCTAAGTGCCCTAATCATATTAAAGCATCAAGTTCTTGTGTAATCTTGACATGCATTCAATTACAGGTTCTTGAACATCAATGTCAAGCTCGACAAACTCAATCAAAGAAGAATACGAGCAAGAATGTAATGAATATGCTCGTAAAGGCTCAAATCTTACCAAAGTGTGTAATATGTATTGAGTTAAGCACATCTCAACCAACAAAGTCATGGAATATCACAAAAGGTTTCATGAAAATTTCTAAACATGCCATCCTTTATCATGTATATCCTAATTCAAACAAAAGTGTGTTCTCAATCAAGAATGTCATTCTAAAATATTCAACAAAGTGAAGGACTTCAACAAAAATTTTCACAAGTTCAACCAAGCATACTAGAATCAAAGCACAAAAATAAGCAAGGGAAAATATAACCAATACCCTACCCCCTCACTTAAGGCATATTGTCCCAATACGAAAATTAAAGTACAAGAGAAGGAATAAAGATACTCCCCGTGTCTAGTGGTGACAGACTGTTTCGAACCGAATGAGTTCCTCATTTTTGAACTGGAGGAACCCCTGCAAGCTTTCCTTGGTCGAGACAGTATAACATCAGCCTTGACAGTTTCATTCGAGATTCTCATCTTGTGACTGCATTCGAGTCCATTTAAGTTAAAAATACTTGGGTACCTAAAAATTATAAGAAAAATAAAAATGACATAAATACGTAGTAAAAATAGAAAAATAAAACTAAGTAAAGTGAACAAAAATACAAATGGGTTGCCTCCCATTAAAGTGCTTTGTTTAACGTCGTTTAGCTTGACGACCTGATTCAGACTACAGGTTCCGCGACAAATACTTCTTCCAATTCTTGCGCTTTGTCCAACTAAGAACTTCCTTAAGAGAAATTCTACGATCATGGAATTCTTTTGTTTTTCCCTTGTAGGTTCAGGTATTCAAGTAAGTTTTTTCTCGAATTTTTTCTAGCTTTGAAAGCTTGCTCAAAATAATCACCTGAAATATATCTCTTTTGCCCGAAAACGTGTACTTCAAATGTTCAGACATTGGTTTCGACTCAATATTCGGTGCCTGCAAAATGCAAGGTAATATTTTAGTTTTTGAAGGAGTTATGTGCAAGTCAGAATAAATAGAAAAAATATTTTCTAACTCCCTGTTCTCTTTGTCCTCATCCTCCAGTTTCCTGCACAAATCATCAGATAAGATAGTTTTCATAAAATCAGCAACCAAAGGTTCAATAATATCAACTAAAATAATGTTCGCCACATTATCCGGGTACTTCATCGCCTTGTAGACGTCGAATTTAACAGCTTCACCGTCGAACTCCATGGTAAGAATTCCACTCCTCACATCAATTTTGGTATGTGCCATGCTCAAAAAGGGTCGGCCAAGTAGAATTTCAGAGGAAGTGCTGGTTCCGTCATTTTCCATGTTGATCACGTAGAAATCTATCGAAAAATTTAAATCGTTTACCTTAACCAACACATTCTCAATGAGTCCTTCAGGATAAATGACGGATCTATCAGCGAGCTGGATTGTCAATCGTGTTTCCTTCAAAGGCTCAACACTAAGTAAGTTGTAAATAGAAAGTGACATAACATTTATAGAAGCACCAAGATCACACATAGCACGTTTTATTCCTACCTTACCAATTTTACAAGGGATAGCAAACATACCTTGATCCTTGTAATTAGGTGGAAGCTTACGTTGAAAAACAGCTGAGACATTTTCACCTAAGTTTACCTTCTCATTGCCGGTAAGCCTTCTTTTATTTGGGCAAAGGTCTTTCAAGAATCTAGCATATCTCGGCACTTTTCGAATCACGTCAAGGAGAGGTATGTTTATATCTAGTTTACAAAACACATCAAGTATCTCCTTTTCCTCGGCTTGTTTATCGCGTTTAACCAACCTCGAAGGAAAGGGAGGTGGGACGACATAGGGAGATGGCTTAAGAGAAGTTTGCAATTCATTCTTCTTTTTCCTCTGGGATCTTGCGTCAACTTCTTCCTCCTTCTTCGATTCATATTTCTTTTGGGATTCTACGGTAACATCCTTTGGGACTTGTGGTGTGACAACAGTGCCACTCTGAAGGGTAATTATGCTAACGTTTTCTCTCGGGTTAGGCTCGGTTTGAGATGGTAATTTCCCCTTGGATTCTAAACGACTCACCACTAACGTTAATTGACTCATCTGTTTGTCAATTTCTTGAAAGTGTGCTTCGGTTCTTTATTGAAACTTTTCCTGGGATATCGCCAACCTTTCAACAATCGACCCCAACGACAGTTTTTGCGGTTGATATTATTGTGGTGCAGGCAGTTGATAAGCTTGATTTGGTCTGGGATTTGGTCCATAGTTGAAGTTTGGATGATTCTTCCACCCTGGATTATAGGTGTTGGCGTGAGGGTTGTTTGGCCTTTGGAGAGGTCCCGAAAAATTACCTACTGCATTTATTTGTGCAGCAACATCTCCCTGTAACATTGGACAACAATCTGTGGGATCGTCTGGCATCGTGCATATTCTGCATAGTCTAGCTTGACCTGTTTTCCCTGCAATAAGAGATTAAACCATATTAGTTAACTTATCGATTTTTCCTCTAAAGAAGGTGTACTTATCTCGTGAACCCGTCGAGTGGGTTCACTTGGTCGAAACTGTTGTGCATTGACAGCCATGGTCGAAATGAGGTTTTTGGTTGCGGTGGGAGTCATATTTACGAGATCTCCTCCACTAGCTACGTCGATCATCTTTATTTCCATCGAAGGTAATCCTTCATAGAAGTATTGGAGTAAGGTCTGTTTGGTTAAGCCATGTTGCGAACAACTGGCACAAAGCTTTTTAAATCGTTCCTAGTAGTAGTATAATGACTCTCCATCCTTCTACCGAATTTCTAAGATGCTCTTCCTTAATTCTATTGCCTTCGCCGCAGGAAAAAACCTATAAAGAAACAATCACGACATGTCAGCCCATGTATTGATTGAACCTGGTGGTAAGTAAAATAACCAATATTTGGCTAAATTGGCTAAGGAAAAAGGGAAAGCTCTAAGTTTGATTTGGTCCTCGGATACTCCCTATGGCTTCATGCTAGAGCAAACCATATGAAATTCCGTAAGATGTTTGTGTGGATTCTCGTTTGATAGCCCATGGAATGTTGGTAAGAGGTGGATCAGTCTCATTTTCAACTCAAATGGCGCTTCGCCATTCGGAAAGGTGATGCACATTGGTTGCTGTTCGTTAGGCGTTGCGGCTAATTCTTGAATCGTCTGTTCAGCCATTTGTTCTGACCCTTTGTCGTCAAACATAAATAACGTCTCAGTGTAAGAAAGTTCTTCAAAGTCAGGTTTCGGTTGAAAGTATCGATTTAATCTTCTGCGCCTAAGGGTCTCTCCGCGTAGTCTCTGGGCAAGAGCTTCGATCTTGGGTTCGTAATCTACTAGTTTTCCCAGAAGTGATCTAGTCATAGCTCAAAATAAAACTATATCAGTAATTTGCTGAAGTCCCCGACAACGGCGCCAATTTGACAAGCGTCATAATTGTCAAATAAATTATGACTAATTCTCAAAATAAAGTAAATAGGAATGTATTAAAGAGAAGTAGGGTCGATCGACAGGGACTAAGGAATTTCCAATGTTGTCTTGTTTTGATCCTAATCCAAAGAAAAATGATAAGTAATAAAAGGGGGTTTTGTAATATAAGAAGAAAAAATTAAAAATAAATTAAATATAAAAATTGCGATAAAAAAGTAAATAGATAAAAATAATAATGGTAGAAATATAGCCTCAAGCTTCGCTCTGCCTCAATTTGTTTCGATCATCGAAAGGGATTTTACTTCAGGATTTATGTCGGTTACAGTCTACAAAGCCCAACCCTTGTAACTTACTTTTCTCTCCGATAAACTGATATTCCCAAGCCTATCTCTAGAATTCAGTCTTTGCTGACTAACCACGCCTATCGTCGTTGGCACCAAAGCAGTTTAAGCGCTGGAAAAGCCTGACTCGAGTTATGTTATCTCAATCGAGAATCAAACCCGATCTCAATTTCCCTTAGCGGACCGCTGCCAAGTGTGTTCACAGAAAGTTGAATATGCTACCAACCGACCTCCCAACGGTAAATCAGAACAACATTCACACCAACGCGCGCTTTTTGAGATGAAAGTGTAAAGATTCTTAAAAGAAAGGTCGATTGCCTATCTAAGTTTTCAAAAAATTGAGAATGATAGCTGAAGATATTAAGTACCATTTAATTCTCACAAAACGAATTGAGTCATCGCTAGGCCATCGGCTAATAAAAAGTTTAGCTAAGCATGATAGAAATCATACTTAGCATTTTTAGAAAACAAAGTAGAAAAAAATAAAAGAACAGTTGAAAGAAAGAATAAAAGACAAAACCCGAGAGAACTTTTATTATTGAGAAGAAAAGTGAAAAAAATACATCTCAAGCTTTACCCTAAAGGGGTATTTATAGTCTGCTAAAAACCCTAAAGATAATAAAAAGATAAATCCTAATGAAAGATAAATTCTACCGAAAGATAAATTCTAAATATAATAAAAAGATAAATCCTAAAGATAAGATAATATATCCTAAAGATAATATTATTTGTCCTAAAGATAATATTATTTAAAAGAAAATAAATTCAAATTAAAATCTTAAGATAATTTAAACTCAAATTCTTAAAATAATTTCTTCCAGAATATGATGACTTGACTGCTTTCTAGAAACTGTTGTTGACTGGAAAACTGATTCCTGTAACAAAAATGAGCAGAACAAAACCAAATCAACAGTAATAATTGACAACGAATGATAATTTACAAGAAAATATATTCAATTTAAAACACTTATCAGTGTATCCGATGAACTTTTTTGTAAATGGGACTTGGTTAATTATCACGTGTGAGCCAATATAATTGTTGATGTATCATTGAAAGGTTTATGTCGTATAATGTGATTTATACAAGTTTACTCTTTAAGCTTTGCATATGGTTGTTATGAATGGGAAGGCTTAAATTGAGGCTAGCAATGGGACTTGCTGTTGGTTAATGATACATGTTGCATATGGTTTAATATGCTGGTTTTAAAGATGTTAAGTGAATGTTTTAAAGGCATGATACTGTTTTAAAAGACGATTGAAATGATATTTCAATGGAATGTTGAGAGATGGTTTTAATGCATTGATGGTGTGTTTTTTTGAGCACTCCTCACTAAGCCTAGTGTGCTTACGCTCTTTTTGTCCATCAATGCAGAGTATTAAAGTCTCGGAAGGCAGCGAAAAGTAAGGGATCTGTACAAGACTTGGTAACCAAAGTATGTTTTGAGTTAGACTATAAGTAATAAGGGCAATGGGGGTTTCTGTTGGTTTTGGGAGATGTTTTGTTAAACTCCCTGGTTGAGCAAGTTTGTTTTATTGCTCTTGAGCTATAAATGACCGTTATGGTTTGATTTTTGAGATGGTTTGGAGTTTCATGTTTTACTTGATTGGTGTTCTAGGTTGCATGCCTATAGATTCACATTTGATGAAAGATGCCATGAAATGATGTTGAATCTGTGATTTTATGTTGATGTTTGATTCTAGATTATGTTGGTTGTGTGTTAGGAGCATGCTAGGATGTTTTGGTATGGTTGAAAGCATGTTAAACCAGCTAAAAGTGACATTATATGCCCAGACGTACCGATAGGCGGGAGACCATATCGGTACGGCTAGGCAAATTTAGGCTCTGGGTTTTCGGTATGGGCTAAGGTGTACCGATACGATTCTATGCCACTGGAAACTTGTTTTTTGAGTTAAAACCCGCGTACCGAAACACTTATAAGCCGTATCGGTATGGGTAATAAATATTTTAAATTGAACCTATTTTCTAGCTAGGCGTATCGGAATGGTATATGGAGTACTGAAATAGTGTTGAGCATAATTGATCACCGTATTGATACGATCACCTGCATATCGATACGGTTGGCTATTAATTCTGTTAATGTCATGGAAGTGAAGTTCTGTTTTCTTACGTTTTGGTCCCTGAAAGTTGTGGATGCAATTGAATGAGTATGAATGACCTTCTTGAGCTAATTTTTGACATGTAAGCATGAAAGCTGTTAAATTAAAGGTTGGTAACATAAAAATGAGCTAAGTCCTTGTAGTTTTCTGAAATTGCAATGAGGTTACTAAATTGCAAATGTTGTCAATTGGATGTCGATTCAATGCCCTATTGAGTTAGGTTTTCACTTGTGTTCAGTATGTATATACAGGATAATAATTGTGCATCTAGACAAGATAAAAGAAAAAAATGGATGTGTTTCAGATTTTATCTTCACGGTTTTCTTCGGTAAACCTAATGTAGCTTGCTCAGTTCGTTCTTGAGACTAGGTCGGGTCGAGGGTGTTACATTTGGTGGTATCAGAGATAGGTTTGTGATAATTGGGAGTTGGTATAGTTATTGCAATGTTGGTGTGAGTTATACTCTGTTGCTTGCTATGCACGGTGATTGTAATATGCATGTTGGTTGCTTTATGCCATGTTGGGGGAAATTTGGGAAACCCATTGCCTTATTATTTAGTCTAAAATATTATGATTTTGAAATAGAAATCTTGGATCCTTGCTCGCGGCTAGCCTGACTATTTTTGTTTTGAAATGATTATCATGCCTTAGAAAATGTGTTATGTTACGACTGAGAGAAGAAGTGAGAGATAGCGTGATACTATTACCTTTGGGTAGTGTGTTGAGGAGAGTGTTGTGTCTCCTAGGGGTTGTCACCCAAAGTATGTACTACCTATGCCGGTTAGGCTAGTGTTGGGTGATATGATGCCTTGTTATAGGCAGTGTTCAAAGCTTTTAAACTATTAATGCTGGAGTGCGTGTGTTTGCACCGGCTGTTGGGCAAACGAGGTTGCTATAGGAATATCCCTATAGTTTGGGAGGAATTGAGTATCGTGGGTTGTCACTAGAGGCATCCGAGATAGGGATGGCCAGTGTTATTTAGGTTTGAACCAAATAGGGTGTATTGGCACCCGTAAGATGGGATGTGTTGTATCCCTGTTGCAAGATGATGTTTTTAGTTGGTGGACAACTGTATTTGCGGGCATAGAACCCAATGACGTGGATTGGGAGTTTACCAAGCTGTGTTTAAGCAGAAGTATATGGGAGTTAGATACTGGGATAGAAAGAAACGAGAGTGTGTGGTTTTGGTGCAGGGCAGTATGTCTGTTGCTGAGTACGAGGTGCAGTTTGTGAGGTTGAGCCAGTATGCGCCTAAGTTAGTTCCTGACGAGCGTACATGATGTGATCGTTTCCGCTATGGGCTAATGTAGGAGGTCAAGACATACACGCTTGCTGCTGATTACACGGATTTTGATGTTTTACTTTTGCGAGCTAAGGATGTTGAGCAGAATCTGGGTATGGCTTCTAGGTCTCGGGGCTTTAGCTCTGATAAGAGGGCGGCTAATTCTAGTTTTCGCGGTGGTCAGGTCAAGAGACACTTTGATTAGAGGTTTTTTCTGGAGCCGAGACGTGGCAGAGTTGTTGTGGGACGTGGAGTCTAGGAGCAGGGTGCCCAGGTTAGAGCTCTGTTTAACACTTGTTGGGTTTGTGGATTCTGAGATCATCTGAGGCGAGATTGTCCGCATTTGGCCAGGGAGGGTCAGGCACCTGCACCTGTTGTGGCCAATGCTTGTTGGAGTTGCGGGTCTGGCGATCATTTGAGATGTGATTGTTCTTTGGTGGCTAGAGGTGGGCAAGGTACTGCATTTGTTGTTGCTTTGCATAGGGGTTGTGGTGGCCGTGGACCGTTTCAACTTAGAGATGGTGGGCAAAGGATTGCGGCTTATACCGTTTCTATCCAGCTTGAGAGGGGTGGACCAAATAGGGTGTATGCGCACCATAAGGGTTGCAATGACACTGATGTGAGTGCAGATGCATTCTTTTTACAGTCTTTATCGTAGTATTCATTGGTTGATCCTGGTTCTATCCATCCATACATCTTGAGTAAGCATGCACAATTGCTAGATATACCTGTTGGAATTCTTAATGTGGGTGCTAGAGTGACTAGTTCTCTTGGGGAGACAGTCATGGTTAGGAGGTTGTATCGTAGGTGTTCGCTGATGGTTTAGGGACATGAGTTTGTCGTGGACTTGATGAAGTTGCCATTTCATGGTTTTGATGAGATTTTGGGTTTGGATTGGTTGACCAACCACAGGGCTATGGCAGATTTTGAGATCAAATGGATATCCTTGAGGTTATCAGATGATTTTGAGGTGGTAGTTGTTGGTGAGAATGCTAAGTTCCTGTCTAATGCTGTTTTGGCTTTGGAAGCGAGTCGAATGATAGATTCTGGATGTTAGGCATGCCTAGCCTATGTTGTGAATCTGGGGCCAAAAGAAGTATGTGCTTAGGATATTCGTGCGGTATGTGATTTTCTGGGTGTTTTTGAGGGAATGGCCGGATTTGTCACTGGATTGTGAGGTTGAGGTTGGCATTGAGTTGTATGGAAAACACAGTGCCAATGTCGTTGTGGAAAAGAGGAATGGTACGATGCAGATATGTATTGGTTTTTGGGTAGCTGATCAAGTTGATGTGTTGCTGATCAGTTTAGGGGAGCTTCAGTGGTTTGTAAGATTGGTTTGAGGGCCGGGTGTTATCAATTGAATGTAAAGGATGTGATTGTGTTTAGTTTTGCCTTCCATAAAGAGTACGACAGTGTGAGATCTTGGTTATGCTATTTGGTTTGATCCATGCATCTGTTGCTTTCGTAGTTATGAAGAATTGGGTAGCCCTTAAGTTTTTGTTTCAATTGGTTGTGTATCTAAAGATGGTCTCTCCGTGAGCAGAGGCACCAAAAAGGGGTTTTGATCGATAAATATGAGCGGGTTGGTGGAATTTTTGGGGAGAAGTGAATATTGATCTTTAATTGGAAAGTATGAGTTTTGGGGTATGTTGCAAGGAATTCTAGTTCTGAGAATGTTATTAGTAAGTGTGAACAGTTAAACATGCACAATACAAAAACACTTATATGCATATGTAAATATGTCAGTACATGCATACATCTGGGCATGACATTAGAGGTTTTGCATACATACACATAGACATCTATGAGGGCATATAAGTAATCATGCATACATATGTTCACACTTACGGATGACTGATTGGAAGTCAGTGGAGTGGTGGTACAAGTAAGGTAGCGTGTGTAGGTGGTTTTGGTAATATGGTTCTTGGAGTTCTCAAGGTTTTAAGAGGATGTTAAAGATTGGTTCTTAGGAGATTAGCTTGTGCAAGTTTTTGAGCGACCAAAGATAGAGTTGTCAGCTTGTGGGTTTGCTAGATCCAGTATTTAGCATCGAGGTTTGTTGAGAGTGTAGTATTGCAAGTGAAGTTCTGGCTTATGTGTAATACCCCTAACCTTGGCCTAGGATTATGTTATGAATATTACTAGAGCACTTGTATAGAATCATTAAGTATTAGGTTGATTAATCCAAAATAGGACCAAAATATAAGAATGAAAACATAAATAGCTAACTATCAAGTGACTAAGTTCATATTATAGAATAATTAAAAGGTTGCATGTTAAAGATTTGGTTGTGGGAGGGCATGGACACTGGTACATTTATGACAAAGGTAGGTGTTGAAGTAAGGGGAAATTCACATTAATTGAGGGGATTTGGATGAACAATTAAGCAAGTTCATCGTCTACCTCCCTTATTTCCCTCAAAAGTAAAACGAGTATGTTAAAGAATGGAGAGAATGTTGAAATGGATTTTATCCTAGCTCAATTTATCTTGTTCGAAGGAACCTAGCTAGGAAGGCAACTCTTTTGTTTTCTCTTCTTGATTCTAATAATGTTATGTTTAAGATTGTAGAAGAAATTACTTACAAACATGAATGTCATAAAATTTCTGGAAGCTAAACAATTATTGTTGAGAATGCTATGTTTGAATATGCGTAAACTTGTTTATAGTTGAACCGAATTGGGTGAATCCTTGTATGCATGTGAAATCTGTTTAGAAATTGTGGTCATAAGATTGAAATTGATAGTTTTGTTGAAGATAGAAGTGTATGTTAGAAAGTTGCCCAGTTTTAATGAACAAAGGTTAAGGATAAACTGTTTTGTGAATTTTTTTATATAAGATTATGAATGATAAGGGGCTGATTTGTAATAAAATAAATGTCAATTGGCTGCTTGGTAAATATGTAAATGTGTACATATGAAAAATGAAGTTGTTTGAATGTTGTTGATCAAATGGATTAATTCGAACATAGTACAATAATGCCCTGTTTTAATCACATTGATAGGTAATTGGACTGACCTAGACTTGTAGGAATATGCATATATGTTGAATAATAATGTTAGAAGCATGGTCTAGGTGAATAATGAAACTAAAATCAAGCCTAGTGAAATCTGCCCTGAAAATCCTGTTCTATGCAGCAACTTTGAAAATTCACGATAAATTGTATGAATTGAATTAAGGGCTGAAATTTATATGAATGGAGCCTTAATATGTCTATTTTCATTCGAAAAAAACGAAATAGAATTCTGGATTGTAAAACAGATTTTAGAAATGAAACTCTAGGGACAGTGTAAACTGTCCAGTGGTGTAATTTGACCTGTCTTTAAGTTAAAAACTGTATTAATTGTCAAATAATAAAAATGCAAGGCCTATATGGTTAGAAATAAAATTAAGTTAGCTTTCCAACGGTGTAAACCAATTGAAATGAATGAATTATGTGTATTGCTGCCTTGTTTTGAAGAAATGAATGTACCTTGTCTTGACCTTGATTTAATTGTATGAATTGTTAGAGCAATGAGTAAATCTTGTGGAACAAGAAAGGAGTGGCCAAGCTTGTGGCAAACACAAAGGAAATTGGATCCAAGACAAATAAGCTAGCTTGGAGTATAGTGAGTGTAGTTAAAATAGGGTTAGGACTTAGGTCCTGACCAAAATATGCATGTATACTTTCTTGCTATTGATATACTATGTTAATGGACTTAAATAAGCTTGATTAAGGATACAAAAGGGAAGAAGGGTTTAAGCTAAAATTGTGAATAATAGTGACATGGATCTTGATAAATCGATTAAAAGAAAGTATAAACAAATGCTTGATTTCTTTCCTTGGTTGTGATCCTTTCAAATGGTTACTAGAATTTGATTTTGATCTTACTTGATTCGTTATATACTACTTGCAAATATGTTTTGAATGATAGACTTGAAATGTAATGTGGTTAAGTTTGGCTTGTGAAGTATGTATAATGTTTGTACATGTTAAATGACTTGAATTGAGTAGGCTAAGCTTGTATTCAAATGCTTTCTTGATAATGCTCTATGATGTAAATGTTTCATTTCTTGATACCTTGGGTGTGAACCATCGAATGCTTGCTTGTATGGATTTCTATGATGAAAATACTTGATAACATGAATTAAGTCATGAAATAAAGACCTTGTTTGATGCCTAAGATGGCATATGTAAAATGTTACTTGAATAACAAGTTAAATTTGCAAAATGATGAGTTAAGACTCAATTGGCCTAAGGGCTAAGCTTGACCTTGATATAACTTGCTTGAGTGTGATCCTTGAACATGAATTGTCTTGCCTTGAACATGAAATACTTGAAACGTAAAACGTAATTGATGAGCTAAGGCTCAAATAACCTAAGGGATAAGTTAATCTTGACATACTTGCTTGAAAAGGATCTTGAATTACATGGTGTTTTGATGTAAGCATGAATTACTTGAAATAAAGAGCTAAGGCTCAACTAGCCTAAGGACTAAGCATAATATTGCTATAACTTGCTTGAATGTAATTCTCGAATATGAATTGTCTCGACTTGAACATGAAAACATAAAACATAAGAAACAACAACAAGCTCTAAAGTATAAGAATACCCCTCTAATGAAAGTTTAAAGATTTAAAAGACTTAAATTGCCTACAATGGAAGTCCTTGGATACAATGGTATGATGCATGGTATACTTGGGACTACGGTCCATGAGCCACAACTTAGGGGAATGCCCCATTGCATGAAATATGTTATTGGCGACTTTTGGAGGTAACGGGGGAGTTGTACGGGGATTGGCAATAGTTGGTTGGATAGTGAGAAGTATAGGATTACATGTTCTTGATATTAGCCATTGCTATGTGCTTTCAGCTAAGTATCTCTTGGACCTTTGTGGTCAAACACGAACCAATGTTATTCATGACCAATTGTGATCCAAGGCAAACATGTTAAAAAAATATGAACCTTACTGAGAAATTGAATAAGAAATTCAAAAGAAAATCTTGAATACTTGAATTATATCTTGAAATACTTAAATGACTTGACAAGAAATCTTGAACACTTGAATCACTTGACATGAATCCTTGAAATACTCGAATTGCTTGACAAGTAATGCTTGATTCTTGACATGAAACTCTTGAAATGATAATTGTCTATGCTTGGGCCTTGTATTGTATGATTTGTACTTGAAATGCTTACCACATGAAATTTTTGCTACTTGAAATGCTTGCTACTTGAAATGCTTGCTACTTGATACTTGGCATGTAAACTTGAACTATGATCCATGTCCATTGCTTATCATACTGCACGAAAGAGATAATGAAATACGTTATGATCAACTTGGTTGATACTAGATTCCTTGTTTGTTGCTTTGAATTATGGTATGAATAATTACCAAATATTGTCTAGATACATGGCTATATGATTTCATGCTTAATTCGGATGCTACAAACCTTGAATAGAATTACTTGATTTCATGAAACTTGATCTAATAATTGGATTATGCTATTCAATTGATTGCCTATAAATGTATATACGAACATGCTTTGAAAGTGACTTGTGTACATGTATATCTTAACTCGAATGCTCATGAGAATATATATATATATATATGAATATACACGTTTAAGTATATGTTTTTTGTGAACATGTACATTCAATAATTTGAATGCCTTTGTGATTGTATACGCATAGGCTGTGTGCAAATACCATGTTTTATGTATGCTCTTATGTGGACATATAGTGTAGAGAATTGAGGCTTGTTAGACATGTCTACTAAGTGTAAATACATATTATATAATTGCTGAGTAGACTTGTAAGCTCAATTGATTAAATGGTGTGTACGTGATATGAAAACTACTTTAGAGTAATGATGTCATTGTCTGTTCTACTTGTAATTGTGTGTAAACATGTATACTGGACATATTTAAACAAATTAAAAGTCACCATGGATTTTTTTGCTTATGTACATATATGCACTCAATGGAATGTTTAATAAAGACGAACACTATAAGTACCAAGGCCTAAGCTAAAGTAAATTAAGCAAGAAAGAAAAATATCATAAGCTTAAATGTTACTTGATATGATACTTGAATTGGCTTGTTTACATGATACTCGAATGAATACATGAAATGAGATGTGACTATACTTGAATTGTTATACTTGAGCATGCTTCTTGTCTTTACTTGATACTTGATTTAAACTTGAATTGAAAACAATCCTCTTGTTGATATGTTATTCGAATTGTGATAGAAGCATGACATGATATAGATGGCTTAGCTTAAGATTCTCATTGTATGTGCTTGTACTTGAAATGATATGCATAAATGGTAATAACTATACATGATTACACGGCTACATGCTTGACTTGAAATGCTCGAAACCTTAAGCTAGACTTGACTTCACATGTTGCAAACCCTAGCTAGGTTTATACTTGACTAAAAGGTACAAATCTTGAAAGTTGGTTAGTAATAGTCGCTACCTCACTAAGTACTTTTGTATTTATCACTCTCGTTTCCTTTCTTCCTAAAATACAGGTTAAAAGTGCTTCAAAGAGGTTACTTGATCCTAAAGTCTGTTTTCTTAAACTAGAAGCAAGCACAAGCAAGAGCTAAAGTATGAATCCATACTTGTTTTGCATTACTCCTAGTTGGTGGCACCTAGATATGTACATAGTTAAGTTAGATCATGCATTTTTCTTGGTTTGTAAGTTGTATATATATATATATAACCTTGATCTTAAAAGATTGTAAAGACTAGTTCGCTAATGCTTGACATGTTGAATGTGGGAAATGGTACTTGATTTACATGATCTAGTTATATTCGGATGTGCTTAAGAATGGGATACTATGTGCTTAACTCTTGAATGCCCTATTCGAATTGATTTTTTGGTTGATAGGTTGTTTCTAGTTCAAGTAATTAAGGTCATGATAAGTTAGTCAAGTTTTTCTAGATGATGTTAAGCTTGCTTGAAGGCATGTTTATGATGATATGATTCGAATGAATGCTAATGTGACCACGTATAGTAACCAACATTATATACATCCTTGTCTCTAATGTAAAATGATAGAAGATCATGCTTGGTTAACTTGACATGAGTATGACACCGAAGCCATGTTTGAATATTGTCTTGAAAAGGTACAAAGCTGCGCATATTGGACATGAGAATTTGCTAATGAATATGACTTAATGTAGATGCTCGTTCGAATGCCATGCTTAATTTTTTAAAAAGAATAAAATTGTAGTAAGCATCCTTGATTGTAGGATGTAGTTGGTTAATCAAAAGTTGTTACCTATATTGTTTGAGAAGCATGTTCATGTTGTTGCTTGTTAAAGTTGCTAGTTTTGGTTTCTTACTAGTCAAGTAACTCATCTAATTGGGATGAGTTTCAAAAGATTTAAATATCTTGAATTCTTGTTTGCTTGATTAACACTCTTTGGCCGGTTTACTCCTAAACCGGGTGAGGGTTGTTACATTTATTTGGTATCAGAGCATGGTTTAGTCGATTCTCGGACTAAACATGGACTCACTGCATTGTCATAAGTCTAGTGTGCCACCTAGGAGTTCGATTTCTTGATTATATTGGTAGTTTGTAACCAATACAGTTGTTTTCTTTGTTTGACAAATTCAGAGTATGTAAAGATATTCTGAACTTGATAACGATAGTCCTTAGTTATTGAAGAAATTCAAGGGCAAATTTCTTTTAAGGGGGAGAATTGTAGTACCCCAAACCTTGGCCTAGGATTATGTTATGAATATTGCTAGAGCAATTGTATAGAATCATTAAGTATTAGGTTGATTAATAAAAAATAGGACCAAAATATAAGAATGAAAACATAAGTAGCTAACTATCAAGTGACTAAGTTGATATTATAGAATAATTAAAGGTTGCATGTTAAAGATTTGGTTGTGGGAGGGCATGGACACTTGTCCATTTATGACAAAGCTAGGTGTTGAAGTGAGGGGAAATTCACGGTAATTGAGGGGATTTGGATGAACAATTAAGCAAGTTCATTATCTACCTTCCTTATTTCCCTCAAAAGTAAACCGAGTATGTTAAAGAATGGAGAGAATGTTGAAATGGATTTTATCCTAGCTCAATTTATCTTGTTCGAAGGAACTTAGCTAGGAAGGTAACTCTTTTGTTTTCTCTTCTTGATTCTAGTAATGTTATGTTTAAGATTGTAGAAGAAATTACTTACAAACATGAATGTCATAAAATTACTGGAACCTAAACGATTATTGTTGATAATGCTATGTTTGAATATGCATAAACATGTTTATATTTGAACCGAATTGGGTGAATCCTTGTATGCATGTGAAATTTGTTTAGAAATTGTGGTCATAAGATCGAAATGGATAGTTTTGTTGAAGATAGAAGTGTACATTAGAAAGCTGTCCAGTTTTAATGAACAAAGGTTAAGGATAAACTGTTTTGAGAATTTTTTTTATATAAGATTATGAATGATAAGGGGCTGATTTGTAATAAAATAAATGTCAATTGGCTGCTTGGTAAATATGTAAATGTGCACATATGAAAAATGAAGTTGTTTGAATGTTGTTGATCAAATGGAATAATACGAACATAGTACAATAATGCCCTATTTTAATCACATTGATAGGTAAATTTGACTGACCTAGACTTGTAGGAATATGCATATATGTTGAATAATAATGTTAGAAGCATGGTCTAGGTGAATAATGAAACTAAAATCAAGCCTAGTGAAATATGCCTAGAAAATCCTGTTCCGGGCAGCAACTTTGAAAATTCACTATAAATTGTATAAATTGAGTTAAGCGCTGAGATTTATATGAATGGAGCCTTAATTTGTCTATTTTCATTAGAAACAAACGAAATGGAATTCAGGATTGTAAAACAAATTTTAGAAATGAAACTCTAGGGACTGTCCAGTGGTGTAATTTGACCTGTCTTTAAGTTAAAAACTGCATTAATTGGTAAATAATAAAAATTCAAGGCCTATATGGTTTGGAATACAGTTAAGTTATCTTTCCAACGGTGTAAACCAATTGAAATTCCGACGTACAGAATGAAAGTTATGCATGTTTTAGTAAATAGTGCACAAGCTGCCTGGCAGCAGCAGCCTTGATGTTTTGAAATGAATGAAAAATGTGTATTGCTGCCTTGTTTTGAAGAAATGAATGTACCTTGCTTGACCTTGATTTAATTGTATGAATTGTTAGAGCAAGGAGTAAATCTTGTGGAAGAAGAAAGGAGTGGCCAAGCTTGTGGCAAACAAAGGAATTTGGATCTAGCTTGGAGTATAGTGAGTGTTGGTAAAATGGGGTTAGGACTTAGGTCCTAACCAAAATATGCATGTCTACTTTCTTGCTATTGATATACTATGTTAATGGACTTAAATAAGCTTGATTAAGGAAAGAAAAGGGAAGAAGGGTTTAAGGTAAAATTGTGAATAATAGTGACATGGATCTTGATAAATCGATTAAAAGAAAGTATAAACAAATGCTTGATTTCTTGCCTTGGTTGTGATCCTTTCAAATGGTTACTAGAATTGGATTTTGATCTTACTTTATTCGTTATATACTACTTGCAAATATGTTTTTAATGATAGACTTGAAATGTAATGTGGTTAAGTTTGGCTTGTAAAGTATGTATAATGTTTGTACATGTTAAATGCTTGAATTGAGTAGGCTAGGCTTGTATTGAATGCTTGTTTGATAATGCTCTATGATGTAAATGTTTGATTTCTTTATACCTTGGGTGTGAACCATCGAATGCTTGCTTGTATGGATTTCTATGATGAAAATACTTGATAACATGAATTAAGTCATGAAATAAAGACCTTGTTTGATGCCTAAGATGGCATATGTAAAATGTTACTTGAATAACAAGTTAAATTTGCAAAATGATGAGTTAAGACTCAATTGGCCTAAGGGCTAAGCTTGACCTTGATATAACTTGCTTGAGTGTGATCCTTGAACATGAATTGTCTTGCCTTGAACATGAAATACTTGAAACGTAAAACGTAATTGATGAGCTAAGGCTCAAATAACCTAAGGGATAAGTTAATCTTGACATACTTGCTTGAAAAGGATCTTGAATTACATGGTGTTTTGATGTAAGCATGAATTACTTGAAATAAAGAGCTAAGGCTCAACTAGCCTAAGGACTAAGCATAATATTGCCTACAATGGAAGTCCTTGGATACAATGGTATGATTCATGGTATACTTGGGACTACGGTCCATGAGCCACAACTTAGGGGAATGGCCCATTGCATGAAATATGTTATTGACGACTTTTGGAGGT
The DNA here is from genome assembly GCA_019671005.1 of Hibiscus mutabilis. Taxonomy (NCBI): domain Eukaryota; kingdom Viridiplantae; phylum Streptophyta; class Magnoliopsida; order Malvales; family Malvaceae; genus Hibiscus; species Hibiscus mutabilis. Next base: position 38,615,991 of record CM033734.1, on the reverse strand, counting down.
AACGGGGGAGTTGTACGGGGATTGACAATAGTTGGTTGGATAGTGAGAAGTATAGGATTACATGTTCCTGATATTAGCCATTGCTATGTGCTTTCAGCTAAGTATCTCTTGGACCTTTGTGGTCAAACACGAACCAATGTTATTCATGACCAATTGTGATCCAAGGCAAACATGTTAAAAAAATATGAACCTTATTGAGAAATTGAATAAGAAATTCAAAAGAAAATCTTGAATACTTGAATTATATCTTGAAATACTTAAATGACTTGACAAGAAATCTTGAACACTTGAATCACTTGACATGAATCCTTGAAATACTCGAATTGCTTGAAAAGTAATGCTTGATTCTTGACATGAAACTCTTGAAATGATAATTGTCTATGCTTGGGCCTTGTATTGTATGATTTGTACTTGAAATTCTTGCCACATGAAATTTTTGCTACTTGAAATGCTTGCTACTTGAAATGCTTGCTACTTGATACTTGGCATGTAAACTTGAACTATGATCCATGTCCATTGCTTATCATACTGCACGAAAGAGATAATGAAATACGTCATGATCAACTTGGTTGATACTAGATTCCTTGTTTGTTGCTTTGAATTATGGTATGAATAATTACCAAATATTGTCTAGATACATGGCTATATGATTTCATGCTTAATTCGGATGCTACAAACCTTGAATAGAATTACTTGATTTCATGAAACTTGATCTAATAATTGGATTATGCTATTCAATTGATTGCCTATAAATGTATATACGAACATTCTTTGAAAGTGACTTGTGCACATGTATATCTTAACTCGGATGTGCTTAAGAATGGGATACTATGTGCTTAACTCTTGAATGCTCAGGAGGATGCCCCATTACATGAAATATGTTATTGGCGACAGTTGAAGGTAACGAGGGAGTTGTACGAAGATTGGCGACAGTTGGTTGGATAGTGAGAAGTATAGGATTACATGTTCTTGATATTAGCCATTGCTATATGCTTTGAGCTAAGTATCTCTTGGACCTTTGTTGTCAAAAACGGACCAATGTTATTCATGACCAATTGTGATCCAAGGTAAACATGTTAAAAAGATATGATCCTTATTGAGAAATTGAATAAGAAATTCAAAAGAAAATCTTGAATACTTGAATTATATCTTGAAATACTTAAATGACTTGACAAGAAATCTTGAACACTTGAATCACTTGACATGAATCCTTGAAATACTCGAATTGCTTGACATGTAATGCTTGATTCTTGACATGAAACTCTTGAAATGATAATTGTCTATGCTTGGGCCTTGTATTGTATGATTTGCTACTTGAAATGCTTACCACATGAAATTTTGCTACTTGAAATGCTTGCTACTTGAAATGCTTGCTGCTTGAAATGCTTGCTACTTGAAATGCTTGCTACTTGGCATGTAAACTTGAACTATGATCCATGTCCATTGCTTATCATACTACTCGAAAGAGATAATGAAATACGTCATTATCAACTTGGTTGATACTAGATTCCTTGTTTGTTGCTTTGAATTATGGTATGAATAATTACCAAATATTGTCTAGATACATGGCTATATGATTTCATGCTTAATTCGGATGCTACAAACCTTGAATAGAATTACTTGATTTCATGAAACTTGATCTAATAATTGGATTATGCTATTCAATTGATTGCCTATAAATGTATATACGAACATTCTTTGAAAGTGACTTGTGTACATGTATATCTTAACTCGAATGCTCATGAGTGATATATATATATATATGAATATACACGTTTAAGTATATGTTTTTTGTGAACATGTACATTCAATAATTTGAATGCCTTTGTGATTGTATACGATAGGCTGTGTGCAAATACCATGTTTTATGTATGCTCTTATGTGGACATATTGTGTAGATAATTGAGGCTTGTTAGACATGTCTATTAAGTGTAAATACATATTATATAATTGCTGAGTAGACTTGTAAGCTCAATTGATTAAATGGTGTGTACGTGATATGAAAACTACTTTAGAGTAATGATGTCATTGGACTGTTCTACTTGTAATTGTGTGCAAACATGTATAATGGTCATATTTAAACAAATTAAAAGTCACCATGGATTTTTTTGCTTATGTACATATATGCACTCAATGGAATATTTAATAAAGATGAACACTATAAGTACCAAGGCCTAAGCTAAAGTAAATTAAGCAAGAAAGAAAAATATCATAAGCTTAAATGTTACTTGATATGATACTTGAATTGGCTTGTTTACATGATACTCGAATGAATACATGAAATGAGATTTGACTATACTTGAATTGTTATACTTGAGCATGCTTCTTGTCTTTAATTGATACTTTATTTAAACTTGAATTGAAAACAATCCTCTTGTTGATATGTTATTCGAATTGTGATAGAAGCATGACATGATATAGATGGCTTAGCTTAAGATTCTCATTGTATGTGCTTGTACTTGAAATGATATGCATAAATGGTAATAACTATACATGATTACATGACTACATGCTTGACTTGAAATGCTCGAAACCTTAAGCTAGACTTGACTTCACATGTTGCAAACCCTAGCTAGGTTTATACTTGACTAAATGGTACAAATCTTGAAAGTTGGTTAGTAATAGTTGCTACCTCACTAAGTACTTTTGTATTTATCACTCTCGTTTCCTTTCTTCCAAAAAAATACATGTTAAAAGTTCTTCAAAGAGGTTACTTGATCCTAAAGTCTGTTTTCTTAAACTAGAAGCAAGCACAAGCAAGAGCTAAAGTATGAATCCATACTTGTTTTGTATTACTCCTAGTTGGTGGAACCTAGATATGTACATAGTTAAGTTAGATCATGCATTTTTCTTGGTTTGTAAGTTGTATATATATATATATAACCTTGATCTTAAAAGATTGTAAAGACTAGTTCGCTAATGCTTGAAATGTTGAATGTGGTAAATGGTACATGATTTACATGATCTAGTTATATTTGGATGTGCTTAAGAATGGGATACTATGTGCTTAACTCTTGAATGCCCTATTCGAATTGATTTTTTGGTTGATAGGTTGTTTCTAGTTCAAGTAATTAAGGTCATGATAAGTTAGTCAAGTTTTTCTAGATGATGTTAAGCTTGCTTGAAGGCATGTTTATGATGATATGATTCGAATGAATGCTAATGTGACCACGTATAGTAACCAACATTATATACATCCTTGTCTCTAATGTAAAATGATAGAAGATCATGCTTGGTTAACTTGACATGAGTGTGAGACCTAAACCATGTTTGAATATTGTCTTGAAACGGTACAAAGCTGCGCATATTGGACATGAGAATTTGCTAATGAATATGCCTTAATGTATATGCTCGTTCGAATGCCATGCTTAATTTTTAAAAAGAATAAAATTGTAGTAAGCATCCTTGATTGTAGGATGTAGTTGGTAAATCAAAAGTGGTTACATATAATGTTTGAGAACCGTGTTCATGTTGTTGCTTGTTAAAGATGCTAGTTTTGGTTTTTTACTAGTCAAGTAACTCATCTAATAGGGATGAGTTTCAAAAGTTTTAAATGGCTTGAATTCTTGTTTGCTTGATTAACACTCCTTGGCTGGTTTACTCCAAAACCGGGTAAGGGGTGTTACATAAATTGGTATCAGAGCATGGTTTAGTCGATTCTCGGACTAAATATGGACTCATTGCATTGTCATAAGTCTTGTGTGCCACCTAGGAGTTCGAGTTATTGTTCATATTGGTAGTTGTAACCAATACAATTGTTTTCTTTGTTTGACAAATTCAGAGTATGAAAAAATATTCTGAATTTGATAACGATAGTCCTTAGTTATTGAAGAAATTCAAGGGCAAATTTCTTTTAAGGGGGAGAATTGTAGTACCCCAAACCTTGGCCTAGGATTATGTTATGAATATTGCTAGAGCAATTGTATAGAATCATTAAGTATTAGGTTGATTAATAAAAAATAGGACCAAAATATAAGAATGAAAACATAAGTAGCTAACTATCAAGTGACTAAGTTGATATTATAGAATAATTAAAGGTTGCATGTTAAAGATTTGGTTGTGGGAGGGCATGGACACTTGTCCATTTATGACAAAGCTAGGTGTTGAAGTGAGGGGAAATTCACGGTAATTGAGGGGATTTGGATGAACAATTAAGCAAGTTCATTATCTACCTTCCTTATTTCCCTCAAAAGTAAACCGAGTATGTTAAAGAATGGAGAGAATGTTGAAATGGATTTTATCCTAGCTCAATTTATCTTGTTCGAAGGAACTTAGCTAGGAAGGTAACTCTTTTGTTTTCTCTTCTTGATTCTAGTAATGTTATGTTTAAGATTGTAGAAGAAATTACTTACAAACATGAATGTCATAAAATTACTGGAACCTAAACGATTATTGTTGATAATGCTATGTTTGAATATGCATAAACATGTTTATATTTGAACCGAATTGGGTGAATCCTTGTATGCATGTGAAATTTGTTTAGAAATTGTGGTCATAAGATCGAAATGGATAGTTTTGTTGAAGATAGAAGTGTACATTAGAAAGCTGTCCAGTTTTAATGAACAAAGGTTAAGGATAAACTGTTTTGAGAATTTTTTTTATATAAGATTATGAATGATAAGGGGCTGATTTGTAATAAAATAAATGTCAATTGGCTGCTTGGTAAATATGTAAATGTGCACATATGAAAAAATGAAGTTGTTTGAATGTTGTTGATCAAATGGAATAATACGAACATAGTACAATAATGCCCTATTTTAATCACATTGATAGGTAAATTTGACTGACCTAGACTTGTAGGAATATGCATATATGTTGAATAATAATGTTAGAAGCATGGTCTAGGTGAATAATGAAACTAAAATCAAGCCTAGTGAAATATGCCTAGAAAATCCTGTTCCGGGCAGCAACTTTGAAAATTCACTATAAATTGTATAAATTGAGTTAAGCGCTGAGATTTATATGAATGGAGCCTTAATTTGTCTATTTTCATTAGAAACAAACGAAATGGAATTCAGGATTGTAAAACAAATTTTAGAAATGAAACTCTAGGGACTGTCCAGTGGTGTAATTTGACCTGTCTTTAAGTTAAAAACTGCATTAATTGGTAAATAATAAAAATTCAAGGCCTATATGGTTTGGAATACAGTTAAGTTATCTTTCCAACGGTGTAAACCAATTGAAATTCGACGTATACAGAATGAAAGTTATGCATGTTTTAGTAAATAGTGCACAAGCTGCCTGGCAGCAGCAGCCTTGATGTTTTGAAATGAATGAAAAATGTGTATTGCTGCCTTGTTTTGAAGAAATGAATGTACCTTGCTTGACCTTGATTTAATTGTATGAATTGTTAGAGCAAGGAGTAAATCTTGTGGAAGAAGAAAGGAGTGGCCAAGCTTGTGGCAAACAAAGGAATTTGGATCTAGCTTGGAGTATAGTGAGTGTTGGTAAAATGGGGTTAGGACTTAGGTCCTAACCAAAATATGCATGTCTACTTTCTTGCTATTGATATACTATGTTAATGGACTTAAATAAGCTTGATTAAGGAAAGAAAAGGGAAGAAGGGTTTAAGGTAAAATTGTGAATAATAGTGACATGGATCTTGATAAATCGATTAAAAGAAAGTATAAACAAATGCTTGATTTCTTGCCTTGGTTGTGATCCTTTCAAATGGTTACTAGAATTGGATTTTGATCTTACTTTATTCGTTATATACTACTTGCAAATATGTTTTTAATGATAGACTTGAAATGTAATGTGGTTAAGTTTGGCTTGTAAAGTATGTATAATGTTTGTACATGTTAAATGCTTGAATTGAGTAGGCTAGGCTTGTATTCGAATGCTTGTTTGATAATGCTCTATGATGTAAATGTTTGATTTCTTTATACCTTGGGTGTGAACCATCGAATGCTTGCTTGTATGGATTTCTATGATGAAAATACTTGATAACATGAATTAAGTCATGAAATAAAGACCTTGTTTGATGCCTAAGATGGCATATGTAAAATGTTACTTGAATAACAAGTTAAATTTGCAAAATGATGAGTTAAGACTCAATTGGCCTAAGGGCTAAGCTTGACCTTGATATAACTTGCTTGAGTGTGATCCTTGAACATGAATTGTCTTGCCTTGAACATGAAATACTTGAAACGTAAAACGTAATTGATGAGCTAAGGCTCAAATAACCTAAGGGATAAGTTAATCTTGACATACTTGCTTGAAAAGGATCTTGAATTACATGGTGTTTTGATGTAAGCATGAATTACTTGAAATAAAGAGCTAAGGCTCAACTAGCCTAAGGACTAAGCATAATATTGCCTACAATGGAAGTCCTTGGATACAATGGTATGATTCATGGTATACTTGGGACTACGGTCCATGAGCCACAACTTAGGGGAATGGCCCATTGCATGAAATATGTTATTGACGACTTTTGGAGGTAACGGGAGTTGTTACGGGATTGACAATAGTTGGTTGGATAGTGAGAAGTATAGGATTACATGTTCCTGATATTAGCCATTGCTATGTGCTTTCAGCTAAGTATCTCTTGGACCTTTGTGGTCAAACACGAACCAATGTTATTCATGACCAATTGTGATCCAAGGCAAACATGTTAAAAAAATATGAACCTTATTGAGAAATTGAATAAGAAATTCAAAAGAAAATCTTGAATACTTGAATTATATCTTGAAATACTTAAATGACTTGACAAGAAATCTTGAACACTTGAATCACTTGACATGAATCCTTGAAATACTCGAATTGCTTGAAAAGTAATGCTTGATTCTTGACATGAAACTCTTGAAATGATAATTGTCTATGCTTGGGCCTTGTATTGTATGATTTGTACTTGAAATTCTTGCCACATGAAATTTTTGCTACTTGAAATGCTTGCTACTTGAAATGCTTGCTACTTGATACTTGGCATGTAAACTTGAACTATGATCCATGTCCATTGCTTATCATACTGCACGAAAGAGATAATGAAATACGTCATGATCAACTTGGTTGATACTAGATTCCTTGTTTGTTGCTTTGAATTATGGTATGAATAATTACCAAATATTGTCTAGATACATGGCTATATGATTTCATGCTTAATTCGGATGCTACAAACCTTGAATAGAATTACTTGATTTCATGAAACTTGATCTAATAATTGGATTATGCTATTCAATTGATTGCCTATAAATGTATATACGAACATTCTTTGAAAGTGACTTGTGCACATGTATATCTTAACTCGGATGTGCTTAAGAATGGGATACTATGTGCTTAACTCTTGAATGCTCAGGAGGATGCCCCATTACATGAAATATGTTATTGGCGACAGTTGAAGGTAACGAGGGAGTTGTACGAAGATTGGCGACAGTTGGTTGGATAGTGAGAAGTATAGGATTACATGTTCCCGATATTAGCCATTGCTATATGCTTTGAGCTAAGTATCTCTTGGACCTTTGTTGTCAAAAACGGACCAATGTTATTCATGACCAATTGTGATCCAAGGTAAACATGTTAAAAAGATATGATCCTTATTGAGAAATTGAATAAGAAATTCAAAAGAAAATCTTGAATACTTGAATTATATCTTGAAATACTTAAATGACTTGACAAGAAATCTTGAACACTTGAATCACTTGACATGAATCCTTGAAATACTCGAATTGCTTGACATGTAATGCTTGATTCTTGACATGAGACTCTTGAAATGATAATTGCCTATGCTTGGGCCTTGTATTGTATGATTTGCTACTTGAAATGCTTACCACATGAAATGTTTGCTACTTGAACTGCTTGCTACTTGAAATGCTTGCTGCTTGAAATGCTTGCTACTTGAAATGCTTGCTACTTGGCATGTCAACTTGAACTATGATCCATGTCCATTGCTTATCATACTACTCGAAAGAGATAATGAAATACGTCATTATCAACTTGGTTGATACTAGATTCCTTGTTTGTTGCTTTGAATTATGGTATGAATAATTACCAAATATTGTCTAGATACATGGCTACATGATTTCATGCTTAACTCGGATGCTACAAACCTTGAATAGAATTACTTGATTTCATGAAACTTGATCTAATAATTGGATTATGCTATTCGATTGATTGCCTATAAATGTATATACGAACATTCTTTGAAAGTGACTTGTGTACATGTATATCTTAACTCGAATGCTCGTGAGAATATATATATATGAATATACACGTTTAAGTGTATGTTTCTTGTGAACATGTACATTCAATAATTTGAATGCCTTTGTGATTGTATACGCATAGGCTGTGTGCAAATACCATGTTTTATGTATGCTCTTGTGTGGACATATTGTGTAGATAATTGAGGCTTGTTAGACATGTCTATTAAGTGTAAATACATATTATATAATTGCTGAGTAGACTTGTAAGCTCAATTGATTAAATGGTGTGTACGTGGTATGAAAACTACTTTAGAGTAATGATGTCATGGACTGTTCTACTTGTAATTGTGTGCAAACATGTATAATGGTCAGATTTGAACAAATTAAAAGTCGCCATGGATTGTTTTGCTTATGCACATACACGCACTCAAAGGAATATTTAATAAAGATGAACACTCTAAGTACCAAGGCCTAATCTGAAGTAAATTAAGCAAGAAAGAAAAGTAGCATAAGCTTAAATGTTACTTGATATGATACTTGAATTGGCTTGTTTACATGATACTCGAATGAATACTTAAAATGAGATTTGACTATACTTGAATTGTTATACTTGAGCATGCTTCTTGTCTTGAATTGATACTTTATTTAAACTTGAATTGAAAACAATCCTCTTGTTGATATGCTATTCGAATTGTGATAGAAGCATGACATGATATAGATGGCTTGAGCTTAAGATTCTCATTGTATGTGCTTGTACTTGAAATGATATGCATAAATGGTAATAGCTATACATGATTACATGACTACATGCTTGACTTGAAATGCTCGAAACCTTAAGCTAGACTTGACTTCACATGTTGCAGACCCTAGCTAGGTTTATACTTGACTAAATGGTACAAATCTTGAAAGTTGGTTAATAATAGTTGCTACCTCGCTAAGTACTTTTGTACTTATCACTCTCATTTCCTTTCTTCCCAAAATACATGTTAAAAGTTCTTCAAAGAGGTTACTTGATCCTGAAGTCTGTTTTCTTAAACTCGAAGCAAGCACAAGCAAGAGCTAAAGTATGAATCCATACTTGTTTTGTATTACTCCTAGTTGGTGGAACCTAGATATGTACATAGTTAAGTTAGATCATGCATTTTGCTTGGTTTGTAAGTTGTATATATATATATATATAACCTTGATCTTAAAAGATTGTAAAGACTAGTTCGCTAATGCTTGAAATGTTGAATGTGGTAAATGGTACATGATTTACATGATCTAGTTATATTTGAATGTGCTTAACAATGGGATACTATGTGCTTAACTCTTGAATGCCCTATTCGAATTGATCTTTTGGTTGATAGGTTGTTTCTAGTTCAAGTAATTAAGGTCATGATAAGTTAGTCAAGTTTTTCTAGTTGATGTTAAGCTTGCTTGAAGGCATGTTTATGATGATATGATTTGAATGAATGCTAATGTGACCACGTATAGTAACCAACATTATATGCATCCTTGACTTGAATGTAAAATGATAGAAGATCATGCTAGGTTAACTTGACATGAGTATGACACTGAAGCAATGTTTGAATATTGTCTTGAAATGGTACAAAGTTGCGCATATTGGACATGAGAATTTGCTAATGAATATGCCTTAATGTAGATGCTCGTTCGAATGCCATGCTTAATTGCTTAAAAAGAATAAAAATGTAGTAAGCATCCTTAATTGTAGGATGTAGTTGGTTAATCAAAAGTGGTTACCTATAATGTTTGAGAAGCATGTTCATGTTGTTGCTTGTTAAAGTTGCTAGTTTTGGTTTCTTACTAGTCATGTAACTCATCTAATAGGGATGAGTTTTAAAATTTTTAAATGGCTTGAGTTCTTGTTTGCTTGATTAACACTCCTTGGCTGGTTTACTCCTAAACCGGGTAAGGGGTGTTACATTATGCATCTGGATAGTTAAGGGTGCACGAGCACTTTTATCCTAAGCATGATTTGAATCGTTGACATCTCGGATTGTTGGAGCTGCTTAAGGATTATAGTTTGGTGATTGAATATCGTCGAGTGGGGTTTGTAGCTAATGCTTTGTTTATGAGGGTTGTGATGGAGTTGAGGATGTTATATTCGTGGTTGAGTGTGATGCATGATGGAGGCTTAATGGTTGAATTGCAAGTGAGGTCATCAGGGACAAGGTTGATTAGAGAATGGCAACTTGGCGATGATGTGTTACTACTTTATGTCCAGGTTATCGGAGAAGGAAATCTGATTGATTTTCGCGTTAATGATGATAGGGTGTTGTGTCTTAAAGATCGAAAAGTGGATTCTCTTGATGTTGAATTGAGGTGTATTGTTTTGACTGAGGCTCATGTCAGTTCTTGCGTTATACATCCAGGTAGTACCATGATATATCAAGGTTTGAAGGGGGTATTGTTATCGAGAATGTTTACAGTAAGATGTGGCTAATTATGTTGTTCATTGTACCGAATGCCAGTGAGTGAAAGTTGAGCGTAAGTTTCTTTCAGGTTGTTGCAACTGTTGAGGATACTGGAATGGAAGTGGGAAAGAATCACCATGGTATTTGTGTCTGGATTGTCTTTGACACCATCAAAAAGGAATCCATTTGGGTGGTTGTTGATTGAGTTGTGAGAGGTGCGCACCTTTGTGGCTATGTTGGTGATATGTGCTTTAGATAGTTGGCAGTTTTGCACATTGCTGGGTTGGTTTGTTTTCACAGTGTGCCTGAATCCATAGGGTGGACGAAAATTTGTGGTTTATAGTGAGGTTCTGGGGATGTTGTTTTGAGCTTGAGTGAATGGTTGGGTTTTAGTCCTTCGTGTCATTCCCAGACGGATGGTCAATTGGGGAGTGAAATTCAGGTTTTGGAGGATATGCTGAGAAGCTGTGTCGCTGAGCTCCAAGGAATAGGGGAAGAGCAGTTGCCTTTGGTAGAGTTTTCTTTAATAACAGTTATCAGACAAGGATGCAGGTGGCACCGTACGAGGCGTTGTGTGGTAGGAAGTGTTGTACGCCAGTGGGTTGGGCTGAAATGGGGGGAAAGTACATTCCCTTATATGACGTATTGTAAGGCACCAGCGAGAAAGTAAATTTGACATGTGAGCGCTTGAGAGCGGCTTTGGATTTTTAGAAATCATATGCAGATTTGAAGCGTAGTGTAATAGAGTGTATTGTGATGATCAGGTTGGTGTCGCCTTCGGAGAAGGTAACATGTTTTGAGCAGAAAAAGAAGCTTGGCCGAGGTTTTGTGGACCATACGAGATTGTTGAGCGTGTGGGTCCTGTTGCTTATTGTCTGGTTACCTCCTGTGTTGAAGGGGTTCCATGATGTGTTTTATGTGACGAAGTTGTGGAGGTATCGGTTGGATTCCTCGCATGTTATGCCGGTGGAAGTCATTGAGTTGGGATCGGGTTTATCTTATGAAAAGGATTTGGTATAGATCCTTGATACCAGCAGTAAGGTTTTGTGTGGCAAAATGGTTGAGCTTGTTAGGTGTTGTTGAGACACCACGAGGTTAAGAAAGCCACGTGGGAACGCAAATCAAGGTTGTTGGAGTAGTTTCTGCTTTTGTTTCCTCTAGGTAAATTTTGAGTACGAAATTTCTTAAGAGGGGGAGAGTTCTAACGCCCCGGTTTTGGGCCTAGCAGTTTTGAGGCTTATTGGATGGTCCGGTGGACTGGGTTAGGGATTCGAGTCAGATTCATGACTGTGTATTTTTTGGTAAGATAAAAATATGGAAAATGGTTAAAAATCATCTTTTAATATATAATTAATATTGGTGAAATCAATTTTGGAAAATGAGATTTGGAATTGTGACATTTTGGCTAGTGACCAAAATGCAAATTTTGAAAGCTGTTTTTAAAGGTGACTAAAATGAAAAGGATCAAATTCTTAGAATCCTTAAGGAGATATATTACCATGTTTTGGCTGATGATTTCTTCCTTCAATTAAATCATTGTAACATGTGTTTTAAAGGATAATAAAAAGAGATTTTTGATATTAAAGTTAGTTATTTGGTTTTAATGGAAATTTACGTTACTTTTCTCTCAACTTTTTCTCTCCACTTCTCTTATGCCAAACACCCAAGTTTTCATCAAAATCAGAGGTGAGAGATCCTTTTTATTTAGATTCTTGAGTTACAATTGATTATTTAACTTTGATTTACAAAACCTCATTGAAATCTTGTGTTTTTATAGCTTTAAACAAGCCAATTGAGGGAGAAATCACACAATAGGGGTAAGGTTCGAGATCTCCTCTATTAAATGGTTCTTTATTGATATTCCCAAGTGTTTGATCCTTGATTTATAGTTTATAATCTGATTTTGTGTTTCTTATATTGATTTAATTGGGTTAAGTTGATGAAAAAGTGAAAGATTCATATTGGATCTATTTTTCCAGTGTTGAGGTTGATTTTAATCATATTTTGGATGCATTATAATGTTGATAAGTTGATTTTAACAATGGAATCCCGAAACTCTTAAATCCCTAGTTGTTAAGGTTGTTAGATTTGTGTTTTGTGGAGTTGTGGCTATTTAATTGCTGGAAGTATTTGGATGAGTTAATCTTGTTTTTAAGTGTTAATTGATGGTATTGAAGGAGTTTAATTGTTAGATTATGGATGGGTTGTGTTTGGAAAGGATTAGATGAGGTTTTCAGTTGTTGAGCTTGGGTAATTTTGAGAGGATTGTGGAAATCCAGGAAGGATTGATGTTGCAGTGTTTTGAATGCATTGAGATGCATTAATCCTCTATTTTAATGTGGTTAAAACAAGGGAGATGGATCCAGAAGTGATCGGTGAAGCTTTAGAGGATTCAAATGCTTGTTTTTGGGTCGGCGAATCAAGGTTTTCTAATTCCCCAGTTTTGGGCCTAGCGATTTTGGGATTGGTTAGACCGTCTAGTGGATCAGGTTAGAGATTCGAGTCGGATTCGAGAGCAAATATTTTTCCGAAAGATAAAAATATGGAAAAATGTTTAAAAATCATATTTTATTATATTAAAAATATTGGTGAAACCAATTGCTGAAAATGAGCTTTGGAAGGGTGACATTTTGGCTAGTGACCAAAATGAAAATTTTGAAAACTATTTTTAAAAGGTGACTGTTTTGTAAAGAGTCAAAACTTAAAATCTTTAAGGAGCTATTTTACCATTTGGTCTAATCTGAGTTTTCTCTTAATTAGGATTATTTAAAAAAAATTTTAATTAAAATAATTAAAAATGATTTAGTTAAAAGGTTGTTATTTCTTTCAAAACACAATTTGACGTAACTTTTATTTTCTCACATTTTCTCTCAAAAACTCTCAGCCAAACACTTTTTCCATCAAAGATTTAAGGTAATGATCTTAATTTCTTAACTCATTGATTTGCTAAATGGTTTCTCAAGTTGTTTTCCAAAAATCTCATTGAATTTCTTAGCTTTTCAAGAGGAAAAACCATCCAATTAAGGGGAAACTCATTCATTGGAGGTAAGGTTCATTCTTCTCCTCTAATGAAAGGTTCTTTACTAAAATTCCCAAGTTCTTGGCTCTTTACATATGTTTTCTAATAGGTTTTGATTAATTAATTATGAATTTTAGCTTAATTGAGGGATCTTGTGATTATCTATTTGGATCTATTTTTCCAGTGTTGTGGATTGATTTCAATCTTATTTTGGATGTATTATTATGTGGATAAGTTGTTTTTAATGATGGAATCCCGAAATTGGTTGAAACTCTAATTGTTTAGGTTGTTAGTTAAGGGTTTTTGGGTTGTTTAAGGTGTTTAATCATTGTTGGAAGTAAAATGATGTTGTGAATGAGTTTTTAGATATCAATTGATAAAGCTTGATGTTTTGAGGTTAATTTCGGTAAGTTTCGTATGAGTTTTGTGTGGGCATCTTGAAAGCTACGGGATTTTGGGTTGAAACAGAGTGTTGGATGCATTTTAATGCATATGTCCTAAGGTTTTGTGTGGCCGAAACAGGGGATAATCAAGGCGTATAATCTTGAGGTGGTTTGAGGCTTGTTAGGAGCTTGTTTCATGGTAGCAAGCAAGGTGAAGTGAATCGGTGAGTGGAAACGGTCTTAAAAGTCTTTCAAAGGTTTGAAAGTGGTTTGGGGGTTTAGGATAAGTTTGAAACACTTACCTAAGCTCGAAAGTAAGTTTCCCTCTTTTGCTCTTTAATATCAGTTCAGATATGAGCACGTGTAATTCATGTTTTGGTCGTAAAAATGGTTTGTTTTTACTTACTGTAAATGCATGATTTTGAGTACATATGTAGTGGCTTAAGAGTATGTTAAAGGCTAGCGAGCATTGGTTTTTTATTCTGGTCGGGAATGTGATATTGCTATGGCAATGTGATTTGCATATGTGGGGATTTTGTGTAATGCATTGTAAAACAGTGAGTAAATGGTTTTGTAAATGATATATTGGCTATGCGACAAGGTGAGAAGGCATTTGGATATAGTTGGCATGCCATAGGATAAAGTGCACTATAATATGATTAAAAATCGATCATGGTTAAGGGTCCTTGAGGTATAGCAGTTGTCTACTCAGACTATGTTGTTATCACTCGGGTTAAACGGTCGGTTTCCCTTGTCGATGTAAAACTTGTGGTTGGCAAGGTTGTTAAATCACGTGGTCGGCATGGTGTAGTCTTGTTGATGTAAAACTTGCGGTCGACAAGGTTGTTAAATCATGCGGTCAGCATGGGGTAGTCTTAATGATGGTTGGTCATTAAGGGAGATTCGTGTATCCGATGTGTAAAGTTAACAGTCGGTTAACTAAAGATTAGCGGTCGGCTAATCAAGGATAGTGGTCGACTATCCGGGGTCACTATAATTGCCAATATATGAAAGTTCTTTTCTTGAACCTATTGATTTAATGCTTTGGAATTTAAGCATGGTTTATGATTTAATGCTTTGGAATTTAAGCATGGTTTTGTATATATAATGCTTTGGGGACTTAAGCATATGGTTTATAAGGTTTTGCATGTGGTCGACATGCATGTTTTGAATTGAGATCATTGGGACTTGCTTAGGTCGTAAGCATGGTGTGAAAACAAGTGTTCGTTTTCAAGGGATTTAATGCATCATTGTTTTAAGAGCATCCTCACTAAGCAAATGTGCTTACACTCTCTTTTCTCTAATGATGCTGAGCATTAAAGCTTGGAGGCAGCAAAGTCAAGGATTAAGTGATCTAAAGACAAGACTATTTGAGTAGGAACCCGATTTTAATTTTTGGTTAATAAGGCAATGTGTTCGCCATGGATTTTTGGGTGTTGTAATTCAGTTTTCCCTGGTTTTAAGCATGTATAATGATGTGATTTTGGAGCTTGATTGTTGATGTTTCGCATATCGTGCATCGTTACCTATTGTTGATGTTATATGGTTACCTAGGTAAGCATCTAGATGGTTTTGCTTGGATGACATGCTTGGATGAGCTAATCCTGTTGAGTATGGTATTGATGTGTTGTTGGTATGGTGCTCTTGCTGGTAAATGCTTAATTGAGCATCTTGGTATATTTGGTGGTGAGTTATAGGGAGCATGCCTCTAGATCAATCTTTTGGGTGGCATAATCTTGTGTTGTAGTTAAACCTTGGAGTAAGTGTTGTTAAGTGTGATAATGGATGCTTATATGTATGTATGCAAGTTGCTACGACCTAAATGCATCTAGTTTTGTGTGAAAACCATCTAAAAATGTCATTACAGGTCTAGGCGTATCAAAATAGGTGTCCCCGTACCGGTACGGTGAGGCCATTTTAGGTAAGCGTTTCGATATGCGGGAGGGTGTTTCAATACGATCCTGCCTTTCCAGGCTTAACATTTCGGTACTCGAGCAAGTGTTTTGATGTGGTCATAGGCATTTTTGCCAGGTGTTTTGATACGCGAACAAGCATTTCGATATGGGTTTTAGCTACTAGATTCTGAGTTTTTAAAAACATAAGGGCTATCGAAACACTAGTACGTGTACCGGTACGGGTACCGTTAAATTGGTTATTTTAGAATCTTAAAGGTTTATGGTTCTTTCATTTTGGTCCTTGAGTCTTGGAAATGCAATTGTATGAATTGGGATGATTAATTGACCTGGAATTTATCATGTTGGCATGTAAATGGACTAATTGAGGATTGGTAATCTTAAATTCAATTTTGGTCTTGAAATTTAAAGTATTTATGTTTTAGTCCTCAATTTTAAATATGATGCAAGTGCTTGTCTTTTGTGACTCGTTTCATTCGAGAACCTACCTGCTGTGAGTATGAACATGTAGGAACATTAATTTGCATTTAGACAAGATAAAATAAAAAAATGGACCGACTTTTCGTAACCTTTCTCTGGTTTGCTTCGGCAAACCTAATGTAGCACTCTCGGTTCGATTGGGCATCTAGGCCGGGTCGAGAAGGTTACATTCATTGGTATCAGAGCTAGGTTACGAAAGGTTGGGATGTTGTTGTTTGGTTGTATGTCATTGTTTGTTATGCACGGTGATTATGTATTTGTGCGGTGACTGATTTACATCATGTTGGGGTATGAACTGGGAACACATTGCCTATTACCGAGGTTTTAAAATGTTTTATAAGATGGTCTTGGATCCTTTGCCTTGTGTTAGCCTGACTTTAATGTGTTTTGATGCTTTTGTTAGCATGGCTCGACGTGAGACACATTCTATGGCTGGTAATGTCAGAATCGAGCAGAATAACATTGAGGAAGAGAATCCCACTAACGTTTTACCTCCTCCTCCTCCTTCGTTGGTTCCTCTTGTTGATATTGGGGCTGGTGGTGTACCCCATGCTCATCAAGTGCCAGTGTTTGGTGATTTGACCTAGTTGGTCTAAGCGGTGATAGAAGCTTTTCGGGCAGCAGTGGCTGGAGTGAAAGTGCAAGCACCAATACTTGTTTTGGTGGTCAATCAAGGTTTGTTCTCGGGTGCGTCTATGCAGGAGGTGAATATGTATGCGAGTAAAAGGGTGGCTGATGTTGGCTTTCCTGGGAAGCAGAGTAGGAGGTCTCGTGTCAAGAGGCATAAGTTAGGTTATAAGCATGGTGGAGGGGGTGGCCATGGTAATCTCGGAGTTCGTATCGTAGCTGAGTGTGTGCATTGTGGTAGACGCCACATGGGTGCATACTGGGGATGTAGTTTGTGTTACTGGAGGTGTGGGTCACCGAATCATTTGAAGTGAGATTGTCCACGTGCGGGGACAGACGTACCAATTCATGTGCCTGCACTGGCCAGGGGCAGAGGTCATAGCAGAGGTAATTATCTGAGGCGTGAGGATGGTCTGGGGGCTGTGGCTCAGGTTGTTGGTGTACAACCCGAAAATGGTGAATCGGTGCAGGATTATGCTCGTGAGAGGCGCAATGACACTGATGTGATCGCAGATACCTTTACCCTACAATATTTGTCATTGTTTTCTTTGAGTAATTCGAGGCTAACCACTTGTATATCTTGAATGAGCGTGCATTTTGTTGAATATTCTAGCTGCGATCTTGGATGCCGGCATAGCAGTTGCTGAGTGAGGTGAAGGTTGTTCGCCTGAGAATCCTTTCCTGAGGCTCTAACATGGTTAGAGCGAGTTGAATTTTAGACCGTAGGTCGATATGTCCATTTGTGGAAGAATCGAATGTGCTAGTAACATTCGAGAAGATGTTATATTGGGTATTTTTGAAATACTTGGTTCAGGTAGTAATCGGTGTTGTGGTGTTCTCGTGTACTGTGGTACCGAGAAGGAGTGTTGACCAGCTTTTGAGGATTGCTAGAGTGTTTTTGAAGAGTTGGAAGGAATATTGGTACTGAGAATGTTATGAGTAAGTGTGGATACGAGCATGCACAGTGCAAAGACACTTATATGTATATATTTAAATATGTCAGTACATGCATACATCTTTGAGCATGATATTAGAGGTTTTGCATCCATATGCATAGACATTTAAAGTGACATTTAAGGAATCATGCATACATAAGTCCACACTTGCGGGTAATTTCTCAGAGGCTGATGAAGTGTTAGTAACTAGTTCTTTTGGGGAGACGGTTACAACTAGAAGGTTGTATAGGCGTTGTCCTTTGGCGGTGCAAGGTCATGAGTTTGCCACGGATTTGATGGAGTTGCCATTTCATGGTTTTGACGTTATCTTGGGTATGGATTGGTTAAGTGAGCACAAGGCGATGGTGGATTGTGAGTCCAAAAGGATTTCTCTGAAGTTGGCCGATGATTACGAAATCGTGGTGGTGGGTGAGAATGTGAAATTCTTGTCTAATGTTATTTTGGCTACCTGAGCGGAGAAGATGATGTTTGATGGTTACCAAGCTTATTTGGCTATTGTTATGAATCCGAAAGCCAAGGGTGTTCGGGTGCAGGACATTCAAGCTGTTTGTGATTATCCGAAAGTTTTTCATGAAAAGTTGCCTAGTTTACCTCTAGATAGGGAGGTGGAGTTTTGTATTGAAACTTATGAAGGTACAACTCTGATGTCCATTTCTCCTTATCGGATGGCACCAAAGAAGTTAAAAGAGTTGAAATCGCAGCTTCAGGAGTTGTTGGATCATGGGTTCATTCGATCGAATGTTTCTCTTTAGGGTGCTCCGATTATCTTTGTGAAAAAGAAAGATGGATCGATGCGTATGTGCATTGATTATCGTCAGTTGAATAAGTTGATAGTGAAGAACAAGTATCCGTTGCCGCGGATTGATGACTTGTTCGATCAATTTTGCGGGGCAGCGGTGTTTTCGAAGATAGATTTAAGGTCAGGGTATTATCAGTTGAAAGTTAAGGATGTGGATGTTCATAAGACAGTGTTTCGTACGAGGTATGGGCATTACGAGTTCTTGGTGATGCCGTTTGGTTTGACAAATGCCCCGACGGCTTTCATGGACATGATGAATAGAGTGTTTCATGAGTACCTTGATCGGTTTGTGGTGGTTTTAGTCGATGATATACTCGTGTACTCTCGTATCGAGGAGGAGCATGATCAGCATTTGTGGATTGTGTTGCAAGTCTTGAAGGATAATCAGTTGTATGCCAAGTTGAGCAAGTGCGAGTTTTGGCTCAATGAGGAGATGTTTCTCAGACATGTGGTATCCGCGAAGGGAATTCGTGTTGATCCACAAAAAATGAGACTATTGTCAATTGGAAACAACCTAAGACCATGTCGGAAGTGCGTAGTTTCCATGGGTTGACAGGTTATTGTCGTCGTTTTATGGAAGGGTTTTCTAGTATTGCGGCTTCGTTGACAAAGTTGCTGCAAAAGAGTCTTCCTTTCGTTTGGACAGAGAAGCAACACCAGGGTTTTGGGAAGTTGAAGGAGGTTTTGACACATGCTCATGTGTTGATTCAACCAGAATCTAGGAAGGAATTTGTGGTTTATAGTGATGCATCGTATGTTGGTTTGGGTTGCGTGCTGATGCAGGATGGAAAGGTTGTAGCCTATGCGTCGAGGCATTTGAAGGTCTATGAGCGCAATTATCCAACTCATGATTTGGAGCTTGTTGCTGTGGTGTTTGCTTTGAAGATTTTGCGACACTACCTTTATGGTGAAAAGTGTGTGGTATTTACAGATCATAAGAGTTTGAAATATGTGATGTCTCAAAAAGATCTAAATCTTAGGCAATGAAGGTGGTTGGAGTTTCTTAAGGATTACAACTTGACTATTGAGTATCATTCTGGAAAAGCCAATGTTGTTGCGGATGCGTTGAGTCGTAAGGTGGCAGTTGAGCGCAGGGCGATGTTTGCAAGGTTGAGTGTGACGCGGGAAAGTGGGTTGTTAGCTGAATTGCAAGTTAAGCATGCGTTGTCACAGATGGTTAAAGCTAAGTAACTGTTTGATGATTCTTTTGTTCCTCGTGTTAAGGACATAGCAGATGGTAATTCGTTGGATTTTCATTTTTGATGGTGATGGTGTTCTGTGTTTCAAGGGCCGAATAATGATGCCAGAAGTCCCGAAGCTCAGGCATACTATTTTGGCAGAGGCACATTCTAGACCTTTTGCTATACATCCTAGTAGTACCAAAATGTATCGTGATTTGAAGGAAATGTACTATTGGGTTGGTTTGAAAAAGGATGTGGCAGGGTTGTGTCCAAGTGTATGGTGTTTCAACAGGTTAAAGCTGAACATTAGTTCTCATCCGGGTTGTTGCAACCGTTGAGAATTCCAGAGTGGAAATGGGAGAGAATCACCATGGATTTCGTGTCAGGGTTTCCATTGACACTAGCTAAAAATGATTCCATTTGGGTGATTGTCGATCAGTTTACGAAGTGTGCACATTTTCTGCCAGTGCATACGATGTACACCTTGGACAAGCTAGCGGATTTGTTTATCTCTGAGACTATGCGTTTGCATGGGGTACCAAAGTCGATCATTTTGGATAGAGATATGAGGTTCACATCAAGGTTTTGGAGATGTTTACATCAGGCTTTGGGTTCGAGTTGAGTTTCAGTACCGCGTATCATCCTCAAACGGATGGGCAGTCTGAGCGTGTTATCAAGGTCTTGGAGGATATGCTAAGGTGTTGTATTATTGAGTTTCAAAGAACCTGGGAGAAGCATTTGCCGTTGGTGGAATTTGCTTATAATAACAACTATCAAGTGAGTATACAAATGGCACCATTTGAGGCATTGTATGGCCGGAAGTGTCGTACGCCCTTGTGTTGAGCCAAGGTAGGGGAAAAGCAAGTTTCCTTGCCACATGTGTTGAAAGACACGCATGAGAAAGTTAAGCTTGTGTGTGAACGCTTGAAAGAGGTTGCGGATCTGCAGAAATCTTACGCGGATTTAAAGCGTAGGGAAATTGAATGTGATGGGCAATCGTGTGTTCTTTATGGTGTCACCCTGGAAGAAGGTGATGCGGTTCAGACGTAAGGGTAAGCTTAGTCCGAGGTTTATTGGACCATATGAGATTGTGGAGCGGGTTGGTCCTGTGGCTTATCGGTTGTGGTTGCCTCCCGAGCTTAAGAAAATACATGATGTGTTCCATGTATCCATGTTACGGAGGTATCAGTCGGATCCTTCGCATGTTATACCGGTGGAGCATATTGAGTTGAGACCGGATTTATCCTTTGATGAGAAGCCGATGGAAATCCTTGATTCTAGCAGCAAGGTTCTACGTGGTAAGACGATAGAACTTGTTAAAGTCTTGTGGCGACATCGAGGTGTCGAGGAAGCCACTTGGGAAAGCAAGACAAATATGTTAAAGCAATTTATGCATCTTTTGCCTCCAGCTAAATTTCGAGGGCGAAATTTCTTAAGAGGGGGAGAGTTGTAATGCCCCAGTTTTGGGCCTAGCGATTTTAGGGCTGGTTAGACGGTCTAGTGGATCGGGTTAGAGATTCGAGTCAGATTCGGGAGCGAATATTTTTTTCGAAAGATAAAAATATGGGAAAATGTTTAAAAATCATATTTTATTATATTAAAAATATTGGTAAAAGCAATTTCAGAAAACGAGCTTGGGAAGGGTGACATTTTGGCTAGTGACCCAAATGCAAATTTTGAAAACTATTTTTGAAAGGTAACTGTTTTGTAAAGAGTCAAAACTTGGAATCTTTAAGGAGCTATTTACCATTTGGTCTAATCTGAGTTTTATTTAGTTAGGATTATTTATAAAGGTTTTAATTAAAAAGGATTTAGTTAAAAGGTGGTTATTTCTTTCAAAACACAATTTGACGTAACTTTTATTTTCTCACATTTTCTCCCAAAAACTCTCAGCCAAACACTCTTTTTCCATCAGAGATTTAAGGTAATGATCTTAATTTCTTAACTCGTTGATTTGCTAAATGATTTCTCAAGTTGTTTTCCAAAAATCTCAATGAATTTCTTTGCTTTCCAAGAGGAAAAACCATCTAATTAAGGGGAAACTCATTCATTGGAGTTAAGTTTCATTCTTATCCTCTAATGAAAGGTTCTTTACTGAAATTCCCAAGTTCTTGGCTCTTTACATATGTTTTCTAATAGGTTTTGATTAATTAATTATGGATTTTAGCTTAATTGAGGTTTAATTGAGGGATCTTGTGATTTTCGACTTGGATCTATTTTTCCAGTGTTGTGGATTAATTTCAATCTTATTTTGGATGTATTATTATGTGGATAAGTTTTTTTTAATAATGGAATCCCAAAATTGGTTGAATCTCTAATTGTTTAGGTTGTTAGTTAAGGGTTTTTGGGTTGTTTAAGGTGTTTAATCATTGCTGGAAGTAAAAAGATGTTGTGAATGAGTTTTTAGATATCAATTGATGAAGCTTGATGTTTCGAAACGTTATAATATAGCTGGATTAAGATTGAGTAGTGTTTGAGGTTGATTTCGGTAAGTTTCAGATGAGTTTTGTGTGGGCATCTTGAAAGCTACGGGATTTTGGGTTGAAACAGAGTGTTGGATGCATTTTAATGCATGTGTCCTCTGGTTTTGTGTGGCTGAAACAAGGGATAATCAAGCCGTGGCATCTTGAGGCGGTTTGAGGCTTGCCGGGAGCTTGTTTCGCGGTAGCAAGAAACGGTCTTAAAAGTCTTTCAAAGGTTTGAAAGTAGTTTTGGGGGTTTAGGATATGTTTGAAACACTTACCTAAGCTCAGAAATAAGTTTCCCTCTTTTGCTCTTTAATATCGGTTCGGATATGAGCACGTGTAATTCATGTTTTGGTCATAAACATGGTTTGTTTTTACTTACTGTAAATGCATGATTTTGAGTACATATGCAGTGGCTTAAAAGTATATTAAAGGCTAGCGAGCATTGGTTTTTTATTCCGGTCGGGAATGTGATATTGCTATGGCAATGTGATTTGCATATGTGGGGATATGGTGTAATGCATTGTAAAACAGTGAGTAAATGGTTTTGTAAATGATATATTCGCTATGTGACAAGGTGAGAAGACATTCAGATATAGTTAGCATGCCATAGGATAAAGTGCACTATAATATGATTAAAAATCGATCGTGGTTAAGGGTCCTTGAGGTATAGTGGTTGGCTACTCGGACTATGTTGTTATCACTCAGGTTGAACGGTCGGCATGGTGTAGTCTTGTTGATTTAAAACTTGCAGTCGGCAAGGTTGTTAAATCATGCGGTCGGCATGGGGTAATCTTAATGATGGTTGGTCATTAAGGGAGATCCGTGTATCTGATGTGTAAAGTTAACGGTCGGTTAACTAAAGATTAGCGATCGGCTAATCAAGGATAGTGGTCGACTATCCGGGGACACTATAATTGCCAATATATGAAAGTTCTTTTGTTGAACCTATTGATTTAATGCTTTGGAATTTAAGCATGGTTTATGATTTAATGCTTTGGAATTTAAGCATGGTTTTGTATATATAATGCTTTGGGGACTTAAGCATGTGGTTTATAATGTTTTGCATATGGTCGACGTGCATGTTTTGAATTGGGATCATTGGGATTTTCTTAGGTCGTAAGCATGGTGTGAAAACAAGTGTTGGTTACAACCACCAGAGTCACTACCAAACTGCCGTCCATCACTCTTGTTAACTTTGTCAGTCAATAATGCTTATTATGGAAATTAGCTAAATTGAGTTTTATATGAAAGACGGGTTATGTTAGTGGCTCAATGTGATACTTTCGATCCATCAGATGGGCTGAGTCAAATCGAGGTGTTACAACATGTCAAATTTGATGACGTGACAGTACACTTGATGTTATTTTTTTTAAAAAAATCTATAATTTTAAAATAACTAATTAGTTCTAAAACTCTTCATTCATACTACCAAAGTCATCAAAACCTGACATCATCGATATGAAAGATAGTTGGCGATAACAACTGATGCGGAAGCAAATAATAGCCACATACATAGAATTTAATAACTTTGTCAGTCAATGACAACCAAAGGACAAGATTGATACATTTTAATAGTTTAGGGGTTAAATTGATGAAATTATAAAGGACAACACTATTGATTTTTGAAATATTACAGGGACTAACTATATAATCCATCCAATAATAAGCAACTCACTATGATAGTGGAGAATGGTAACAATAGAGAGCGGCTGACAACAGTGGTGACGATCTTCATCAGAAATTTGTCAAATCAAATCCATTGGAAAGGAGTATGGCAAGTATTCGATCGTCATAGGAAGGTGAAGGATGTATTTGTCCAAAACAAACAGGCGTGGGATGGGGTAAGATTTGGTTTTGTTCTAATGACGTTAAAGATAGATACACATAGGGCAATTGAATGACTAAATGGGCGATGGATTTATGGATCGAGATTAAGAGTTTTTATGTCACAAAGGGGGAGCGAGATTTGGATTGTAAGCTAAATCAGGGAATGATGAGAAGGAAAGCGTGGAATGGGGGTAACGCAATTGGGTCTTCATAGTGTCACTGACTGAATTGTATAATTCATGGGGTGGAAGATGCGAGTAAAATAGAGATCCTTCGGTGTTGTGAAATTATGTGGTGTTGAGATCCAATGTGCATCACGTCTTTAGCCAGAGAATTGAAGAAGGGCAAGTTGGAAGGTTTTTCATTCATGCAAATTTTGGGATCAAGAATTTTATTGGTTTTTAAGAGCGTAGAGTCTCGAAGAGCTGCTCTTGGAAATAGTGCAGTACAAAAGTGGTTCTCAAATGTTCAAGAGTGGGATCCGGCAATTGACAGGGGAAAATAGAGGGCTTGGCTAGCGATTATTGAATTATCAATGTATGTGTGGTCATGAGGGACGTTCGACAATATGACAGCAATATGAGGCATGAAGATTAGATGTGATAACTCCACGGTCGATACAAATTCATTTGAAAGGGCGCTCATATTTTGATGAAATAGAACATATGACAAAAATAGAAGCTGAGATAAAGGTACATGTGGAAGGCTTGTCCTATATGATTCATGTGCATGAATTTGAACCCTTAATGGATGCTTAATTGTGCATGAATTGTTAGATGACATGCAATTTGGAGGAAAATGATAAAGAAGAAGAGGTCGATTTGAATGAGAAGCATGATGACAAATCTGAATTGAATATGAAATAAAGTTTGGAGAAATCAAATATGAATATTCCTCGAAGGGAAGTTGAGAATGCGGAGATATAGAAAGACAATGCAATGCTATCGAAGGATATTAGAGGGTCACCAGTATGGCAGTCAAATCAATTATGGTGTGAAGTAGGACAGGGTGAGGGTCATGTGGTAGAGGTTACAAGGAGTGTGGGAGATTGGATGGTGGATGAATAGGTAGGCATGGCGTCAAGATTGGAAACAATCTCACAATTGAGAGCGAGTTGGACATAAATTAATGAGGAAACATTTGTGGAGTGTCCGGTGAGGTTTGGTGCATTACCGAATAAACTTGACAAGCGTATATTGGTAGTTGAATCGATTCAAACTATTGAGGCACAAGATGAGAGACAATTGGATGCTAGGATAAGTGTGAATAGGGAGGGGTGTGATGGGCTGGTGGTAGAGGCCTCTAAACCGATAATTTTAAACAATAAGGACTTTTATCCACAACAATTTGATTTGGCTTGGGATTTTTTTGTCAAAACAAGCTGTGGAAAACTTAAAAAGAAGAAAAAAAAAACATCGTTAAAAGAATAAATCTGATTTCCAAGTGAATAATAATGCAATAAGAGAGGACATGGATGCCATTTATCGACGGAATATGCTATTACGAGAGATAGGGGAAACTTTAAAACTAGGGAAATTATTTGGGGCGAGTACGGTGGGTAACAAAGAAGCAATAGTTTAGGATATTGTTGATATTATCTCAGAGAGAGATCACGAATAGCAAGGGTGATGAAGGTGTTGTCGTGGAACGTAAGGGGGTTAGGTTCTGCATCAAAAAAGAAAGTAGTACAGAGCTCATCCGGACAACATCAATGTGACATGACATTCATTCAAGAATCAAAGTTGGAGGTTGTGACTGAAAGTGTCATTCAAAAGGTATGGCATTCCAATAAATTTAACTTTGTTTTTCCCCCATCGCAAGAAAGATCAGGTGGTATTGTGGTGATCTAGGAAGCAGATCGATTTGTGCTAGAAGAAGCCATAGTGGAGTTTAATTTTCTCTTGCTCAGAGGTTGTTGGATGTTTGATGCCTGGAATTATGGTATGGGTGTGGTTTACACTCTGTGCGGGGTAGAGGATCAAGTGCGGGTATGGGCAGCTTTGCATGAGATCATGAGTCAAACTGAGTGGCCTTGGTGTTTAAGAGGTGATTTTAATGTTGTTAGGTCGGTGAAGGAGAGGCAAGGTTATGCGAGTGATGTACGAGGAATAGCTGAATTTAATGGATTTATTGAAAATAATAGCTTGTTGGATTTACCGATGACTGGCAAGCCATTTACATGGTTCGGTATAGGAAATAAATGCAACAGGTTGGATATGTTTGTTGTTACGAGTGAATGGGTGTTGAGTTTTTTGGATTTACCACAATTGAATCTTCCGTATGGTTTATCAGATCACTTATTATTGCTTTTGACTAGCGAAGTGAGGGATTGGGGGCATCACCCATTCTGGTTTTTCAATTGCTGGTTAGAGAAGCAAGTGCATGTGTAGCGGATGGAAGATAAGTGGCGAAGGATGTCTAGTGTTGATAAAAAACTGAACATGATGGGTAAATTGTGTGCATTTCATAATTTTCTTAGAGAATGGAATACGGACTTAAGGAGCATTAATGATCAAACTAAATTGACTACGTCAGTGCTCGAGGATCTGGATTCGTAAATGACAAAGTGGGATGAATTGGTAAGACATCTTGAAGACAAGAAGCAGCTAAAGCTTAGATTATGGAAGTTGTGTCTATCAATGGAGTCAATTTGGTGTTAAAAGTCATGTACATTATGACTATGTGAGGGGGATAGGAACACTAGATTCTTTCATAGAACGACGACGATTCGAGGAAGTAAGAATCAATTGAGGGGGCTGAAAATGAATGATTCTTGGGTGGAGGATCCGAGCGTGTGAAGCAACATTTATTTAAGGAATTTCGCAAGAATTTTGCGAAACCAAGGATGAGGAGTTTGATTGAGGTTGATTTGAACTTCTGGTGTCTCACAGCTGATCAGGCGAAATAGTTGACTTTGGAGTTTTCGGAACCTAGGTCCAAATAGGTATAATTTTGAGTTCTTCAAAAGAGGATGGGAATTTCTTAAAGACAACGTAATGCAAGTGTTGCAGGATTTCTATGTCATGAATAAAATACAGCAGGGTATGAATTCGGCATTTATTGTTCTAATTCTGAAGAGGGAAAATCCAGAAGTAATTGGGGACTTTCGCCCGATTTGCTTACTTAATTCAGCTTTTAAGATCTTGGCGAAGGTGTTAGAAAATAGATTTCAGGGTGTAATTGGTTCTCTAACCAGTGACACTCAGACGACGTTTATAAAGGGGATACAAATTGTGGATGGATTCTCCTTATAAATGAGGTTGTGCATTCATTGAAGCATCGAATATATGGAGAGGAGGAGTAATTCTTAAACTTGACTTTGCCAAAGCTTATGATTGTGTGCAGTGAGAGTGTCTAGAGTATGTTTTGTTGCGTATGGGTGTGGAGAGAGATGGTGCCGATGGATGATGGAGTCTATTAGTTCGGTGAGACTTGCAATATTGGTCAATGGTAGTGCTACTAAGGAATTTGGTATGGAAGGAGGATTATGTCAAGGGGATCTTTTGTCTCCTTAATTGTTTGTAGTGATAACGAAAGTTTTTCACCGGTTGATGGTAAATGCTGAACAATTAGGTTGCATTGAGGGTGTACGAGTGGCCACGGACTTTCACATTTTGCATTTATAATTTGCAGATGATACAATTATTTTTTCTACAAGGGAAGGTAGAGATGGCGAGAAGTTTAAAGCACATCCTGACTTGTTTTCATTATGCCACAGGGTTGAAAATTAATTTTTCTAAGTTATCGCTTTATGCATTTGGAATTGAGGACAATGTGGCGACGGATATAGTTTCGGCATTGGGATATTCATGTGATAAATTACCTTTCCAATACTTGGGGATGCCAATTGGGGTAAATCCGAGGTCTCAGTGTTTGGGAACCTTTGTTTCAAGTTTCGGGTATGATTGGTGGGTTGGAAGCGAAATTCTTTATCTTTTACGGCAAGACTGGTGTTGGTTAATTCGGTCTTATCGATTTTACCAACGTATTATATGGCTGTCTTCTCTATTCTAAAAGGAGTAATTTGTAAGATCGATAAAATTTGGTGAGCTTTTTATGGGTACTGATAAGGGGAAGAGACGCATGAGTAGAGTGGTGTAGGATCGAGTATATAGACCGAAACATTTAGAAGGTTTGGGGTGCTGAATTTGAGGACGTGAAATTTGGAAATTTGGAATTGCTTGTCAAATGGGCGTGGCGTTTTGCTGTTGAATCAGATTCACTATGGAAATCTTTGGTTCAGGCAAAATATAGAACATCGGTATTTAATTGGCAGTTTAATACAATTGGAAAAAATTGGATGTCAAGTATTAGGTGATAAATTGTCAATGTCCAAGAAGACACGAAGGTGCAACGATTCATGGGATTCCAATGTTTTTCATGGGTGATTGGGAATGGAGTGAAGGTGTTATTTTTGAAGCATTTATGGTGCTTGGATGATGAGCCACTTCGGGTGTTGTTGTTACTGATTTTTAGCTCGACATAAAAAACAAGGAAAGGAATCGCATCAAATATGAAAAATAAAGGGAACATCAGCTCCCAAATTAGAGTTGAATTGAGTGGAAAAAAGGGGAAACCAGTCCACAATTCAAGCAATTGGTCAAGCAATTAAAGGGGGAACGAAATCAGTCAAAAAACAAAAGAGGGAGGGGAATCCAAATTAGGGATTTTAATTTTATTCTTCATTGTAATTTAGGTATGAAAAATACCTATAAATATGAAAAATACCTATAAATACAACCCACATCCCCCTTTGTAATCACATCCATCTTTTCACTCACCATTGTAACACACCACAAGCATCCGAAAATTCCATAGAATTCTCAAGTTTGTGTTGGCATTTGTCAAGTTGAATACAAGAAGAAAAGCTTGGTTTTTAGGTATCTTATTCTTGTTCTTTTGTCTTTTATTTATTTTTTTTATTTTGAAATATATTTAAATTTGGGAGCATTTCTTACATCCTTTTTGGTTTTGAAAGATTTTTGTTCAAATATTTAAACCGAAAAGAGGAGTTTTTGGTGCACCACCGTCGAAGGCGGCGGTCCGCGCCGGTGGTAGGCGGCCGGCACAGTGATTTACCACCTTTGTTCTTCATCCATTATTTTCCTTATGAACACCCTTTTGTTTTTAGGATGTTTGATCCAAATCTTGTAAGAAAATGAGGCAAAAAGTGTTATGGGGCTTGTACCCATATTTTAAATAAAAGTGGGCCATTTAATTTTATTAGATTTCTACACCATTTTTATTTATAAAGCTTTTTTATACTCTTTAAATATGGTATACAATTTAATTTGTTACTAATGTTTTCTCATTTTTTTATTTTCAATTTTTAATTGTTAAACTCATTTTATCACATTCTTTTAAATTAAAGCTTTAATTAGTTTTTATAAAGTTGGTCCAAATAGGGTGTTGATTCAATTTTAGAAAAGGGTACACACATTTTTAAAATATATAAAATTCCCCTCCTCTAATTGTTTTTATTTAATTTTGTAAATCTAACTAATGTTACCTTTATCTCGTTAATTTAATTTGTTTTTAAAATCTTTAACTGTTTGTCTCTAATTAAAATATTAGGTTAGGTAAAACCTCTAGGTTTAGGTTCTCTAGAGCTAGAGCCTTAGTTAATTTAGGGCCTTAAAGTTTAATAAAATTATCTTCACATCAAAATCATAAAACACACTTAATTATATTTAACCCTAATAGGTAAAATTCACTTAGACAAATTCTTAGGGTTAATAACTACCAACTTAAAATAATAAAAGCTTTAACACATTAATTTTTCTTTAATTGTTTGTTAATAAAAGTGAAACTTAATTAATGTGGCGTCCTATTAAAAGGAGGTAACGGGTTAGCACCAGAGATGCTAGCAATTATTAGAGTTTGCTCTTCAGATGATGGGACCGTTAAAATACAATCATATCATAAACAGACAATAAGTTAAATTTTATACGAACTTGCAAATTTCGACATCAAAACGTTTTGTAATTGGCTAGGTACTAATTTTTGGGCTCTACGGGGGTGCTAATCCATCCCCACGCGTAACTGACTCCCGATCCCATTTTTGTGTTTTTCGCAGACCAAAATTGTTGTTTTAATAAAATAAAATGATTTTATTAAAATAACCCATTTTTAGGTGATCCAATCACACCTTTTAAAATATTGGTGGCGACTCTATTTTTTTGTCTTATTAAAAACATCGAGCCCAGAAAAAAACTGCGACAGCTTGGTGACTCTGCCGGGAATTTTTTTGTTTTTACAACAAAAGAGTTAGGCCACAAGCCGATTACACTTTGCTTTAACGTCGGAATTTGCTAAGTTCGTATAAAATTTATCTTAATTATCCATTTATGCGTATGATATCATTTTACGCATTTAAAGCTTAATTATAACCTCTTTGCCCGAGCTTCATCCCGATCGTGTAAGTGAGGGGAAAACACTTTGCTCATGTGAGAATATTGATTCTCCGTATGAGCCTAGCAAGTACCTTCGGGACTCATATGCCCAATGTCTTCGTAAGGATACTGATCCTTCGTGAGGACATAGGAAAATGGGTTCCCCTGAGTTGAACTTGATTCATTTAAAGCCTATAATAGGTAAGAATCAGGGGCCTTGCTACCCTTAGTAGGGGACATCGAGGAGAGCTCAAGTACCTTTCTAGAACCAAACCTTTGTGTGTGAATCTAGAAGCCCACCCCAATAGAGCCATGTGGAAAACTCTAGGGTTAGAATTCAGTCGAATTATTTCGTAAGAATAGTCCGTAGAGACATGTCCAGAGATGTTGGAATGCGCTGCCTAGTTATTATTTATACAATAAAATGATTTTGGACCTTTTATGTTTTCAAGAGTATTAATTCTTTCTTTTTCTTATTTTGTATTGTTTTTGCATATTTTTCTTGCATCCACATGTCATATCTAGAAGGAGTCGCTAAAGCACATTGCTCAAGTAGAAAACAATTTTTCATGATGGATAGAAGACTCTTTCAAAAAGAGGAATGTAAGTGTAAGTCGCTAGTCCGAGGTTAACCAGCGAGCACATGGAGAACAACATTCAAGACAAAGATCTTGGTCCTTGAAGATGCCAATGAAGGGGGCAACGATTACTGGTTCACCTGGCTTAAGGACAATGCCAGAAGGTTCCAAGAGCGAGATGAATTCGACAAGAGTGTCATGGTCTAGAATCAAGACGTAGCCAAGCATGTGATGATGCTAGCTAAGGAAGCTATTTCTTTTCGTCAGTATGTCAAGCCAGTAGAGGAAGTGAGACCGAGACTCATGTGGTTAATCGAAGAAATAAAAGAGTTGGGTGCTCGAGCCAAGGTGTACTTGTGATATAATTCAGAATCTTTTGTAATAAGGAACTTCGATGTCCAATGAAAAACTACTTTAGAGCAATTCTTTATTTGCATTTGCATTTTTTAGTTGTTTGCATTGGTTTATGTTTTTACGTCATTCCATACATTCACATAATAAAAGGATTAATTATGGTAAAATCTAGAAAATCTAAAAATAGCAAAAAAGCTCGCATAAGTAACATACCAGAGCAATGGTTGTTGAACTGAACCGCAAGAATACGCAAGCTTAGTGGGACGCAGCCATGCTGAGGTCCAATTTGCCCAAAAACAACAAAGATCTTTCTGTAGAGGCATTCATGGTGGGTCCGTAGAGTTTTTCATTTCAATGAAGGGTGCGTCTTTGACCATGAAACCTTGAATATATATATATCTCGCCCTACACTTGCAGTCCTCGGATATCAATTGCAAGTTGAGGCATTGGTTCCAATATAGAGATCAATTAATTGTTGTGAAAACGATAAAGTGTGATTTGCTTCTCCTACTGCTCAGGTCAGTAAAGTAAGAAAAAGAAGACTGCCACGCCTTTTGGGAAGGTCTCGTGTCATAGGATGGGTGACCTTTTGGGAAGGTCTCATGTCAGTACTTGAGACTGATAAAAAGGAATCAGTTCAAGTTAATATTATTCGTATAGATAACTGATAAAGGATTATTAAGATAATTTTATCCGATAAAGATTTCGGGTAAATTATCAATATATTAGACCGAGTCAAAATTTCAAGATTTTGATTTTTACAAAATTATGGAATATTTTGTATATCAACAATATTTATTCATGGAAATTAGAAATATGAGAATTTCATATTTAATACGATAGTTCGAAAAGTGGAAAATTGTAGTAAGTGATTATTGGGTAATCGGATCGAATTGGAATTTTAAAGACAGTTCCATAAGCCATAGAAAATTCATAAAATATCGTTTTTATGAATATTTTAATATTTCTAGTTGGATTCTAACTAGATTTAGTTCTACTTTTATATAATGGCAAATTAGAAAATAGGACTTAGTTAGAGGGTTATTTGGACTTAAGTAATTAAATAAATTTAATATTCATTTTATTAAAAAACACATGGCATTAATAAGATAAAAGATGAACAAAAATATGTTCATCCTTTACTCATTCATTTCGAAAATAGAAGAGAAAGAAGGGAAAAATATACAAAAATTTTCCTAGGCATTTTGAAGGCTTCCAAACAAGATGCAATGCATGTTTTTGATAGAAAATCAATCTATGTTTAATTTTCTTTCATTTGATAGTAATTTTACAAAGAGTTATGAAGATTTGTTCATGTTATTGATGAGAGAGAAAAGAAGGTTTCATGTTCTATGTTGAGATTGAAGATTGATTTAAGTGAATCAAGTGTTGTGGAGTTGAAATCAAACTTAGATTTAGATTAATTTCATGTTTGAAGACATAAACCCTAACCTTAGAATTTGGGATTTTATTTAGGATTTTGAAATTAAGGATGAATATGGAAGATTTATGATTCTACAAGCTTGATTTTGATGTTAGAATGAAAAACCCCCAACTAGTTTTCTAAGTGACTATTTCGGCATGCTTGGTAAATTAAGGAAAATATTGTGAAAATTTTTCTAGTGGTGGATTTGAAGAGATTATGAAATTATAAGCTTGATTATGGCATTAGGACCAAAATAAAGTCCTTGAAAAGTTTAGACACCCAATTCGGTGTAGGAATAAATTGGGGTTTTAAGTGTTAATTTTTGAAAATGAAGAATACATGTTGGAAAAATTATTTTGAGCATATTAGAATATTGTTTGAATGAAAAACAACCTTGGGAATGTGTAGTGACCAATTCGGCCAAGGGATAAAATAGAAGGAAAATTTTGAGAAAATTGTAAAAATGTTGGATTGATTAATTAGTACAAGTTTGCAAACCTTTGTGTGGAATTAGTGACTAAAATGTCACTTTAACAAAGGTTAGTGGATTGAAGGGCATTGAGTAAAAGTTAGTGGAAAATGATAGAATTATGGAGTAATTGTGATTCAAGCTTGAATAAATTTCAAAAAGTACAAAATGGTCACTAGGGACCAAAATGGACTATTCGGCTACTAAGGGAGAAAAAGGGGAAATTTTAGGAAAATTTTTATATTAGAATAATTATACTAGTATTTTATAGTTAAGCAGTGTTAGATAAAAAAATCTAACATAAATGTTATTGTATATGTTCGATGGTTAAATTTGCATCATTCGAGCAGGACAAGGAAACACGAGATAAAAGAGGCAAGGAAAAAGTAGTGAACTAGCTTAGTGAGGTCCAATATTTTGTCTAGCCCAGGTGAGTGCATTATATGTATGTATGACATGTAACAAATAGGACGACTTGCGAGAAGTCGACCTTGATATCAATTAAAATGCATGTTAATTAATAATTGTATGAATGTTATGAATTAATGATGTGACATGTATGATACATTGTCATAGTTTAAAGATTTATCTAAGATAAATCGGATTTTAGATTTTGGGTATGAACTGCCCATTATCGAATTATGAATGATAGTATTGACGGATTAGATATTGAATGTGAAAATATTATATTGTTATGCCCGAGTACTAGTGTGAGAGTCTTTGGTATAACTGCATATCCATAGAGTTTTAGCAGTTGCATTCCAGCACTACGGTACGTTCCAGACACTTCGGTGTTGACATTAGACGCTAAGGTGTTGCAGAAACTACACTGTTGTTTAGACACTTCGGTGTCGACTAGCACAAAAGGTGCGATAATGAGGAGCAAAGGGCATCCTCAAGTACGTACTTATCATCAGACACTACGGTGTCGTTATGATGACTCGTATACCATAGGTTCACATGAAATTGTACTTTGGGCTATAATTCATGAAATGTTTTTATGCAAGTAGATAGACCAGTAAGTCTATTGTATTTATTACCAATAAAGTAAGAATGATATTATGACTTTTAATACATATATATAATTATGATTCATTGAAATAAGTTAGTTTCTCATTTACTATGATAAATGATGAAATATTATAAAGTGCACAGGGAATCGCTTGCCATTTTTGCAGAAATTGTGATATTTATGTTATTTATTTATATTGATATATTTATGCCTCACTAAGTTATACTTAGCGTGTATTTCGTATTACACGTAGGTCGATCAGGCTAATATTTTCAAAGAAGGAGCTGCACTTTTGGAAATTGAGGTATCGCTTATAAGCAATAGTACGTACACTTACATCCTAGTTTAGTGGGCATGTACTCGTATTTTAAATTTACAGTTGTTTTGTATTACTAAACTTATAAGTTAGTTTACTTATTTTAAGCGGGCTTGTAACCTAAGTATTATGGATGAATAGTATGGTTTTAAACTCTTAGCAATGGGATTTGGTATAATTATTACATAGTTAATGTTAATCGAGTAGCGATTTAAAAAAATCAAGAAAGGGTCTAGATAG
Source organism: Hibiscus mutabilis (assembly GCA_019671005.1). Taxonomy (NCBI): domain Eukaryota; kingdom Viridiplantae; phylum Streptophyta; class Magnoliopsida; order Malvales; family Malvaceae; genus Hibiscus; species Hibiscus mutabilis. Next base: position 38,580,996 of record CM033734.1, on the reverse strand, counting down.
CACACATAGTTTACACCCTGAATTATATTTTCATGTTAATAACTGTCTAAAATATTTATTTAACCAACTCAGGGTCAAAACTAGGTGATGCTAGACAGGTTTGTAATTTGATGGAAACTGAGGAAAAGTTACTTTATTAAACTAGTTTTTTTTTTTAAATTCAAGTCAAGAAATCAGTTAAAAACTTTAGTAACATCTTCAATGTGTATTTAATCATCGAATATACGTTGAAGGTGTTACACTTAATGGTATCAGAGCAAATGTTTAGCTGATTCTGGAAGTTAAACCGAGTCCATTGTAATTTGTTTAAAGTGTACATGCCCCTAGAATGCTATGTTACTGATGTATTGCTTATATAACTTGATGTGGCTCTTTACTAATAAGATTCTGATTATGTTGTAATAGACAATGTCAGACACTGAGGGATCACATCATGCGACGAATCACTAGGGCCCGAAAGAGGCTTATAGCGATAGTAATGAGGTACAACACGTTCCACCTCCAGCTCCTACCCCACCCGAGCCACCTGCGCAGCAGGGAGCTCTAGCTCAAGAATATGGAGCGTTAGTGCAAGCGTTAGAGGCAATGGTTAATAGGCTGCAGCCACCTGCACCCGCACCAGCTCCGGCTCCTGCACTCGTAAGGGCATCGACTGCTAAAGAACCTAAGAAATTGGGTGCACCTGAGTTCAATGGAGAAGGCGGTCCGATGGCCGCAAACTTATAGTTAAATGATGTCAAGGTTATGTTGGACAGGTTAAATTGCTTTGATGCTGAAAAGCTAGAGGGAGCTGTATCCCTTTTAAGGGAACATGCTCGTATATGGTGGTCGAACGCCATAGAGCTGGTACCTGCTGAACAAGTAACTTGGACATTTTTCCAGGAAGCATTTAAAGCCAAATATGTTGGTGATCAATTTAAGAGAGAAATGCTTCAGCAATTCCTGGATCTCAAGCAAGAAAATCGTTCAATTTATGAGTATGAGTTAGATTTAACCGATTAAGCCGATATACAGCCGATTTAATGTCGATTGAAAAATCTCGCTGCGAATGGTTCTTTGAAGGGCTTCATCCAAGACCCAAGGAATTACTGTTAGGCATGAACTTGTCAGTTTATCAAGATGCGGTGAATAAAGCAAAGGCTATGGAAAAGGCATATCTAGAGCGAGTCAAAGCTCAATCATCTCGATCGGCTAAAAGATCTGGAGAATCATTTGTCTCAGTACAATCTAAGTGAGGTAAAGGTTCTCATCAACAAAGCAAGATTAGAACTGGATCTGCACCTTTTTCTAAAAGAGCCCAAGCTTCTCAGATGTCTACTGCAGGCTCGAAGAAGTCAGAAAAAGCTTCTTACCCAGAATGTGAGCACTATAGGAAGAAGCATGGAGGGGTTTGTTGGACTATTATAGGAGCATGTCTGCGATGTGGTCAAATGGGACATTTTGCTAGAGAAAGTCTGCGAGGACAGACAGAGAACCCTTTCCAGTCAGAGCGATCTATAGCAGCTTCACCTAAAGGTCGTGGTCGTGGTGGAACCAGACAAGCTAGAACATCAAACCAAGCCGGTTTGAAGGAGGCATCAACACATGAATTTTGAACCCCGGCTCGAGTGTATAATAAATGCACAGATGAGGACAAGCATGATTCGGATATTATAGCAGGTACTTTCTGACTTTTTGGTGAATCTGTGTTTGTTTTAATTGATCTTGGTTCTACTCATTCGTATATTAGCTCCAAACTAGTTACTAAAAGAAGAATTCTTATGGAGATTATTAGTAGTGATGTGATTGCCAGTAATCCGATTGGTCATAGTGCTAGAGTGACCCGAATATGTAAGAATTATCCCTTAGTAATTCAAGAGATTAAATTTCCAGCGAATTTAATGGAGCTACCATTCCATGAATTTGAGATTATCTTGGGGATGGACTGGCTATTTGCATATGATGCAGATGTTAAATGTAAAAAGAAGCAATTAGTACTTCAAGGACTGGATGGTTCTGAGGTGGTTGTAGTGGGAGAAAGAAATGATTGCCTAAACTCAATAATCTCTGCAGCGATGGCTCAGAGGATGTTAAATAATGGATTTTAAGCGTATTTAGTTAATGTGGTGAATACACAAGCATCAAACAAGAAATTGGAAGATATCCCAACTGTGCGAGAATTTCCAAATGTATTTCTAGTTGAGTTGCCAAGGTTACCTCCTGAAAGAGAGGTACAATTCGAAATAGATGTGTACCCCGAAATAGAGCCGATATCAATGGCACCCTATAGGATGGCGCCAATAGAATTAAGGGGGCTAAAAGCTCAATTACAAGAGTTATTAGATCGAGGCTATATTTGACTAAGTGTGTCTCCATGGGGAGCCCCAGTATTATTCGTAAAGAAGAATGATGGATCTTTACGATTGTGTATAGATTGTCGACAACTGAATAAGGTGACTATAAAGAATAAGTATCCATTGCCAAGAATTGAAGATCTATTTGATCAGCTCAGAGGCGTTGCTGTGTTTTCAAAAAACGATCTTCAATCAGGCTATTATCAGCTAAAAGTTAAGGAATAAGATATACCAAAGACAACATTCAGGACTCGCTATTGACACTATGAGTTTTTAGTAATGCCGTTTGGACTCACAAACGCCCCTGCTGCATTTATGGATTTGATGAATAGGGTGTTTCAACCCTACTTGGACCAGTTTGTGATGGTGTTTATAGATGATGTCTTGGTATATTCTAAGACTGAAGATGATCACGATTGACATCTCTGAAAGGTATTACAAACATTAAGGAATGAGTAGCTTTATTCGAAGTTTTCCAAATGTGAATTCTAGCCATCCGAAGTAATTTTTCTCGGACACGTCGTATCTGATGATGGAATAAGAATGGATCCCAAGAAGATACAAAGCTATTCTTGAATGGGAAGCACTAAAGAATGTTTTGGAAGTCAGAAGTTTCTTGGGATTAGCTGGATACTATAGATGATTTGTCCAAAACTTCTCTATCATTGCCATGCCACTTACACAGGTGTTAAGAAAAGGTGTTTCTTTTGTATGGACAGAGAAGTATCAAGAGAGTTTCGAAAGATTAAAGAAAGTTTTGGCAGAGGCACCAGCATTAATTCAACCAGAACTGGGAAAAGAGTACATTATGTATAATGATGCATCCCATAATGGTTAGGGTTATGTATTAATGCAAGAATGATGCATTGTAGCTTATGCATCACGAAAACTCAAAACTCATGAAAAGAATTATCTGACTCATGACATGGAGATGGCAGCGGTGATTTTTGCACTGAAAATTTGGAGACATTATTTATATGGTGAAAAGTGTCATATCTACACTGATCACAAAAGTTTGAAATTCTTGATGACACAACGAGATCTGAATCTGAGACAACGAAGGTGGGTTGAATTCCTGAAAGATTATGATGTGATTATCGATTATCATCCCAAAAAGGCTAACATGGTAGCCGATGCTCTTAGTCGAAAGACGTTCTCTGTGTTGCGTGCAATGAATGCACAATTATCCTTGGGACATGATGGTTCATTTGCAACAGAATTTCATCTTAAACCAGCCTTATTGGATCGCATTAAAGATTTCCAAATTTCATATGAAGAATGCCTTGAAAAGAGGAAACAAGCTGAATATAGGGAAGCACAAGACTATGAAATCAAGTCTGATGGTTGTTTATACCATCGAGGAAAAGTTTATATTCTTGACAATGGTGAATTAAAGAGATTTTAGTAGAAGCTCACTATTGCCCATTAGTTATGCACCTAGGAAGTAATAAGATGTATCAAGATTTGAAAACCCGCTATTGGTGGCCGGGAATGAAAAGAGCAATCTCAGAGTTTGTAGCAAAATGTCTGACATGTCAACAAGTTAAAGCAGAGCATCAAGTACCTTCTGGACTGTTACAGCCTATCTCTATTCCTTAGTGGAAATGGGAAAAGTGACTATGGATTTTGTAACAGGGCTACCAATTACGCCCATCAAAAAGGATTCAATATGGATCATCGTGGATCATTTATCGAAGTCTGCACATTTTACTTCAGTTCGTGTGGATTATTCAATGGATAAGTATGCAGAACTGTATATTAGAGAGATAGTACAACTACATGGTGTCCCAGTATCGATTGTGTCGGATAGAGACCCAAGGTTTACCTTGAGGTTTTGGGGAGCATTACACGAGGCACTAGGTACTAAATTAAATTTTAGTACTGCACTCCATCCGAAAACGGACAGGCAATCAGAACAAATGATCTAGATTTTAGAAGACATATTGCGAGCTTGCATTATTGAGTTCACTGGATCATGGGAAAGGTATTTGTCATTAGCTAAATTTGCATATATCAACAGTTACCAGACAAGCATTAAAATGGCACCGTTTGAAGCACTTTATGGACGAAAGTGCATAACTCCTCTTAATTGGTTCAAATTACAGGATCGAAATGTTCATATTGACCCAAAAGCAGGTGGGATTGATTTAACCCAAAAAATGGAAGATAAAGTGAGGATTATACAGAATAATATCAAAGAAGCCGCAGATCGACAAAAGGCATGTGCAGAAAAAAAGAGAAAGGATGTTGAATTTGAAGTTGGAGATAAAGTATTTTTGAAGGTCTCACCTTGGAAGAAAGTACTATGTTTTGGTCGAAAAGGGAAACTAAGTCCCAGATTCATTAAACCTTATGAAATTCTCAAAAGAGTTGGACCAGTGGCTTATCAACTGGCCTTACCTCCATAGATGAACAAGATCCATGATGTATTTCATATATTTATGCTGCGAAAGTATCGATCAGATCCCTCGCATGTTATCACTCCAGAAGAGATTGAATTGCAACCTGATTTAACAAATAAAGAATAACTAGTGGAGATTTTATTGTATGGAGTCAAAGAATTGAGAAATAAGAAAATTCCACTGGTAAAAGTCCTTCGGAGGAACCACAATGTGGAAGAGGCAACTTGGGAGACCGAGGAGAAAATGAGAAAATAGTACCTGAAATTATTTAAATCAGGCACGTTTTAAAATTCGAAGACAAATTTTCTTAAGGGGGGAGAATTGTAATACCCCGAAATTTTGCTAAGTTATTTAAGAGTCATTTAGTACTAAGATAAGGGCTTAAAAGCTAACTTAGTGACTAAAATGACAAAATATAAAAGTTAGGATTTCTTTAATTATGGATTCTGAAAAAGGAATTTCTGAGAATTAAGAGTACCCTGTGATAGAGAGTAAGCAAAATAGGGTACTTTCTAAGTTTGGTTGAAATCCAATGGGAAAAGTATAGGCACCTGATGGATAATTTTACCATTAAATATTTTTATTCCACATATAAGTAGTACAGGTTACAGGAAGTTGATCTGTATAATTAGATTTCTGACATGGGATTTATGTGGAAATATATTTTTGATCGAACAATTAGGGGATAAACAGATGCTTGATTCGAATAAAAATGCAGTATAAGATATCGAATTTCGATCAAACTGCGAAGTTAAGTTTGCTTAGGGCTTAGAATTGGTGACCTTTTGAAAAGGTCTCATGTCAGTACTTGAGATTGATAAAAAGGAATTTGTTCGAGTTAGTATTATCCGTATAAATAAATGATAAAGGATTATTAAGAGAATTTTATCCGATAAATATTTCGGGTAAATTATCAGTATATTAGACCGAGTCAAAATTTCAAGATTTTGATTTTTACAAAATTATGGAATATTTTTTATATTGACAATATTTATTCATGGAAAATTAGAAATATGAGAATTTTAGATTTAATCTGATAGTTCGAAAAGTGGAAAATTGTAGTAAGTGATTATTGGGTAATCGGATCGAATTGGAATTTTAAAGACAGTTCCATAAGCCATGGAAAATTCATAAAATATCATTTTATGAATATTTTAATATTTCTAGTTGGATTCTAACTAGAATTAGTTCTAATTTTATATAATGGCAAATTAGAAAATAGGACTTAGCTGGAGGGTTATTCAGACTTAAGTAATTAAATGAATTTAATATTCATTTAATTAAAAAACACATGGCATTAATAAGATAAAAGATGAACAAAAATATGTTCATCCTTTACTCCTCCGTTTAGAGAATAGAAAAGAAAGAAGGGAAAATATACAAAATTTTTCCTAGGCATTTTGAAGGCTTCCAAACAAGATTCAAGGTATGTTTTTGATAGAAAATTAATCTATGTTTAATTTTCTTTCATTTGATAGTAATTTTACAAAGAGTTATGAAGATTTGTTCATGTTACTAATGAGAGAGAAAATAGGGTTTCATGTTCTATGTTGAGATTGAAGATTGATTTAAGTAAATAAAGTGTTGTGGAGTTGAAATCAAGCTTAGATTTAGATTAATTTCTTGTTTGAAGACATAAACCCTAACCCTAGAATTTGGGATTTTATTTAGGGTTTTGAAATTAAGGATGAATATGGAAGATTTATGATTCTACAAGCTTGATTTTGATGTTGGAATGAAAAATCCTCAACTAGTCTTCTAAGTGACTATTTCGGCATGCTTGGTAAATTAGGGAAAATATTGTGAAAAAATTTCTAGTGGTGGATTTGAAGAGATTATGAAATTACAAGCTTGATTATGGCATTAGGACCAAAATAAAGTCCTTGAAAAGTTTAGACACCCAATTCGGTATGTAGGAATAAATTGGGGTTTTAAGTGTTAATTTTTGAAAATGAAGAATACATGTTGGAAAAATTATTTTGAGCATATTAGAATATTTTTTGAATGAAAAACAACCTTGGAAAGGTGTAGTGACCAATTCGGCCAAGGGCTAAAATAGAAGGAAAATTTTGAGAAAAATTGTAAAAATGTTGGATTGATTAATTAGTACAAGTTTGCAAACCTTTGTGTGGAATTAGTGACTAAAATGTCACTTTAACAAAGGTTAGTGGATTGAAGGGCATTGAGTAAAAGTTAGTGGAAAATGATAGAATTATGGAGTAATTGTGATTCGAGCTTGAATAAATTTCAAAAAGGTACAAAATGGTCACTAGGGACCAAAATGGACTATTCCGCTACTAAAGGAGAAAATGGGAAAATTTTAGGAAATTTTTTATATTAGAATAATTATACTAGTATTTTATAGTTAAGCAGTGTAACCCCCTCGACCCGGCCTACCCGCAAGACCGAACCAAGTGAGCTACATTAGGTTTACCAAAAGTAAACTGAAAAAGAGAACTTGGAAAAACGCAACCATTTTTCCCTTATCTTATCTAGATGCTGGTTATTACCCTACGTATACATACAAACAACGAGTGAAACCCCAACTCAATCGGGCATTGAATTGATATCCAATTGGCCACATTACAAGAATAGGGACCAAAATGTAAGTCTGTAAAAAGATCATCCGAACTCATCCAATTGCATACATAACACCCAGGGACCAAATTGTAAATTACATTATTTCAAAGGGCCAATTCCACAATTAAAGTTACCAGTCCTCTATTAAACCAATTACATGCATACTGGTGAAATTTCGGGTCAAAATGATCATTCAAACTCATTTAATTGCAAGTAAAACAATTAGGGACTAAAACGAGAGAAAATAGAAACCTTAAAACATACTTTCAACTAACTTAACCACTTCTCGTATCGATACGCCTGAGCATTCACAAAAACTCCAAATTCTACTAGCTCAAAACCGTATCGATACACCTCCTCAAGTATCGATACGATATGCTTAAAACCGTAGACCCGTATCGATACGGTAACTCGTGTACTAATACACTAAGCCTGAAAATGTGCTTACCCGTATCAGTACGGTTATCCATGTACTGATACGATGTGCCTGGAAACACTTACCTATATCGCTACGGGCACACGCGTATCAATACGCCCTGACCTATAATGTTAAAATTTCCTGGTTTTTAACCTTGCTTTGGGATTCTAACAATTAAGCATGCTTCTAACAATCAAATAACATCATCATAGGTCATTTTCCATCAATTTACCATAGATCAAACATCAAGAAATGATCATCATGCTTCAAGGCTAACTATAGCCATGCTTCCTAGAACTCAACCAACCAAAACATAGACCATATGCAAAATCCATCAAACCAAGCTTATCATAAGTCCAAAGCAACAAAATAAACTTGCTCAAACAGAGACGTAACCATTTAAACCCTCCCAATAACATTTAAGCCACATTGCCTTTATTACTACTTAAAACTCAAACATACTTTGGTAATTCAAGTCTTGAGTATTCCCTTCTTGCTTGCTAGGCCACATGCACTTAATCAATCTGCATTGATGATAAAAGAGAGCGTAAGCAATCATTGCTTAGCGAGGAGCGCTAAAAATACAAAACTTCATCCAATGCAATTTCAAACCATTTTAGAACAATCATACCACTCTTTCAAAACATGCACTTTATCTTTACAAAACCAACATATTAAACCATATGCAATATGTATCATGGATTCCCATAGCATATTCCCATATGCAATTTCCTCCAATTAAGCCTACCCAAGCATAACATCCCATATGCAAAGCTTAAGAAGTACAACTCGTATAAATCACATCATTCAAACCAATCCATCAACATGATACAATTTAAAATATTATATTGGCTTCCAAGTGATCCGTTACCATATACATCATTTCCATAAATCATCATTAACATAGGATACATGGATTTCCCAAGAGATTTCGCAATCTCTTACAGCCCAATGGCATGGAGTTGTGCAACACATGCACCACCTCTACACTACCAAGGCTAATCCTCCAACTTGGAGTACACACACTCGACGCATCAACCTCTACAGCCCATGACTGGAGTAAAAGCCATCTAAGTGTTTCCTCAACAACATTTGGGTTCACATGATCAAAGTAAGTACCTCTCGTACTACCTCTACAACCACGGGCGACTTATTATAGTGCACTTTAAATCCTATGGCCGACCAATTATATCCGATAACATTTCTATAACTTTTTTGATTCATCACTTACCAATATAATCCACTTTTATAAACATACCTTACTGTTTTCATATGCATTATTCAAATCATTTCATTGTGCACTAAACCATGCATAAGCCATGTTCATAAACATTCTTTAAAAATCATGCATTACTTTCCAAATGCATCTAACATCATTTCATATCAATTCCCAGCATTAAACCATGCTCATTTCATGTATAAAACAGGAGGTAAACAATCATTTAACAAGCGTATTCATAAATCATTTGCCAACCAAAATCGAGAGAGAAAACCACTTTACTTACTTTTGAGCCTTAGACCAGCATATCATGCCTAGTCTAGACTCCCATTAAACCTTTTCAAATCTTTGAAAAGCCATTCTTATCTGTTTCACTCACCGACAAAGCAACGCCTCCTTTGCCAATGTCAAATCAAGCTTACGGTAACTCCTCAACCCCAAAGTTCACTTTCGGATTACTTTCCCTTGTTTCAACACATCATAATAGAGAATCCAAAGCATTATAATGCATCCAAACTCACAGCAACCAACAATTAACATTTATCCAACTATAATCCTCCACAACACCCTATCCTAACAACCGAAAACATCATCAATTCGTCTCTAACCTCAACCCAGCCGTTAACCACGAAACTCAAACTATCATCAAATAACATCAAATCAACAACTCAACCCATCCTCTTACCTCCAGCAACAATATTCAACCACAACATCTTAAAATTTCTTAACTTCAACCAAACAAATTAGAGATTCTCAAGATTTCGGGATTCTATAATCAAAGCTCACTTCTTTAACATTTTGAACATCAAAACAAGTTATAAACCAATCCTTAACCCGGAAAAAACAGATCAACTATGAATTTCCTCAATTTCTATCATAAATCATCAATTAAACCATAAATCTGAGTTTAATTAATCAAAACCCAATGAAAACCATATAAAATGGATCAAGAACTTAGGAATTTCAATAAAAAACCTTTCATTAGAGGAGAAGAATAAATCCTTACCTCCAATGCTGATTTCTCCCCTCAATTGCTGAAGAAATTGAAGCTGGAAATGTGTTTGGCTGGAGAGAATTTGAGAGAAAGAAGTTACAAAGTTAGTTACGTGAAATTCTTTTAAAAAGCTTAATTGTGTTTAATTAATTCTCTCCACTATTTATACCTCTTAAAAAGCTTAATTAAAAATAGTTAATTAAATGGATAAATCTAATGAAACCTTTCTGGATTATTAGCTCCTTAAAGATTTAAAGTTTTGACCCATTTTCAAAACAGTCATTAAAAACAGTTTTGCAAACTTTGCATTTTAGTCACTAAATAAAAATGTCTCATTTTCGAATTTCTTTTTCCAAAATTGTTTTCACCGAAAGCGTATATATAATTAATAAAGATTTTAGACTATTTTCCCATATTTTTATCCCTTTTAAAAATATTCAATCCAATTTAAATCTCAAATCTGTCTCGAATTTCTAATTTCGGTCCACCAGACCGACTAAACCATCCCCAAAACCCCTAGGCCCAAAACCGGGGAGTTACAACTCCCTCCACTTAAGAAATTTCATCTGCAAAATTTACCTGGACGAAAAAGATACGGAAATTGCTCTTTCATGTCCGACTTACTCTCCCATGTGGCCTCCTCAACTCCCCGATGCTGCCACAATACCTTGACAAGCTCTATCGTCTTCCCACGTAGAACCTTACTGCTGGTGTCAAGAATCTCTATTGGTTCCTCATCATAGGACAAATTTGGCCTCAACTCAACATCTTCCATCGGCATAACGTGCGATGGATCAGATCGATATCTCCTCAACATCGAAACATGGAACACATTATGAATTTTCTCCAACTCGGGAGGCAACCTCAACCGATATGCTACAGGACCCACACGTTCAATAACCTCATATGGTCCAATGAACCTTGGACTAAGCTTACACTTACGTCTGAATCTCATCACCTTTTTCCATTGAGACACTTTCAAGAATACGCGATCACCCACCGCATATTCAACCTCCTTACACTTCAAATCCGCGTAAGATTTATGCTGATCCGCAGTCGCTCTCAATCGGTCACATACAAGCTTAACCTTCTCATCTGTATCTTTCAATACATCCGGCAGGGTAACATGCTTTTCCCCTACCTCCGCCCAACATAAGGGCGTACGACACCTTCGGCCATATAACGCCTCATAAGGTGCCATCTGTATACTCGTCTAATAACTGTTGTTGTAGGAAAACTCAACTAAAGGCAATTGCTTCTCCTAGGTTCCTTGGAACTCAATAATGCAATATCTTAGCATATCCTCCAAAACCTGGATAACCCGCTCAGGTTGTCCATCCGACTGAGGATGATACACAGTGCTAAAACTCAACCTCGAACCCAATGCCTGGTGCAGACTTCTCCAAAACCTTGCCGTAAACCTCAGATCCCTATCCGAAACAATGGATTTAGGTACAACATGCAAGCACAATCTCAGCTATATACAAATCCGCCAGCTTGTCCAAGGTATACGTTGTATGCACTGGCAGGAAATGTGCACACTTTGTGAACCGGTCAACAATCACCCAAACAGAATCCTTTTTAGCCGGTGTCAGTGACAAACCTGTTACAAAATCCATGGTGATTCTCTCTCATTTCCACTCCAGAATTTTTAGCGGTTGTAACAACCCAAATGGAAATTGATGTTCAGCCTTGACCCGCTGACATACCATGCACTTGGAAACAAACTCAGCCACATCCTTTTTCAACCCAACCCAGTAGTATGCCTCCCTCAAATCACGATACATCTTAACACTACCAGGATGCATAGCAAAAGGACTAGAGTGTGCCTCCGCCAAGATAGTGTGCCTCAACTCCGAATCATTCGGCACCACTATCTGACCCTTGAAACACAAAACTCCGTCATCATCAAAATGAAAATTCTACAGATTTCCATTTGCTATGTCCTTAACATGCCCAACCAACGAATCATCGTACGATTGCTTAGCTTTAATCAACTGTGACAATGTAGGCTTAACTTGCAACTCGGCTAACAAGCCCCCATCACAAGTTACACTCAACCAAGCAAACATAGCTCTCGACTCAACCACAGCTTTTCTACTCAAAACATCTGCCACCACATTTGCTTTACCCGGATGATACTCAATGGTCAAATTGAAATCCTTAAGCAACTCAAACCATCTTTGTTGTCTAAGGTTCAACTCCTTCTGCGACATCAGATATTTCAGGCTCTTATGATCCGTAAAAACTACACACTTCTCACCATAGAGGTAATGTCACCAAATTTTCAAAGCGAACACCACAGCCGCAAGCTCCAAATCATGAGTTGGATAATTGAGCTCATGAACTTTCAACTGCCTCGATGCATAGGCCACAACCTTCTTGCCCTGCATCAGCACACAACCCAAGCCAACATACGACGTTCACTATAAACCATAAACCCCTTCCTAGATTCAGGCTGAATCATCACAGGAGCATGTGTGAAAACCTCTTTTAACCTTTCAAAACCCTGTTGTTGCTTCTCCATCCATACAAAAGGAACATTCTTTTGCAACAACTTGGTCAACGGTGCTGCAATACTCGAGAACCCCTCAACAAAACGGCGATAATAACCAACCAACCTAAGAAAACTATGCACCTCTAATACATACTTAGGTTGCTTTCAATTGAGAATAGCCTCAATTTTCTGTAGATCAACGCGAATACCCTCTGCGGAAACCATATGACCAAGGAACATCACCTCCTTAAGCCAAAACTTGCACTTGCTCAACTTAGCATATAACTGATCATCCTTCAGCACTTGCAATACTATCTGCAAATGTCGATCATGCTCTTCCTCGGTACGGGAGTACACGAGAATATCGTCTATGAACACTACCACGAATTGATCAAGGTACTCATGAAACACTCGATTCGTCATGTCCATAAATGCAGTTGGGGCCTTTGTCAAACCAAAAGGCATAACCAGAAACTCATAATGCTCATACCTTGTACGGAAGGCAGTCTTTGGCACATCCACATCCTTCACTTTCAACTGATAGTACCTAGACCTCAAATCTATCATAGAGAACACCGAAGCACCCCTAAACTGATCAAACAAATCATCAATCTGCGGCAAGGGATATTTATTCTTAATCATCAACTTATTTAGTTGTCGATAATCGATGCACATCCTCATCGTGCCATCCTTCTTCTTCACAAATAACACCGGTGCAGCCCAGGGTGAAACACTAGGTCTAATGAAACCTCGATCAAGCAGCTCTTGCAACTGCATCTTCAACTCTTTCAATTCCTTAGGTGCCATGTGGTAAGGCACAATGGAAACCAGAGTCGTATCAACATACGTCTCAATTTTAAACTCTACCTCCCTATCCGGCGGCAACCCTGGTAACTCTCCAGGAAAACTTCCAGAAAATCACAAACTGTACGGATGTCCTGTACACGTACATCCTTAGATCCAAGATTCATAACATAGGCCAAATACGTCTGACATCCGAGTTTCAACATTCGACTTGTTTCCAAAGATGAAACAACATTTTCCAGGAACTTTGCATTCTTGCCAACCACCACAACTTCGTAATCATCGGCAAGACGAAAGGATATTCGTTTGGTTTCAAAATCCATAACCGCCTTATGCTCGGATAACCAATCCATCCCCAAAATTACATCAAAACCATGGAATGGCAACTCCATCAAATCTACGGCAAACACATGATCTTGCACCATTAAAGGACACATTTGATATAACTTCCTAACCACAACCGTTTCACCTAAAGAACTAGTTACTCGAACACCAACATTCAAAATCTCAACAGGTATATCAAGTAACTGTGCATGCTCACTCAGAATATATGAATGGGTGGAACCAGAATAAACCAATGAAAATAACAGCAAAGATTGCAAAGTAAAGGTACCTGCAATCGCATCGGTATCGTTGCGTCCCTTACGATGTACATACACCCTCGCGGGACCTCCACCATCTGGCTGGATAGCAACAGTGTGTGCCACAGTCCTATGCCCACCATCTCTCGGTTGGAAATGTCCTTGTCCACGCCCTCGACCTCTCAGGGTAACCACAACAGGTGCAGGAGCCTGCGCACCTCTAGCTAACATAGGGCAATCACGCCTCACATGATCAGTCGACCCATAACTCTACCAAGCATTAGCTGTAACCGGTGTAGGAACTAGACTAACTCGTCCTGCCTATGGACAGTCGCGTCTAACATGGTCTCAAGATCCATAACCCCAGCAAACCTTATCTGACCTCCAACAAACCCCAAAATGTCAAACCCAAACTCTGCTCAATATCCTTGGCTCTCGAAACCAACACATCAAAGTCAACATACTCAGCAGCCAACATATATGTCTTAACCTCCTGATTCAATCCATAATGGAAGCGGTCGCAACGGCTTCTCTCATCAAGCATCAACTCAGAAGCATACTGGCTCAGCCTCACAAACTATATCTCATACTCAAATACTGACAAATCCCTCTATACCAAAGCCATGAACTCGCATTTCTTCTCTTCTTGGTATCTAGCTCTGAGAGACTTCTTCCTAAAGGCAGATTGGAAGGTTTCCCATGTCACATTGTCAGCCTTCATACTTGCAATCACCGTAGTCCACAAGCTATACGAATCTCCCTACAACATAGATACAACATATCCTAGCTTACGGGCGTCAGAACAACCCATCTAATCCAATCTACAATCTGTCATGGCAAACCATTCCTCGAAAGCCTCATGCATCAACCCTCTAAACTCGACCCCTCTCAGGCCACGTAAATGCTCTAAAGGTATTCCCAGATTAGTAGCAGCAATCAGTGCTGGTGTAGGCACATGCACTCCAGCCATCGTGGCCTAGAATGCTCTCGTCATTGCCTGTATCAAAGGAGTTATATCACCCACCGCTGGCCCAGCTGAAACAGGTGGTACTTGTTCCATACCCACAGGTGGATTCGGCGGAAGAGGTGGCAACCCCTCGATAGGTATAACATTATTCTCATCCTCTTGCCTTCTCGCATTCACATTAAAACATAATTCTCTCATAGGTGGCATCGTAAACAAAGAATTTATGGCAAGATAATACATCAAAACAAAAAAGATTATGACATCTTCAAGCAAGGGTCCAAGACTTCCATTTCAAATCAAAAATATTTTATATTAGTATTAATAAGGCAATATGTCCCAAATCATACCCCAACATGGCATATAACACACAATCAATCATCGTGTATAGCAATCAACTCAATTCAATCTACATACATATAAAACAACTTCCCAACATGCATAAACCAACCATAACCCACTCCCAACAATCATAACCTGTCTTTGATACCACCAAATGTAACCCCTTCGACCCGGCCTAGCCACAAGACCGAACCGAGCGAGCTACATTAGGTTTACCGAAGTAAACTAAAAAGAAGAACTTGGCAAAATGCAACCATTTTTTCCCCTTATCTTATCTAGATTCTGGTTATTACCCTCCGTATACATACAAACAACGAGTGAAAACCCAACTCAATCGGGCATCGAATTGATATCCAATTGGCCACATTACAAGAATAGGGACCAAAACATAAATTTGTAAATCTATAAGGGTTAACTTTTAATTTTATTTACCAATCTTCGATTAGTCAGGTTACAAGCATACGTGCCAAATTTCAACTTAAAAAGATCATCCGAACTCATCCAATTGCATACATAACACTCAGGGACCAAATTGTAAATTCCATTATTTTATAGGGCCAATTCCACAATTAAAGTTACCAATCCTCAATTAAACCAATTACATGCATACTAGTTAAATTTTAGGTCAAAACAATCATTCAAACTCATTTAATTGCAAGTAAAACAATTAGGGACTAAAACGAGAGAAAGCAAAAACCTTAAAACATACTTTCAACTAACTTAACCATTGCCCGTATCGATACGCGGGCAAGTGTATCGATACGCCTGAGCATTCACAAAATCTCCAAATTCCAGTAGCTCAAAACTGTATCGATACGCCTGAGCATTCACAAAATCTCCAAATTCCAGTAGCTCAAAACTGTATCGATACACCTCCTCGAGTATCGATACGATATGCTTAAAATCGTAGACCCATATCGATACGGTAACTCATGTACCGGTACACTAAGCCCAAAAATGTGCTTACCCGTATTGATATGGTTATTCGTGTACCGGTATGATGTGCCTGGAAACACTTACCTGTATCGATACGGGCATACGCGTATCGATACGCCCTGACCTGTAATGTCAAAATTTGCTGGTTTTTAACCTTGCTTTGGGATTCTAACACCTAAGCATGCTTCTAACAATCAAATAACATCATCATAGGTCATTTTCCATCAATTTACCATAGATCAAACATCAAGAAATGATCATCATGCTTCAAGGCTAACTATAGGCACGCTTCCTAGAACTCAAGCAACCAAAACATAGACCATATGCAAAATCCATCAAACCAAGCTTATCATAAGTCCAAAGCAACAAAATAAACTTGCTCAAACAGAGAGGTAACCAGTCAAACCCTCCAAATAACATTTAAGCCATATTGTCTTTATTACTACTTAAAACTCAAACATACTTTGGTAATTCAAGTCTTGAGTATTCCCTCCTTGCTTGCTAGGCCACTTGCACTTAATCAATCTGCATTGATGATAAAAGAGAGCGTAAGCAATCATTGCTTAGTGAGGAGCACTCAAAATACAAAACATCATCCAATGCAATTTCAAACCATTTTAGAACAATCATACCACTCTTTCAAAACATGCACTTTATCTTTACAAAACCAGCATATTAAACCATATGCAATATGTATCACGGATTCCCACAGCATATTCCCATATTCAATTTCCTCCACTTAAGCCTACCCAAGCATAGCATCCCATATGCAAAGCTTAAGGAGTATAACTCGTATAAATCACATCATTCAAACCATTCCATCAACATGATACAATTTAAAACATTATATTGGCTTCCAAGTGATCCGTTACCATATACATCCTTTCCATAAATCATCATTAACAATGGATACACGGATTTCCAAGAGATTTCGTAATCTCTTGCAGCCCAATCGCATGGAGTTGTGCAACACATGCACCACCTCTACACTACCAAGGCTAATCCTCCAACTTGGAGTACACACACTCGACACATCAACCTCTACAGCTCATGGTTGGAGTAAAAGCCATCTAAGTGTTACCTCAACAACGTCGGGGTTCACATGATCTAAGTAAGTACCTCTCGTACTACTTTTACAACCACGAAGGACTTATTATAATGTACTTTAAATCCCATGGCCGGCCAATTATATCTGATAACATTTCCATAACATTTTCGATTCATCACTTGCCAATATAATCCACTTTTATAAATATATCTCACTGTTTTCATTTGCATTATTCGAATCATTTCATTGTGCATTAAACCATGCATAAGCCATGTTCATAAACATTGTTTAAAAATCACGCATTACTTTCCAAATGCATCTAACATCATTTCATATCAATTCTCAGCATTAAACCATGCTCATTTCATGCATAAAACAAGAGGTAACAATCATTTAACAAGTGCATTCATAAATCATTTGCCAACCAAAATCGGGAGAGAAAACCACTTTACTTACTTCTGAGCCTTAGACTAGCGTATCAAGCCTATTATAGACTCCTATTAAACCTTTTCAAATCTTTGAAAAGCCATTCTTATCTGTTTCACTCACCGACAAAGCAATACGTCATTTGCCGATGTCAAATTAAGCTTCTGGTAACTCCTCATCACCAAAGTTCACTTCCGGATTACTTTCCCATGTTTCAACACATCATAACAGAGAATCCGATGCATTATAATACATCCAAACTCATAGCAACCAACAATTAACATTTATCCAACTATAATCCTACACAACACCCTATCCTAACAACCGAAAATATCAACTACGAATTTCCTCAACTATCATCAAATAACATCAAATCAACAACTCAACCCATCCTCTTACCTCCAGCAACAATATTCAACCACAACATCTCAAAATTTCTTAACTATCAACCTAACAAATTACAGATTCTCAAGATTTCAGGATTCTATAATCAAAACTCACTTCATTAACATTTTGAACATCAAAATCAAGTTATAAACCAATCTTTAACTCAAAAAAAATATCAACTACGAATTTCCTCAATTTTTATCATAAATCATCAATTAAACCATAAATCCGAGTTTAATCAATCAAAACCCAATGAAAACCATATAAAATAGATCAAGAACTTAGGAATTTCAATAAAGAACCTTTCATTAGAGGAGAAGAATGAATCCTTACCTCCAATGCTGATTTCTCCCCTCAATTGCTGAAGAAATCGAAGCTGGAAATGTGTTTGGCTTGAGAGAATGTGAGAGAAAGAAGTTACAAAGTTAGTTACGTGAAATTCTTTTAAAAAGCTTAATTGTGTTTAATTAATTCTCTCCACTATTTATACCTCTTAAAAAACTTAATGAAAAAAATTTAATTAAAGGGGAAAATCTAATGAAACCCTTCTGGATTATTAGCTCCTTAAAGATTCAAAGTTTTCACATTTTCAAAACAGTCACTAAAACAATTTTACAAACTTTGCATTTTAGTCACTAACTCAAAATGTCCCATTTTTGAATTTCTTTTTCCAAAATTATTTTCCCCAAATTAATATATATAATTAATAAAGATTTTAGACTATTTCCCATATTTTTATCCATCTTAAAAATATTTAATCCAATTTAAATCCCAAATCTGTCTCGAATCTCTAATTCCAGTCCACCAGACTGACTAAACCATCCTCAAAACCCCTAGGCCCAAAACCGGGGTGTCACAAGCAGTGTTAGATAAAAAAATCTAACATGAATGTTATTGTATATGTTCGATGGGTAAATTTGCAACATTCGAGCAGGACAAGGAAACACGAGATAAAAGAGGCAAGGAAAAAGTAGTGAACTAGCTTAGTGAGGCCCAGTATTTTGTATAGCCTAGGTGAGTGCATTATATGCATGTATGACATGTAACAAGTAGGACGACTTGCGAAAAGTCAAACTTCATATTAATTAAAATGCATGTTAATTAATAATTATATGAAGGTTATAAATTAGTGATGTGACATGTATGATACATTGTCATAGTTTAAAGATTTATCTAAGATAAATCAGATTTTAGATTTTGGGTATGAACTGCCCATTATCGAATTATGAATGATAGTATTTACGGATTGGATATTGAATGTGAAAATATTATATTGTTATGCCCGAGTACTAGTGTGCGAGTCTTTGGTATAATTGGATATCCATAGAGTCTTAGCAGCTGCATTCCAGCACTACGGTGTGTTTCAGACACTTCGGTGTTGACATCATACACTACAGTATTGTTTAGACACTTCGGTGTTGACTAGCACAAAAGGTGCGATAATGAGGAGCAAAGGGCGTCCTTGAGTACGTACTCATCATCAGACGATACGGCGTTGCAGACACTACGGTGCCGTTATGATGACTCGTATACTATAGGTTCACATGAAATTATACTTTGGGCTATAATTCATGAAATGTTTTTATGCAAGTAGATAGGCTAGTAAGTCTATCGTATTTATTACCGATAAAGTAAGAATGATATTATGCCTTTGAATACATATATATATAATTATGATTCATTGAAATAAGTTAGTTTCTCATTTACTATGATAAATGATGAAATGTTATAAATTGCACAAGGAATCACTTGCTATTTTTGCAGAATTTGTGATATTTATGTTATTTATATTGTTATATTTATGTCTCACTAAGTTGTACTTAGCGTGTATTTCGTATTACACATAGATCAATCGGGCTAATATTATCAAAGAAGGAGTTGTACTTTTGGAAATTGAGTTATCACTTATAAGCAATAGTACGTACACTTACATCCTAGTCTAGTGGACATGTACTCGTATTTTAAATTTGCAGTTGTTTTGTATTAATAAACTTATAAGTTAGTTTACTTATTTTAAGCGGGCCTGTAACCTAAGTATTATGAATGAATAGTATGGTTTTAAACTCTTAGAAATGGGATTTGGTATAATTGTTACATAGTTAATGCTAATCGAGTAGTGATTTTAAAAAAAATCAAGAAAGGGTCTAGATAGCACACATAGTTTACACCCTGAATTATATTTCCATGTTAATAACTGTCTAAAATATATATTTAACCAATTCAGGGTCGAAACTAGGTTATGCTAGACAAGTTTGTAATTTGATGGAAACTGAGGAAAAGTTACTTTACTAAACTAGTTTTTTTTTTTTAAATTCAAGTCAGGAAATCATTTAAAAACTTTAGTAACATCTTCAATGTGTATTTAATCATAAAATATACGTTGAGGGTGTTACATGCTCAATGCCTTGGCTTTACGAGTGATTTTTAAATTCTGACAACATCAAACAAATTAATAAAATGAAATCTCGAGGAGGTCAAAAGAAAAAGAATAAAAGAGTGGTTAGTTGCAGTAAAAAACACACACATGCACTCGTAGAATTCTATTCTTAGAAAGATATTTTTTAACTCCCTTGGTTAAGCAAGTCTAAGGTGCTTGAACACATTCTTGAATGGAGAAGAATAATGAGAATTGAAAAGGAGTTACTTTCGACTGGATCGAGTAATACAATAATCATAAGGATGAACTGAGCGGTCTTAGAGAAATTTCAAAACTTCGAAATATCACCACAACATTCAAAGTCTTCAAAGACTTAAGCTATGCATAAAGTGATCACTAGAAGGTCGAGTCAGAGACACTCATACACTTGATATCTAGGGCATCCTATTCTATTTTCTTTTTTTTTAAAAAAAAAGAATGATTCGCTTAGTCTTAAAGGCATCTTTCATTGAAATAACACCTGATAAGTAAACCATGCCACTAGATTGGGGCAGTTTGTATTGGCCAAGGATTTATGGCCCTCAACATTTATAAGCGCAAGAAGAAGAGAAGAAGACGTCAATTCATTCAAAGACATTCAAGGTAGAAATAAGCTTTGCTGCAGGAAAGCGCTTCAAAGTGCCCTTAGGGGAAAGAATTAGAGAACTCATAAGAGGCACTAAAGGTGCTTGATATTATTTTAAGAGACGCTTGGATGGCAAAGCAAATTATTTTAATAAATATCTAGATCAAATGACTAAGGATCAGATGTTTTCTATGAAGAAAAGAGATGCAACGAATGAAATGGCAGAGTATAACTGTCTATCTGGGCTGAGCGAACAAATGTGCGAAAAAGCAAAGAGGAAAAACCCCAAAGGAAAAACCAAATAAAAGAAAAAATTAAAAAGAAAAGAAAATGAAAGAGAAAAGGACATGCATTCGTGTGTTAAGCATTCCTAGGAGCATGCTCATCATAATCATAGCATTTGTTAAATTTTGGCAGGTATAGAACTTGCCTATCCTTTCAGGCATAAGAAGAATAGAACCTGCCTATTCGTTCAGGCGTAAAGAGAATGGAAACCGCCTATCCGTTCAGGCATAAGGAGAATGGAACCCGCATATCCGTTCAAGCATAAGGAGAATAAAACCTACATATATGTTCACACTTAAGGAGAACGTAATCCGCCTATCTGTTCAGGCTTAAGGAGAATAGAACTTCTCTATCCGTTCAGGTGTAAGAAAAATGGAACCCGCCTATCTGTTCAGGTATAAGAAGAATGGAACTTGTCTAACCGTTCAGGAATAAGGAAGATGGAACCCGTATATCCATTCAGGCATAAGGAGAATGGAACCTGTCTATCTGTTCAGGAATAAGAATGATGGAACTCGCCTATCTGTTTAGGCATAAGAAGGATGGAACCCGCCTATCCGTTCAGGCATAAAGAGGATAGAACCCGTCTATCCGTTCAGGCATAAAGATGATGGAACCCTCATATCCGTTCATGCATAAAGAGAATGGAACCTACCTATTCGTTCAGGCATATGGAGGATGGAACCTGTCTATCCACTCAAGCATAAAGAGAATGAAACTCGCCTATCTGTTCTGGCGTAAGGAGAATGAAACTCGCCTATTTGTTCAGGCGTAAGGAGAATAGAACCCGCCTATCCGTTCAGGCATAAGGAAGATAGAACCCGCTTATCCATTCAGGCATAAGGAGAATAGAACCGACCTATCTGTTCAGGCATAGGGAGGATGGAACTCGTCTATCCGTTCAAGCATAAGGAGAATAAAACCATCTATTTGTTTAGACATAAGGAGAATGGAACCCGCTTATTCGTTCAGGCATAAGGAGAATGGAACCCGCCTATCCGTTCAAGCATAAGGAGATAGAACCCGCCTATTTGTTTAGGTGTAAAGATAATGGAACTCGTATATCTGTTTAGGCGTAAGGAGAATGGAGCCCTCCTATCCATTCAAGCATAAAGAGAATGGAACCTGCCTATCCGTTCAGGCATAAGGAGGATGGAACCTGCCTATCCGTTCAGGCATAAGGAGAATAGAACCCGTTTATATGTTTAGGCATAAGAAGAATGAAACCCGCTTATTCGTTCAAGAATAAGGAGAATGGAACCCTTATATCCGTTCAGGCATGAGGAGAATAAAACCCTACTTTTTAGCAAACTACTTGTCTGTTCGGGTGTGAGAGGAATGAAACCCTATTTTTTAGCAAACTGTCTATCCATAAAAGGAATGGAACCGTACTATTTAGCAAACCGCCTATCTATTCAGGCGTAAGAGGAATAGAACCCTGCTTCTTAGCAAACTGCCTATTCGTTCGGGCGCAAATAGAGTGGAACCTTTATTTTTTAGCACAATGCCTAACCGTTTGGGCGCGAGGAGAATGGAACCTTTATTTTTCAGCAACTACCTATTTGTTTGGGCGCGAGGAGAATAAAACCTTTATTTTTCAACACAACATCTATATGTTCAGGCGCGAGGAGAATGGAACCTAGCTTTGATGTCCATCAACCAATTTGCAGTATGATTGGCTAAAATCAGTGCCTTTTGTTCTTTGCTCTATCCCTGTTTCGCAAGAATAAGCAAAGATGGGCAGCTGTTGTCACTGATTTTTAGCTCGACATAAAAAACAAGGAAAGGGATCACATCAAATATGAAAAATAAGGAGAAAATTAGCTCCTAAAATAGAGTTGAATCGAGTGGAAAAAAAGAGGAAACCAGTCCATAATTCAAGCAACTGGCCAAGCAATTAAAATGGGAACGAAATCAGTCAAAAAACAAAAGAGGAAGAGGAATCCAAATCAGCTCAGATTTGGGAAGCAATCACCAAAATTAGGGATTTTAATTTTATTCTTCATTGTAATTTAGGTATGAAAATACCTATAAATACAACCCCTATCCCCCTTTGTAATCACATCCATCTTTTCACTCACTATTGTAACACACTACAAGCATCCGAAAATCCCATAGAGTTCTCAAGTTTGTATTGGCATTTGTCAAGTTGAATACAAAAAGAAAAGCTTTGTTTTAGGTATCTTACTCTTGTTCTTTTGCCCTTTATTTATTTCTTTTATTTCGATATATATTTAAATTTGGGAGTATTTCTTACATCCTTTGGGGTTTTAAAATATTTTTGTTCGAATATTTAAGCCAAAAAAGAGGAGTTTTCGGTGTACTATCGTTATCGTCGGCTGTCGGCGGCAGTGGTAGGCGGTCGGCATGGTGGTTCACCACCTTGGTTCTTCATCCATTATTTTCCTTGTGAACACCGTTTTGTTTTTGGGATGTTTGATGCAAATCTTTTAAGAAAATAAGGCAAAAAGTGTTTTTGGGCTTGTACCCATATTTAAAACAAAAGTGGGCCATTTAATTTTATTAGATCCCTACACCAATTTTTATTTATAAAGCTTTTTTATACTCTTTAAATATGGTATATAATTTAATTTGGTTACTAATGTTTTCTCATTTTTTTAATTTCAATTTTTAATTGTTAAACCCATTTTATCACATTCTTTAAAATTAAAGTTTTAATTAGTTTTTATAAAGTTGGTCCAAATATGGTGTTGACTCAATTTTAGAGAAGGATACACACATTTTTAAAAGTTATAAAATTCCCCTCCTCTAATTATTTTTATTTAATTTTGTAAATCTAACTAATGTTACCTTTATCTCGTTAATTTAATTTGTTTTTAAAATCTTTAACTGTTTGTCTCTAATAAAAATATTAGTTTAGGTAAAATCTCTAGGTTTAGGTTCTCTAGCGCTAGAGCCTTAGTTAATTTATGGCCTTAAAGTTTAATAAAGTTCTCTTCACGTTAAAATCATAAAGCACACTTAATTATATTTAACCCTAATAGGTAAAATTCACTTAGACAAATTCTTAGGGTTAATAACTACCAACTTAGAATAATAAAAGCTTTAACACATTAATTTTTTCTTTAATTGTTTGTTAATAAAAGTGAAACTTAATTAATGCAGTGTCCTATCAAAAGGAGATAACGGGTTAGCGCTAGAGATGTTGGCGGTGATTAGAGTTTACTCTTCGGATGATGGGATCGTTAAAATGGAATCATATTCATAAACGGACAATAAGTTAAATTTTAAACGAACTTGAAAATTTCGAAGTCAAAACGTTTTGTAATTGGCTAGGTACCAATTTTTGGGCGTTGTGGGGTGTTAATCCTTCCCCACGCGTAACTTACTCCCAAACCTGTTTTTATGTTTTTCGCAGACCAAAAAAGTTGTTTTAATAAAATAAAATGATTTTATTAAAATAATCCATTTTAGGTGATCTCATCACACCTTTTAAAAGATTGGTGGCGACTGTTATTTTGTTTTCTTAAAAAAACCGTCGGGCCCCAAAAATGGCTGCGACAGGTGTTGTTTCCACGATTGTTTAGGATTGCTATAGCCAAGATTGCGTTAGTCGCTGATTACATTCATGAGGTATGCTAGCTCTTGATGATTGGGAAGGTTTCTTTAGCCGTGATCTGCGGTTATTTGAGTAGCAACATCTGCATGACATGGTCTCGTTAGCTTCAAGTCCAAGATTGGCATTGAATGTGGTAGATAGGTTGGTTTGGAGTCCGAATATCAGTGGCCAATTTTCAGTTGAGGAATTAACGAGACTGATGAGTTCATTAGGGATGCTGAATAATGGATTTGAAGCGTTCTCAGTATGGGGGGTCGAGGTGTTACCAAAGGTGTAATATTTTTTGTGGTTTAAATCTTTACAAGGGTTGCCGATGATTTGTTTTCTTTTGAAGCGAGGTATAGCTTCGGCTAATCTTGAGGATGTTTGCCTTTGCTGCCATGTGGGGAAAGATGAAATCAATCATATTTTGTTTTCTTGTGAGGTAATTTAAAACCTGTGGTACTCGTTTTTCGGTTAGTGGGGTGTGGATATGGTACTGCCAAGTTCCTTGGATATTTTTTTTGGTTCAAGGCATGGGAATGTTTTCAGGGGTGGTGCGTAAATGGTGTGTAGCCGGGTGTGTAGCAGTTCTTTGGACAACATGGTTAGTGAGGAATGAATTACTTTCTAATAAGAAGAGGATTTCATTGGATGAATTATTCTTTTTGGTTAAATTGCGCTCATTGTATTGGGTGAAAGCGACATTGGGAGAGGCAACAAGTATGGAGTCTAAATGGTAGAAGTGTCCTTGGCAATGTTATAATCCGACGTACTCTTCCTTGGTTAGATCGCACGCTATGTGGCAATGCTGGGGTGTTGAAATTCAATGTGAATGACTCGGCACGAGGTAAATCAGGGTCGTCAGGATGTGGGGTGTATTACGCAATTCAAATGAATGTGTTGGCTATGTTTTCAGGTCTGTTGGGCGTTATGGAGTGGAATGAAGCTCAGGTTTGAGCCATTATGGTTGTATTGGATATGATTTTGGAGTCAAGGTGAAGTGATGGATATCTGTTTGTGATTGAGTCAGATTCTTTTTTGGTTGTCTCATGGATATTACATGTTGAACGTCGACTACGGCGTTTATGGCAATGTTTCCGCGCCATCGATGATGTATGTCTGAGATTACCATGTGTGTGCTTTGCTAATGTCTTTAAG